>CM060820.1:6000000-6400000 GCA_030704555.1 Heliconius charithonia
AAGTTTGGTAGCAGTTCTCAAATGTTCATATAAACCAGCCATAGGCACGAAATCTACGTCCATCAGGAATACGTACGGCGTATTCACATTTTCTAAGGCAACATTACGTAAATAATTCACTGGGTAATGAACCTGCAATTTAAATAAATATTATTATTTTTATTAGTAATTTGCGAGTAGTTACATATTATTTAGTATTTTGTCAAATTATTTAAGACCGTTCCCTGAAGCAGACATCAGTGTTGCCAGACACTCATACACTAGTGTAGTAAAGAAAAAAAATAAATAAAAAAATAAATTTTAAATATTCTTAATTGAATATTTTCGTAACAGTTTTTTTTGTAACAGATAGATTTTTAGAAGCAAATAAAATTTGGCGTAAAGGCTCTAATTCACTGTAAGAAAGTGATATCATTTGTACTGAATATACGAGTAAAATAAAAAAAAAACTAATTATGACCTACAATAGTAAGAATATTTACCGAATCGTGTTTAAAAACAAGATGGTATCCTATATTGTTTCTCGAACTAAGTGTTGACGACCAATCACGTATAAAGCTTTCCAGCTTCGCCACTTCACAATCTGATAAATATATTGCCGCGCTTAAAGGACCTAGAAATAAATAACTATAAATAGACAATTACTCTCAATACTAAATAAATTTGAGAATAAACAAGAGAATGCTATATGTAATCGTCATTAGTGCGACAGTTGTGGGTTCTTTGGGTTACTGGGGGATTGAGTTCTGTAACTAAGCGAGCGATTATAAAGAAAGAAAATTTCTATCCTGCTAAGTCTAACATACAGTATGAAGCAACATTGTATATTGTAACCAACTTATCCCAAAAATATTAAAACTAAATTCAAAAATAAAAAGGAAAATCTTATTTTAGTAAGAGAAAATCATAAAGAAAAGAAACTCATTTTGTACATATATTTTAAAAATACTAATTTTGATCTTTAATACAAAAAGAAAACCTGTTACTGACTGGTTTAAATCCTGCTCGGAGATAACATAATGTGTATTGACACACAAAATAAACAAGCAAACAGTATAGAAAAAAAACGTACATACCGTCCCAATTTTTGACCAATCGTTCCAAAAACTGCAACCTATCCATGGACAGTTGTAAAACTAGCGTAACATCGAAATTATCAATGTTAATGTAATTATAATCCATGTAGTAAAGATGGGTTCTTAGTTTAACGCGCTGTGCTGCTCGAAAACTTAGGCATAAATCCGAATGATTCATCTGTAAAGCAATAATATTATTTGGCTTGTCGAATAAAAGAAGTCGACATAGGGACACGTCAAGTGAGTGACTGTAAACGTAATGGTTGTGGGTTTGATTTCAAGTCGGGTGAATGAATTATCATTTATTAATATTTTCATTTCTTCGTTCTAGTACCAATAACAATCGCGGCGTTGAATTCCGCCACTCAACTGGCAGAGTCTTGAAAATTAGGCAGAAAATGGGGAACGGAGTGTCTTAATAATAGGTTCCCTCTGCCTCCCCTGCTATATGCGGGATACAGCGTGAAGTAGAAAAAAATGTCATTATATATAATATTAACGCGATAATCGAATCGAATTCCGTAATGTCTTAAAACTAGAAGCCTACATGGCTACGAGAGAAGAAGAGTGAAGAAGCGTGAATAAAGAATAACTCATAGTTATTTCTGTTTGTTCAAGCGAGTTCTGCCATATGTAAAATCTAGTACCTTGTATGTCACAACCTCCTTTTGAGAACAACGGTGTAATTTCTCCCTCAAAAGATTCCCATCAAAATTGACATAGGACTGGTGGATATTTCTAAAATATTCGGCGTCTCGTATACGAACACTGTATTTACTGGGCGAGTTCCAATGTATTATCTAAAAAAACAAAAAAATAAACTTTGTATACTATGTGTTGTATATTTCCACATATGAGTATAATGTATTAGTTATAAAGCCTAAGGGTTTGATTAAGGTCCGATCCAGACCCGGTATAAAAAAATAATGAACACATCCTAGCACTGACATGACAACGAGCGGCGAGTTGCGCTACTCAATAACCATTGAAATTCAATACAAAAATTTTACAACTCACTCCATTTATCATATTATAAAACAAAAATATATAGATTTAAGATGTAGGCCCATTTAGGCATTCTAGTTGTATATAGATATAGATATAGATAAATTGAATTTAAGACAATATGTTTTGAATGGATTAAATTATAATCTTAATTTTATTGTATTTATTATGTGCAGGATACATTTATTCTTGATGATTGTCAAAACAAAAACTTTTTCCATACCTTTACACTCCTAACATCTTCCTTATAACAATTCTTAGCTAACGTCTGCATTGACATTTGAACATTATATTTACAACTAATATTAAATAGTATTTGTGGATTTTTCTTTATTATTGCATTGATCACATCTTGGTCGGCTAAAGTTGTTTCTTTAAGTCTTTCCAAGTTTTCCTTTATAACTGTATGCCACAAGTTAGTCCAGTCAGTGGTTTGTCTTATTTTGTGTAAATTTAGTAACATTACACCCGTGTTGTATCCACGACCTAGAGCCGGCCATCTTGTTTCTGTGTTTGTGTACCAGTTACTTTCATTTTCTACTAGGCCTATATACTAGAAAAATTAAGTAAAGTATTATAAATTTGTATTTATGTGTGTTTTTATTAAAAATACAAACTAAAGAGTTATAGATGTAGTCAAATGATAATGACTACATCTATATTTATTTATTGTTAGAAATAAGATTTCTAAATGCTGAATAATTTTTTTAGGGCATTTATTCATAATTTAAAGGTCGCATTGCCTTTAATAAAGAAATATGTCAATATTCTCATAAGTGAGAAGTAGTATAATAGTTACACATCAATAGTGGGTTCAAATCCTATTTTGATATTTTTTTTTCCTTGGTGTAATAGTGAGCAAAAACAGTGATAAGGTCCTCCTATACACTCCATCTCTATTATATAATTGAGGCCAGTTGTGGCGCAGAGGCACGGAGATTGTAACCGCGACTGGTTGTAGATTTGATATCCACTCGAGGAAATGAAATATTTACTTAAATGTATATTTCCATTTCTTCACTCTGGTGTCAAGGCAACCGCCAGGCAAATGAACTCTATCACTCAACATGCAATGCCTCCAGCATTCAGCAGAAAGTGAGGAATGGAGTGTCTTGGCACTAGATTCCCTTTATCTACCCTGATTTGATTTGATTTGATTTCGAGTATCTATCCAGTGTTCAGATATACACATATAATAAAAACCTTAATTACCTGGTCATCAGTCATATTACTAAACATGTGCCACAGCTCAGCGACATCACTTAGAAATGTTAGATCTGAATCCAGTACAATCACTTGTTTTAATGTATTCGGTAATATACTGGGGAACAACAACTTTACCAAGGCGTATATACCTGAATAATGACTATTTGGTATCCATTTTACTTCAGAGAGACGGTCTTGGGCATTGTAACATGTATATTTTACTGTGCGTGAAATAATAAAGATTTTATAATGTATGTATTCTAAGTGGCCAGATAATTGAAATGCTATTCAGTATTATAATTTAAATATTTCAAAATCATATTTAGTTATTAAAGCCATTGTGGTACAAGGAAAGAACGGAAGGATTGTCTCTGACCATAAATGTGCCATGTTTTCTAAACATAATATAATATTTTTAAATATTTCTCTAACTCAGATATCTTATTTAAACAACATAAAAAAGGTTTTTCCTAAGGAATTATTATTTTAAATTTTGCTACAGACTATGGAAAAGTAAACTAAATATTTACCATCTGGCAGGTCCCATGTATCAAATAGCTTGTTAATAGTATGCATGGATCCCAAACCAACTATAAAATGAAAATGTATTGGATTTTGACGGTGATGTAACATAGATTTTAGCATTGGTGTGATAATTCTAGTGCACTTCCCCATACACACTAAAGCTATGTGAACTGTTTCACATAGAGTTCCTGCTTTGTCTGGTATCTGAAATTCAGTGAGTAAAATATTAACAAAAATAATTATTATTTTAGAACTTTTTTGACTTTGAGGCATGGAGCTATGAGACAATATCTGACTGTAAAAGCAAAGGTTGCAGGTTTGATTTCCACTTGGCAAAATATAAGTTTTTTGAGTTTTGAATTCGACAAAGCAAGATGGTGTGAGTTGAGTGCTGGTGACTCAATACCATACACCAGTATGGCCATTAATGAGCCAATTTAAAAACTTATCCAAAAAAATTGTTTAGGTTTAGTTTATACACCTATTTTATATTTTATTATAATTAATTTTATAATAATATATAAGTCGGAGAAAGTTGATATAATAAAGTTATGTTAGTAATGTTTAGCAGACTACACAAACATGTTTAAACCTTTTAAACATGGGCATGTGCAGATTATCTTTGTACTAGAGTACGGAAATAAAAATATTTTTTACCCACAGCCATTGTGTTTATTGATACACATTTTTTTTACTTTCCAGCTGTAGACCACACATGAGACCAGGGTAGGCAGTGAGGGCTTAGGAACCTAGTATCAAGACACTCTATTGCTTAATTTATACCAAATTCTGAAGGGATTATTAGGTGTTGCTTGGCAGACTGACCTCAAATATTAAATTTTTGTCATGTAGAGTTTGTAGTTATCACAGAATAAATCAAATTCTCCTAAAAGCTATGTAGCATCTTAGAACTACAAAAATAAATAAATAATCCTACAATAAAATAATTACAGAGGCTAGTTGTGTAGGGTCAGAAAGAGTGACAGTAAATGCAACTGGTTGTGAGTTCGATTCCCCAGATGAGGAAATTAAATATTTATTTAAATTTATATTTCCATTTCGTCACTCTGGTATTGAGACAAAGCACAGTGTTGAGTTGCACCACTCAACATGCAATACTTTCAGAATTCAGCAGAAAATGGGTTGGGTCTTAACACTAAGTTCCCTATGCCTACCCTGTTTTGTGCAGGATTCTGTGTGAATTAGCTTCACTTTACTAACTTTTTTTTAAATAATTATCTTACCTGTGGTACATGATAGTGATTGTCATGCATAATAAAATGCTGCATATCATTTAAGGTAAGTTGTTTCCTAATAACTTTATTTTCTGTTTCCAAAACATCTATCCTAGATATTAACCACCAATAATAGACAATTGAGACTGCTACCCATATGCCTAGTGGTACACCTAACCAGGGTCGAAAAAATAGGCAGTTGAAGACATTTTTTGATGAAAAATTCATTCTTATTAAGACATCGTTACGTATTATTGTAATTATATATTGTACAAAGAGTCCTATTATGTGCTTGATAGGCAATTGATGATGCTGTAATAAATAAAAGTTACATTGTAAATTTATCAATATTTAGTATTTACTATATATATATATACTAAATGTTGATTGAGAATTGTCGTAAGATTTTTTGATTTATTTTATGAAATTTTAATAATACAGAAGTATAAAGTATTTTTGTATATGAACGATAATTTAAAAAAAAACAGTTCTCATTAACAATAACAAAGATAACTTATTTAATAAAACATTATTTTATTTTTAAAAGGCAGCTGATAATACTTACCAGTACATTTTTAACAATTTTATTTTGATTTAAAATAAATTACGAGGAAATGATTAATTATTAAAGGCACCAGCATAAGTTGCTTATTAATGTAAAAATTTGGAGTAAGTCATCTACGAAGTACATTCCAAATTAACTATGGAAGTTCAGGTAATTACCATAATTTAAATAGAAATATTAATAAATAAAAGCAGAAACAATTAACGAATTACTAAAACATGTCACTGGCTTCTGTCATGTGTCAATTTTGACATACAGGACGTCTGCTTGACAGCTTGTAAATGTTGCAATATTTAATGTGTAATATAAAAATAATGATAACATAACATTAAAAAAAAGAAAGAGAGATTGATAATGATTCGTTATTTTATAAAGCCTAAAAAATGCTGTGCGCATACACCCAAACTGTATCCCCAATATAAATCCGACACTGGTCAGTACTTTTAAGGAATGTGGAGTTTGAGTAGTGGTTACTTTGGCAATAAAAATAGTAACTAACTTTTGTTAAAATATAAGGCTCATTTTTTATATTTTCTTGAGAATAATATTGGGAATGACGTCCATTGCCAGACATAATTATAACTCCCTGCCAGACACCCCAAATCCAAAAAGCTATAAGCGCCTATAAACATTTTAGGAGGAAATAATATTATTATAATGACGTACCTAAAAAATAATAGGTGGATCATCCACCAACAGTTTGGTGGGATGTGAAATTGTTTTTATTATTTCATTATTTTTATCCATAATTTATTACATGTGACGCAATTATGAACAGATACCAATAACGTACATACGGTAGGTATCTACGTTATAAACTATAAAAACATACCTAAAAGTTCCGATCTGCCACTTCTTTTGTGCAATTTTACGCATTTATCTATTTTGTATAATAATCCTAAACGTTCAACTTCACCATCAATACCTGACTCGATTTCGTGAATGAGGCGTGTACGATGTTGTTCTACTATTTGTCGATTGCGCCTTGGGCATGCATGTACTACCCTCGCATTCCAAAATCAGTGTCAGGGACCACTCACTGTATGAATGTGGCCTGGGCGATATGCATTCTCCCATTGTGTAATATACTCTCTTTATTGCCGTACAATCTTCTTCGTGTGTTTTCCATACAACATGACATTGGCGAAGTGACTAGTGCTCAACTCAGCTCAGTTAAGATAGACCTTCTATTAATGATAATATTTTATTTATTACATATAGATAATATTTTACTTTAAAACATAAGACAGACCGCGCAATTTCATGGTCTATACACACAGTCAAACGATGATCAAAATCATCATTTACAATCAGTTGAACAGTTAGAATAGATATTGATTTTAAGATTGACCTCCTATTATATAATATTTTATTTTAAAATATATAGCAGACCGCGCATTCCTGCGTCTATTCTCAGCCAAACAGAACCGAAATAAAATATTTCAAATGGCAACCAATTTTTGTGTTGAAAAAAAAAGGTTTAGTACAAAATATTAACATTAAAACCTGTACACCCAACATTAAACCTGTTTAAACTAGGCAACCCTGGGCTTGCGGCAGATTGAAAGCTGGCAACCATTGTTTTTCCAATTCCTCACGAGATTTTCTTTCAAACGATGTGGTTTTCACATAAAAAACATATGAGTGTAATTTTTTCCAAAAACGCATTATGATAGAAAAATAATATTAAATAATATAAATAGTAAAGGTGACTGCGGAAGGATTCTTCTAGGCAACCCTAGTGTAATCTATTCTACTTTCCATCTCCTTTATTTTATTAAAACATAATATTTTTTTTTTATTAAAACATATTTTTCAATGTGTGTAATGTCAATAGAAACATTTAAAAATGAAACACTTATTTTGTATTATATTTTTATTTACGTAAAAATTTTGCACACACACTATATAAATGACATTGAATTAAAAAAAACAAATGTTCCAGTTTTACATTATTCGTAATATAATATATTAAATAAGAAATATTTGAAGAGAAAAAGAAATAACAAGTACATTAGTTTTAAGGTGGGATATTAAATATAAGATTAAAAATTAATTGTATAAGAAAACAAAAAACTAATAAAAAAGGCATTACATTTATAAAACGTACATTTAAATATTAATCAATTTTAATTCTAGAAAATTCAATTTTATTTGATGAATACAAGCTAAATTTTAAAATAATAAAATCTTAAAAATTAAAAAATAAAAAACACTATAATCTAATTAATTTCTGTCTCCCCTGCCCACTGTCTACTCGGCTGTGGTTGTTGAATTTGTTGCGGTCGTGGGTATTGTTGTTCTTGTTGTGGGTATTGTGCTAGTGGCACACTATCTTGGTACTGATAGGGATAACTATTATTATCATTCTCTACATCGACGACCTTCACATTGTCGTTAGATTCTGGAATGTCTTCCGTTGTATCTTTTTTATATGGGATCGAATCATCGTCAGAAGTCATCTTCATTGATTCTTCGGGATCAATGGGACGTGTCCTGATAAAAAATATTTTTAACTTACATTAACTTACTGGCTAGATAGCAGTATTAAAATGTTGGTCATAGTATACCTATATATTACACATAAAAAACACGAATATTTGTAATATGTTTATGGTTACAACGATTCAATTGTTATTATCAGATGAAGGGAAAAATTTACTTACTTGATCGGCATAAAATCGCTCTCATCCCGTTCCTCTTCCTTTCTTCTCTTGAGAATGCGCCAGCCAATGCAAATAAGTACTACCACGATGGGTAACATTACAGCACTAATAATACCCCATGTCGCACCCAATGTACGTGATGAGTACTCCTGGTTACCTATAGGTAAAAATTAATCATATAATGGTGGACAACGTATACAAATTTGAACGTAGCGGGACTCGAACTCGCGCCTCCTGGAAACCGACCAGACGCACTTTTATACATTTACTAAATAAGTATTTTTCTTTCCTAAGTGGATTAACACTTTAAAAATGTCAAAATATTTAATGAATAGCATTCTCTCTTGCCAGTTGGTAATTCTTATTAATTATCTTTGCGTAGCGGAAATTTATAAAAAATCTCTCTACAGAGATGCTAACAACAACTAACGCAAAAACAACAATGTGGTAGGCTCATGTCAAAAAAACATGTACTTGCTTTCAATGAAAAGATTTAAAAACGGAACCAGATTTCTTTTAGATTTTGCGGTTAAAATATTTATGATATGATCGAAATCCATATAGGTACATAAAAATACTATCAATATTAATATTTACAAACTGTAGTAGAATAATTCTTGACAATATTTTTTTTGATGTTACCTAGTACTATTACTTGGTAATTATTTACTTATTTCATGTTGCAATTTTGGAATGGGTGTTTAGCTACGATAGGTGTTATCTCCGATCTAACACTTTATCTAAGGAGAACAAATAAAAATGTTACCAACCTGTAATATGATCGAGTGACCCAATTTTTTTGTGTACACGTTGATAAGAAAGCAAGTAATAAAAGCGATTAGGGTAAAATGAATAACACATCACATGACCGAGAAAATTTCTATTCCACCTAGCTGTAGTAGTTTTATTTCTTGCTTTCTTATTTTTATAATAAATATTAGAAAAAATAGTGAAAAATATTCTACCATTAGTAAACGGAACAGAAATTTCCTCTCTTTTTGTGATAAAAGTCCGGCTTTGTAAAATTTATTTATCTTAGAATATAATTACTATTATAATAATTGTATATAAGCAAAAAGGACGATTCCAACAACAACAATGGACGAAATTACAATACTATAAAATCTCATCAAAAATATAAGTAAATCGATAAATCCAGACTCTTTCTTGTGAATTGTACACTAATATTATTAAAAAATACCAAGTATTTTTATTAAATAATCTTATCTAATCTTTAAAATATTTAAAGAGCATACATACACTAAGATTATTAGGCGCCCATTACTCCATTTACTGTCATTCTTTGGGCATTGGTAACTTTTTCAGTGGGATATCTCATTATCATCGTAAAAACTAGGATTTGTTTAAATAATCAAACCATAGTTGAACGACTGCTAAACGTAGGCATTTCTGTCACAGGAGGATCTATAAGAGTTTCAAATGATTTGCCCCTTTGCGGCGGAAGTGTGAATGTTTTGATTTCAGTAGGCGGAGCACTTTTAGGTGCTTCAGGTAATCCAGTATTATTGAGCGTGTTTCTTGGGCTATAATCTGGACTTATAGGTGGGGAATAAATTTCTGAATAAGTAGGGGAATATTGTGATGGTATTGGGCTATATTGCCCTTCATATTTACGGGAATAAGGATCTTCTGATCCTTCTTTGGTAGAATAACCAGAATCAGGTAAAGCATGGCGACCTGTTTGACGAGGTTTACTTATGTATTTAATATCTTTTGTCGGTCGAGTCAATGTTGAATCTCTATTGGATTCTGTTTCAGATGGTGTAGTCAAAGATAACAAATCTTCTTCAGATAAGTCCCAAGGCTTTTCTGGAAATTCAACGTCAGGAGCGTTGGGTAGCGGTTCGTTAGTACGATAGGTTTTATCGTAAGCGCGGCGTTTTTTTGATTTATCTGACTTATTAGAGTCGCTTTTATTAGAATCTGGGTAACCTATTCCTGAGCTGTCACCGTCTTGAGGTTCAGAAGGTGGAGGTGGGGCTGACCTACTAAGAATTGCAGCCTTAAGGGGAGCTTCTTCAGTGGGAGTATCTGGTAATTTAGGTTTTATATCAGAGTCTTGACTGCGCAAAGTAGACGATTTCATAGTATCTGTAATATTTCCCATTGAAGCAGATCTAAGATTAAGACGCGAGGCAGATTTAGATCGCGGAATATCTTCGAAGCGGAATCCCTCTTTGCCCTCGGATTTTGGTTTGTACCAACACCAGAACCAACACAGGCAAATGAGGAGCGCTAATGGTAGAATAATTGCCACTATGATGCCCCAGGTCAAAAATAGAGCTCGTTGTGAGTACTCCTGGTTACCTGTTCATAGAAATATAACTCTTAGTATCTTACAAAGTACTTTATACTGAGATATGCAGAATGTAGATACAATATGTATATTTTAACTAGTTTATTCCATTTTTATTATTGTACTTACGCAGACATTCTGTGTATCCGTAGTCAGGTATATTCCATCTGCCGTTTTCTTCGCAAATACGACGTTTGTCTCCGATTAAAATGAAGTTTTGATTGCATTCAAAGTTAACCTTTATTAAATTAAAAGCATACATTAATTTATTGTTTTTGATGATAATACATTTCATTTAATACTTTATAGAAACCGACTTATATAAAAGTAACTTTGTATCATTTTGACGTGGTTACTAATCAGCTACTGGTGTTTACTTGAAAACTTGAATTTACAACTGCATAAAAAAATAGCACTGAAAATGAATTTATTAAAAAAACCAATGCTTACTGTAGTGCCAGGAGTGAAGAAGAAGTTACTCTTCCTGCCGAAACGAGGTGTTTCCAAAATTCCGCAACTGATTACTCGACGTGCATTTTGCTCTCTTATATTGATCTATAAACATAACACTCATTAATATTTTGTTTATAATTTTTAATATATATCAATTATTTTATGATTTTACAAAATCTTGTACACAAATGATTTCTTCGTCAACTTTTGTATTACAACTGAAGATTTTCTATGGGATTTCCCTTAGTATAAAAGACCTTGGTTAGTTATAATTAAAGAACAATAGACATCATAGGTATGAATTGTGTGGGAAAACGCAATTATTTAATATAAATACAATAATTTTTAAACAATATTGATTCGATATCTTCTCCTTAAAAAGTTTGTGACTGGCATATAAAAATATGTTTCATAACAATAAGATTTAACATCTTGGTCTTTTTTTCAACAACCTATAATCATTAGCAGCATCAGATAAAATTTTTAATGAATCCCAAAAGTAATACGGTCTTTTGGAATAGATTCTTGCCCAGTGTCTGATTCTGGGCTAAAAAAAATAAACACCATATGACTCATATACGAGTAAGTATAATAAGGCTATAATATTAAAATACCTTTTTGCGATAATTGCTGGTTAATAGTTATTTTCCCACGTTTAGGACCGTTTGCATTTATTTATACATAATAATAGGATGCTTTAATTACTCTTTGATGAATGAGTAAGATACTACTTGTAGATTCTCTCAAAGAGGATGTAAAATGTTTGTAAATATACATTTCATACGTCGTGTAAAGAGAATAAAAAGTAATTGATGGCATTATGGCAGATGACATGCTGGCAGCTGATATGATCGCGCTGGTCAAGAGTCCAAAGTTCTGTTCTAGTAAAGGAATTAGGTCTAGGTTTTTGACTTGGTACACTGACCTTATTTTCGTTTGTGAATGCTCATTTGTAAAAATATAAAATTATATACTTACAATAGATGCCAGATAGTTCTTTGAAAATTCTGCCATATCTCGATTCAAGGTCATACCAAAATCGTATCGACATTGGTACGAGTCTTGGCAAATTTCTGCCGCCCTCGCGACGTCTTGGGACCTATTTGTGGACAAAAAGTCGGCCGGCTCTCGTATAAAGTTCGGTATGAATTGATTATCGTTGTAGTAAGCGGCTGTCCGTCCATATTCTCTTACGAACATCGCTACGCCTATATCTTTTTGCTCTCGATCGCTAAGTTGCCCTGTTAAATGTGAATAAAAAAATCATTTATTTCTTTTATCTTACCAATTCATTTTTAGAATATATAAGCATAAATATGTATTTTTCTGACTAAAGAAATTGGTACTATATATTTATATAATATATATACCTAAATGATTTGAAATTGGAAAGTTGGGAACGGAGTATCTTAACACTAGGTTGCCTCTGCCTACACTGATGTGTGCGGGATACAGCTTGAAGCTGATTTCAATAAAAAAATTATTAAATTTTTATGCTATAGCATAAGACTAAAATAAGTTTTAGGTCAGTAGATTATGTTGTAGATACATAAACCAGTCAGGCTCAATTTCATTTGTCCAAATGTTCACCGAGTACGTTATTTTATTATAAATAATAATCACATAGTGATATGTCTCTGCGTTCTCTATTTTCCGTCTATTTAGTAATAAACTTGTTAGTGGCTTAGTCGGCATGTTCGGGATTCAAATTAGTAATCACCGTTGAGAGGGACAACGACTCGTGCAGAGGCAACGGCATATACAGGAATTTACCCAATACACCGTATGTAATATACTTACAATGCTGTCCGAAGTCTCTATGTGCTGTTTGGAAGTTATTTATGTCGACTGGAGCTATGGTGCCATCTGGTCGAGTGAAGTCATCATTGATATTTAGGGACCAGTTGCCAAATAAGCCACGGGTTTCATTCTAGGAAAAAGGGTATAATAGTTTTGGATAAGTTTTGTGTGATCAAATTACGTTGTATGCATAGAATGCTGAGAATGGGAACGGAAAGTCATAACAGTAGGTTGCCAGGTTCCCTCTGCCTACTCTACTCAAACTCATAGTCAAATTTAACAATTTTATACAAAATAAGAAGTTTTAATTTTTTGAAACAATTTACTAACAGTTTATTAAAGTTGTACTTCAGACCTGAGAAGAACCGGCACAAGAAACTCAACGAGACTTTTTTTTTAATTAAGTGCAGAATTAAAACTTTAATTTAACATTTTTTTAATATTTATCTATATAATTTATATATATATAATTTGGTGAAAAATCAAGCATAAAAATATTTTACCATGTAAGTCCACGGCAGATACACTCTAGCACTCATAAAACCTTTGTTTTCTATAACTTCCACACCAGCTCCTGACGAGAACATTATGACAATTTCCGACTGGTTCAGGATGTACATAGGCTGGTATACTGTCACACCTATAAAAAAATATATGCTGTAGTAATGGAATGGGACGATAAAAAAATATTTTTTCAACAGATTGATTTTTGTATCAGATCGATACTAACCTAACGAAATGAAATTAATTTAAAAAATCTTAAAAATTTACCTGGGAAATACTGCACTCTCAAAGCAGATCTGTCAAAGTAAACCCTTTTGTTATCAGCGAATACATCTAATCGGTATCTCCACTGAGCATGCTGTGGTCGCAATCTTACCTAGAAGGAATACCATAAATTGAAAAGAGCAAGGAAAGTTTATAAGTATTTACAGCATTCCTACTCTGTATTATTTTCAATAATAATATATAGATTTTTATTACATCTTCCGTATATTGTGTAGTAAATCTATCCATAGAGAATACATCACAGTTGAAAAGAGAACAGAGCGCTCTTAACTTCTAAATAATTTGAAATACATATAACTTCAAGATTTTATTTAAATAGGTACCTCAATAGGAACGGAGTTGTTGGAAGCTGCCACTATAGAGGTAAGTATAGTAGCGTTAACTTGTCCATGAATATTCCTGGCTGTCTGTTCGAAACGGCCTTGTACGTCAAGTTTGATTTGAGGACGATCGACTCTTACAAGAACATATTCACCTGAAAAAAAAAACAGATGATGTATATATTACTAAAAAAATAATCAGCATAATAGCGTAGAAAATATAGTTAGAGGACATTGATATTTCTTTTTCTACTTACTGTTCAGATTACCGAAATGTAACAGAACAAAATATAGCTAATATCGGGCATTTCATTAATAAAAAAATAATTACAAATATTTATCTAACCTTTCCCATTGAATGTATATTGTAGACCATCGAAAGTAACAAAGTGAGGATCTCCAAATATACCGGCTACTGCTGGTGCCTGATACGCCACACAATCTTGTGAAGGACGCCGCTCAAACCTAAGTAATTAAATGAATATTAATATGTAACGAACGCAGGTGATTTTAAACAAATCTAAACTCATAAAATGAAAAATAAAAATAAGGAAGTTATCAGTTATCGTATGTATATTTTTGCAACATAATAATTTAAAATCATTATAATTCAAAAATAAAAGTTACCTGAATGTTTCACAACCTACTGCCTGTTCTTCTTGCCACATGCAGCATTGGTAGAACGGAATCATATCGTGGAACCAATGTGACAGAGATGGCACCTAAAACATCAAATAATAAACAATATCGAACGTTAAAAAAAAAACAAGAGACGACTTAAATTAAAATAATGTTACAGATAATAGCGGAACAATTTAGTGTGGGTGGGACAGCAAAGTAAAAAAAACTTCAAAGACACTTTTTTTTACTTTTTTATCTTGCTGATTGCCAAAAAAGTTTTACTTCCGTAGGTTTTTTGAAGCAATAAGTTAATATAATTATTTTATTTCTTACCTTGTTTGCCTCATTATAAGGTGTAAAGCCGAAATCGTGGGAGCGATGAGGTCTGGATCCCCACATTTGGTCATAAGACAACATCAGGAAACCATTTTTATCATAGCAACACTGCTGACCTGAGCCTTCCGAGCTAAGAATGAAAATCAATTAATCAATTGTTACACAAAGACAAGTTCGTATTATTATGCACACCATTACAATATTTTAAAAAGTAAACACTTTAAAATTCAAGTTATCAAATTATATAAGCTAAATTGATAAGTTTGTACTTTTTGAATTATTTTAATTTACCTAGGAGCACCGCTCTTGACACAATGTATAGCGCCCCAATGATATCTACACGTAGGATTGATATCCTTGTCACAATCCAAGTCAGGCATAAAACGTCCTTTATCCAACAACGCATGTTCCAAAGTACATGGACACACCCACACCTGAGCAGCAAAGTTTTTCAGGAAACGATCAGTTCTTAACCAGTTGTTACACATGGACTGAGGCCACCGTTGACCATGCAATCTTTCCCATTGTGGAGCAAAATACCAGCCCAGAGGAATTGGGCGACTCCATAGAATACTAGAAATGAATCAAATTATGCTAAAATTATTAAATTGTTTTGACACATACTTTTACACATATTTCAATTTATTTAACCTATTTAAGTTGGAAGTTAAAATTCCTATAGAAATAACAATTTAACATAAAAAGAATTTTGTGTTAAATTTGGTAAATATTAACATATTATTTTAACAAATAATTAAACATTTTACGAATCGATTTGTAAGTTTTTTGCATTATGCTCAACGATATACTTACGGTGAAATTGGAACGTTCTTAAATACTTCTGGAGTAGTTAAATTAATCTGGAGGAATCCAAATTGCATGTCATTATGCATTATATTATCTCTGTTGCGGAAGTTCTGCGGGTTTATGACATATTCGCCGGTATTTGCTACACCGACTTCAATCATGTCAATATATTCCAACTGAGGTCTAATAGTCACTTCCTTGTAGCCCCATAGACTTATTTGTAGCTGGGCATTTAAATTACTTGTTAAGTTGAATCGATCCCATGTTATTCTGATTTCAGGTGGATATCTTTCATGAATTGCATTATCAGGGAAGAAAATCTTTTCAGTGGCAGTCGCAGGAGTTTCTAAATAAACAAAAAAATGTCAAAGAGCAAATTTTTAGATAAAAATGTTTCAATTTAAAAATAAATCATTTATTTTTGTATTTACCAACAAAGTATTTTCCCTTCCATTTGTAAGGTTCATTGTTTATGGCAATTTCCAATCTGGCATAGCCATTATGCCAGAAACGTGGTTGAACGCACACAGCTCTGTTGGAATCTACTACTGCACCAATAACTGACTCTGTGTCAAACCTGCAAGTTATTCGATCATTCGGTTGGAAGCAAGGACCAGTGATATTGACAATGGTTCCGCCGAGCATGTTACCACTTTCAGGCGCAAACATAAGGGGTAAATTTGCCCCGTCTGAAATATTATTTAAGGATTAGTGATAAATATATATATTTTTGGTTTATACAGTTGTCAAATTTTATTTAAGTATATTGTAGCCAACAATTTTCTTACCGATATCTTTATTACATGTGCCCATAAGAATTTTCTCATCTATCCTGAAAATATGTCTTCCTGGGAAGCCATTAGCCCAGCCTCTTCCAGTGAGATCCCTAAGTACGGATGCTTGTGAGTATGGTTTGTACTCATAGCTACGTGTGCCGTTACCGCCATTAAATCCAATCTAAAAATACGATTATATTCAACATTTTTACACAAAATTCATTCATTGCCTGATAAAAATAACTAATACCTTAAATATCGTATTTTTTTAGGCCGTTTTTACTATGGTAGGTGTATATAATATAACAATTTACTGTAAATGGGTTCAAATCTTATTTGGAAAATAATATTTTTTAGCAACTCACGTAGAAAAGACAACTTCAGCATTGCGAAATTCTTTAATTTTAAATTCTTCGCAAAATAAGGTGAAAAGTGGGAAACGGAGTTTATTAATTTTAGTTGCATAGTTGGTATATGTGCGATAATGCCTAAAGGTGGAAAACATAAACAAATTAAAGGTTATCTTACATATGCCGGTACACCACCCTCACCAGTGGTGGTATCACCGCCAGCTTCAGTGTGGGAACTCCAATTTATTTCTAAGTAATTGAAAATTGCATACGTAAACACTTCATCAGTTGCTAGTACCATTTGGAAGGTGTTGGTCTGAAATAAAGAAATGATAATGCATGTAAAACAAAAATCATGTATATATCTTGAAAGTGAAGGTTATTGGTACAAATTATTATTATAGACAAAAAAAATTGTGAAAATATGAAAAAGACATATTTTTGTGATATGATTATGTAACGCTAAGTTTAATTTGTTTTTTTTTTTTTTAATTTTATAAGTTCTATGAAGAAAAAACTTATACTTACAACGAACAACGAGTTGTCGATACCACCAGCAAACGACATATTCTTCCATGTGATAGTAATAGCGTGTTTTGGGAAGAAAGTTTCTGAACCGATCACACCTTCTCGGATGTCCCAAGTAATACGTTCTCTCATCTCAACACCAAGTTGATCAGTACGAGTCTTTAAGAGATACATAATAATGAAAGAAATAAAATATTTTACTAAATAATTCTGTTAATTATATGTTTTTTTAAATATATAATATTATTATTTTGGACCTTAAAATTTGTCGTCCATTTAAAATAATTTGCTAAAAGGTGCAACCTTGTGGTGAAGCCCAGATGATTTCACCTAATGTATAATTTATTTGTTACAATGTTTCTGATTTAAATATTTATTAAATTATTTTTTATGTTTACAATCAAACAGAAGTGATGATTTTAGGTTATTGTCTACTCTCCGGTACTTGCGATACGATGTGAAAAGCAATATAAAAATACCTGTAAATCTCTATCCATGCGGAAGTAAACGCCAGGTCTTCTCTGATCAGGGTCTTCTGGCCTTTGATTCCCAATACGACATTTGCTGAAAAATATTCCAATGAAGGATGGATCGTTAACATTAGGCCAGTCTCGTACGGGAAAAGACAGAGGGTAGGTGTAGTGGTCTGGTGGATCACTAAAGTAAATGTAACCGTTCATTGATAGCTGAAAATGAATTCATCATTATATAAATAAGTTTTTTTAGAAACTGTTACAAAAAAAAAAAGCCAAAATATGTATATTTTTGTTTCATGTTTTGTTAACAGCATTTACTCTTAAATTTAATCACTAAGTTAATGTTAATTGAACTTAAATAAACTAAACACTTTGTTTATTATGTTCTTTGTAACTAAACAATAACTTACCCTGGTATAGTTGAATCGGAACCCAAAGAACGGCAATTGGAAATTGAAATTCTTATGAATCTGTGGCGTGGATGTATGAATATCCCTTTGGTAGTCCCCGATGTTCTCATTTCCACCTTGGTCGTAGAACCAATATAGGAAATTCGATCGTATCTGCTGCAGCCTTTGCACCGTAATGACGTACGGTTGCCCATTGTTTTGGTAACTGGTTGAAGGTAGTACCCTACCGTCGATATGAGCTGGTGAGGAAAATGTGAGATAAGTAAACGTTCAAAACAATTACTCACTTCGCTAATCTACTTTCGCTCGCTTCTTGAAATGTATTAATAAAAAAAAACTTTAAAATTTAATAACAAATTATTTATGTAATATAGCGTTCACGCTGCTCCCTCATCTATACTAATAAAAATGCTGAAGAATTTGTTTGGTTTGACGTGTTAATTTCAAGGACTACTAGTTAAAATTATAAAATCTTTTTGTTTGCCTTTATATAACTGCATATTTACAACTGCATATTTAAAACTAAATTTACCTATTTCCCGACTAACTTAACTCTACAATTAAGACCAGGCTTGAAAAAATACTATTTTTTTCAAATCTCGAAAATGGCAAAATAATCGGAATACTGGAATTTTTCTGAAAACAGTATCGCAAAATATTGGTTTTGCTGGAATGGTCCGATATTGCAACCCCTAGCAGGGGCACAAAGATGTGACTGTAACGCAACGGTCATGGGTTCGATCCCCACTCGAGTAATTATTATTTATTAATATTTTAATTTTCTCGTTCTGGCAAGCCCGGTGTCGAGTTCCGCCACTCAATGTCTCGAAAAAATCGGCAGAAAGTGAGGAACAATAGTTTACAATTATTTTAAATTTGAGATTTTTTTGGTTTATAGAATCAGGCATCATTTTACAGAATAGCCATCAATTTATAGTAACAAAATACATACATATAAATCTTCTATTACGTAATTAAAAAAATAAATTTAAATCTTTTTTTGTTTTGTTGTTTCTTTCGTCTCATATATATATAAATAATTTATTTCTCCAATGTACATACTATAGAGGCCTTAAACGGCTCAACACAATATCGACGCGTTTCGATAATGTTGATACGTTATCACTTTTATATCAAACAAGTATTCGTAGTATTATAAATGATGTCAGTTTTGTTTGCTTGTTTTACTTTTTCTGTGCATACATTGATATAATTATGGCAGTGCGACTGTAAACGCGATAATTGTGAAATCGATTCGCACTCGGTGGAATGAAATATTTAATATTTTCATTTCCTCGCTCTGGTAGTAAGGCATAACGCGGCAATGTGTCCTGCCACTCATCACGTCTTACTGGAACCGGAGTGTCTTTACACTAGGTTACCAGATTTCCCCTGCCTACTCTGTTATGTGTGGAACAAAGTGTGAAGCTAAAAAATGGAGAAAAAGCTTTTGTATTGAATATTTAAAAAATTAAAGATGTAATTGCAGCGCAAGCAAGACTGGTCATTTAACGTAAGTCTTATATGGAGAAATAAATGTATTTTCAATATGATTTATAACTGAACTGTTCGTTTATCCCGCATCTGGTTCTCGCACTCATTCATAAAAGAGACTAAGGATTTTCAATTAATTTAATTGAGGAATGTAAAAAAACGTTAATTTCAAGCGAATCAAATTAGATAAAAAATATTGAAAGGCCTTTTAATCGAAACGGCACAAGGTACCTAAATCATATCTTAAGTGGCACAGTGGTGTTAACAAGCCAAAAAATTATACAGTACAAATGTATATAGATTCTTTACAAGCTGTGTGTACATACATACATTATGATTGTATTTTCTATGAAAATTTGTATTTTCTAATTCGTTATGTTGCGTAGATAAGAAAATATCCAATCATGCATTGATATGCAAAAATAGACATTTTGACACAACAAAATTATTGAATCTCTTTATGTCAGCTTTCAATCGCTCTGACTGAGTACAAGCTACTTTGCCCATGGAAAACATACAAATAAAATATGCCCTTAAAACACAAGTAAACTTATCATAGCGTCAATGTAATAACCGGACAAAAACTATAAAACTGGACAAGCGCGAGTCAGGCTCGCTCACTGGGAGTTCCGTATAAAAATTGGAGGTAGCTTACCTTAGCCAGAGCCCTTTTATTTGTTTCCTCAGTTAAACTAGCTGCTTAAATATCAAATTTTGTTCCCTTTTAAGGGTATTATTTTGTAGGATTTAACCACAAACTATAATTTTCAGATCACATTGTCAAATTTCATATTCTAGGTCAACCGGAAGCAACTTTTTAATTTTGATTCCCTTTAGAGTGTCGAAATACGCGCTTTAAACGACTTTTTCTTTTTTTAAGTTAATATAGAAATACTTTTTTTAAGGAAATCAAGGGACTATAGACCTAGACATAGACTAGAAGGGGACATAGACTAGAAGAACATAGAGGCGTTCCTGAGGTAAGGGCTTTTGACAGACAGACAGACGGACGGAGAGACAATACTGATTTTATAAGGGTTTCTTTTTTGCTTAAAGTTTAAAGCCGCGAAACCCTAAAATTTAATTAAAGTCAATGTAAAAGATCAAATCAAAAAAGGTTTATAACTTATTCAAATCATTTGCCTCTTCGTTTTTTAGCGAAATTATTGTGATCTAAAAGAATCAATTAATATGTAATTCAAATTAAGGAATCTCGATAAATGTATACTATAAATTATATTACACGATTTCCGGAGAAATATATTAAATTTCGTAGGATTGTATTAGTTAATTTTAATTTAAGAGAACGATATATAAGAGATGCCAGTTGACACTCACTAAAGCACTGAAGTAAATCCTGAGAAACGAGCGATAACAAACGAGCTTTCTCCCGATACGAAGACGGTATTTAAGACCTTATTAATTAAGAACACACAACCTTGAGCCACATCCTACTCTTTTGTATTATTGTTAGTTCCAATGGAAATATATATATATATATATATATATATATATATATATATATATATATATATATATATATATATATATATATATATATATATATATATATAGGCTCCGTTTTGGTTTACGTACGTCATCAGAATGTGTTAATTACGTCAAAAAATAATTTTTGCTAATGTACTATTTCTTGATTTACTATACTTTAATTAGATTATTACAGTAGGTACACACTGACAGCAGCGCTACCTACCGGGTCCAATTATATTTTCAAACTGTCCAAGAATCCATTGAAATATACAAAATATCATCTAAATCAGTTGTACTGTTTAGGAAGAGTAGGGTAAATGTATTATCTAGTCGTTATAACAATTAAAACTTATATAAACTTTTAAGTGATATTAAAAACATTTTTGTGACACTGTCATGTGTAAATTATCATTTTTGATATTGATAATGGTCACACCTTACAAATTATAACCGTGTTAACTGTAAGAGCTGGATAAAGCAACATAATTACATTTAAGATATCAAGACAAATTTAATAAGCGAAGTTAAATTTAGAGTAATTCTTTTACTAGAATATACCTATATTGACATACAGGACTACATTTTTTGTAGATGAGAAATCTTATAAACATTTTTACGACTGTTTATGATATATACGTAAATAATAATATATAAGTACACATGTCATAAACAGTATAGATACGTACCAAAGTTAAATTTAAATAGTTTTATTAAAAAAAAATGGTTATTCCCTGAGAAGAACTGGCGCAAGAAATTCAACGGTGCTTTATTTCTTTTTTTTTAGCTTAACGCTGTATCCCGCGTGTACCACAGTAGACATAAAGGGACCTGGGAATCTCGTATTATTCGGGACATATTTATTAATGAGCCAGGATATTTACTGCCATGGAATGCCAGTTTAGCATATAAATATGAAAATCGACAAATCACTTTTTATTAGTTTGCATAATCGCACATGCCTAACTGATTTATATGGATTACTTAAGCTTTCCTCAGAAAGTGTATGTTCGTTATGAATCAAACTAGATATTACATATTAAAAGTGCCTTAACATAAATAATAATTTAACCTAGTTGGTTCGTTCAAGCCATGAAGCATAGGCAATTAGGTAAAGATAAGGGCTCCGTACTTTATCAGAATGATAAACCGTAGTTACTCACCGTTTTGAAATTTATTAACGTTAATATAAGAATGATTTCATCGCTCAGTTAACAAAAGGATCAATCTTTTTGGGTCACTTTATAACCTAGTTTATATAATACATTTTTATACATACTAATAATATACCGATATTTGCTGTATATTTAAACTAAATATATCTTATAATATTTAATAATGTATTACTAAATCTAAGATTTCTTTCTTTGAAATTTTTATTTATTAAGCCTAAGTTAGATATAAAGATGACTATTTCAAAATATTTAGTACGGTAATTGCTATGAGTTCTTATGTTTTATAATTATTAGTAAATTATGTATGTATTATTAGTAAATACATGATATGGTTATTATTCACTTTGTTCTACACTTAATTAAATTGAGGATAAGAGAAATATTGAACAGATTTATAATACCTGCTATTTTATATCAATTGAACAGCTTTTGAATGAAAACGTAAATTTGTAAAATCTAAAAGTTCAATGCCTTATCAGGCATTCCCGTATATATATATTTATAGAGATAGTTATCTATTTCTATAAATAATATATTAGCAAATTTATTTAAGATTGTGTATAAATATGAGATCGTTTGTGTGCTCAGTGACTTAATGATACTGAGTCACTTGTCTTAGTCACATCTACGAGCACTTATGCGTGGTTCTTACTTGAGCAATTTTAAGCGCTTTATTGCGCTTTGTTAAATATATAAGTATATACATTCAACTTTTTCGTTATTTATTTACATGACTAGATTATATTTGCTGTATAAAAATGGTAACTTTATCTATCAAAGGTTAGCTGCATCATGTATTCTTAGGACACAACATAAGATTCTTGTAGATCATAAGAGCAAAGGAGTATTATGTAATGTAAAAAAAAAAAATCAGCTTCACGCTGTATCCCGCACACAGCAGGGTAGGCAGAGGGAACCTAGTGTTAAGACACTCCGTTCCCCACTTTCTGCCGCATTCTGGAGGCATTGCGTGTTGAGTGGCAGAACTCAACGCCGCCCTTAACCTCGACACCAGAGCGAAGAAATGGAAATATAAATTTAAGTAAATATTTCATCTCCTCGAGTGGGGATCGAACCCACAACCAGTCGGTTTTACAGTCACACCTCGTGCCGCTGCGCCACGACTGGCCTCGTAATGTAATGTAAATATAAATAATATATATTAAGTACCTATATTGAATCTTTAATCATCTTTCCCAATGAAATTCGTTAGCTATCTTCAGAATGTAACAGATTATATATATATATATATATATATATATATATATATATATATATATATATATATTTATAATTTCTGTAGAAATGTCACTAAATCACGCACAATACGTGAGTTGCACGTATCAATTTATGCTTTTTGTAAATTTTTATTTATGCTTTTGCGTTAAGACAAAAAAAATGACAAAAAACACCAATTTCTCTTACCATATTCAGTGTTCGTTATTGAGGTAGTGCTGGGAGAATTGAGTACTTGACGTTCGTTTTGTACATCACTCGATCCAAAGTCCACAGCTTGCAAGTCAATTGGTGTATCGTTTATCAACGAACTATCTATATACTGATATTTTCCACTTTTCACTTCTAATGGTTCTGTATTCTCTATGAGTTCTATATCTTTAGTACTGTTAGCGTCTATGACGTCATCTGATACTACTTCCACATCACCACTGACAACACTATCCGAATTTACTAAAGTCTCATTGTCTAATGCATTTGCACTTAAGGCTAATATTAAAATACCGACAACTAATTTTGTATTAACACCCATTGTTCTTACACTTTCACGATTGCAATCACATTATTTTTTATATTGGTTATCTTATTGATAAAAAAACTGCGACAGGTGCTTTCCTATTGTAGTCAGGAACTGGAGTGTTAAAATATTGTGTGCTCAATAGCTGGCCGTTATCACGAGTAAATATGATAAGATAGCAAATAGAAACGTTGGGTGTGCCAAATTCTTTATAATAATCCTCAGCCCTCATAAAGGGCCCCCGTATTGTGTTTCATGTTTAATTATATTTTCATTTAGTAAATCTGAAAGTTTTTAATTTGTATATATTTTTTATGTTATTGCTTACTTATCAACGAACGAACTAATATATTCAAGCATGTTAATATTTTTTAATAATATTCCAAAAGAACAAAATTTAAGTAATTGAACGCTATCATATATAGCTGAAATATATAGGTGAAAAGAACTTAGTTCAATTCAACCCCTTCAAGACCCAAGTTTGGTTTTTTTAGTGGTTAAATCACCACTAAAAAACCCCCTTTGTCGAATCGCCAGTCTTTCAAAACACTCTCCCTACTATCCGGTTTCGTAGGAACTTCCTTCATAAGGCGCGTATATCTCCACCTCAAAGACCGGCAACGCATCTGTAGCTCCTCTGGTGTTACACGAGGTTGTGGGCGGCGGTGATTACCTACCAGGTTACCCAAACGCACGTGTGCCTTGAATTAAAAAAAGTTTCAATACTACCATATAAATAATACAGGTTTAATCAAATAAAACTAAATTTCTACACCGACTAATGACAACGTTTTTCTATTGTAACTCTAGTACGTGTACATATCACATAGTACACGCTCATACTATATTGATGATAATTTAATAACAGTTTATATAATTTAAGTACTGTTTACAAAATAGTTTAAATATTAAAACAATATCCATTACTCGAAAAGCTTTCCAGTTATGGAACGAATATAAATATTAGTTAGTTCAGACTGCAGAAAATTTTATACATATATTTTTTATAAATGTAGTCTTCTAAGAAACTTGGATCTTTTAACGTGCGTAAAATCTATTAAGACAGCCGCGTGTCACGATTGAGCTGCACATTACTTCTGACTGCATATGACTGACTGCACATGATTTGTGTGCTCAAATTTTACAAGGTCGAATGTTATTTTTATTGTAAAGCGGATTGTATTTAATATATTCTTATAAGCGTCCCATAGTGTTCTGTTTATAGCATAACAGGGCAGGCCAAAAGAACTTACTGTAAAAATATTAAGTTCGCCTTTCGCGTGTTTAGTAGTGTAACTCAACGCCGCACTTTGTCATACAAGAGAGATTGGACTCATAACTGCACTTCACTTCTACAACTTATTTTATTTGACTTGACCACACTGTATATCGTTTCCTATGACATAATTGTACCAAAAATCCAACGAAATTAAGATGCTTTGACATGCGGGAGGGGTGATTGGACTTGTTACTCTGGTATGTTTGTATCTTACTGAAAATCGCCTAAGATGGTATAGGCATAATAAAAGACGCGACCATGGTCATGTGATGAATTTAGCTTCAGATTTACCAGAACAAAAGAACAGGAAAAGCGGCCGTCCTCTTTCGCGTTATTAGGTTCTCCAACAATCAATCAATCAATCAATCGCAAGAGATCTATAAAAGATCCAATTGTCTGATACGACAAACTAAGAACGTGCGTAGAAGCGTGAACAGAGCCGACCCCGAAGGAAGTATAGGACTTATTGCTACATTCGAGATCACCTCTTACTTTTTTCTAATTTTACGTTGTATCCCGCACATAGCAAGGTAAAAAGGTTATTTTTTTACTTGGTAAACTTATATTGTATAGTTGTTAAGCTGTTAATACATTGCATTTACTCGTGATCGTAGATAAGCTTCACCTAAAATTAAAGATAAGTATTCTTTTAAAGCACTTCCCCTCATAGAGCAACATTATAGTCCGCTTTGCTCTATGAACTCTACTTCTTTATTCATTCTATTTTAAAAACATAGAAATAACGAAAAACTCATGTTTTTCGTCATTTCTAAGTTTGTAAATATTCTTTTTACTGAATATTGAAAACAGTTGTTTCATTAAATATTGAAAACTAAGTGACAATTCCAATACACTTTATCATACCTTCAATTATTGATAAAACAACTTATCATAGATAATGTGCCTTGATAGATTAACTTTGTTCCATGTAACGTTACTCAAAATGATTATTTCATAAGTATTTATTTTCACAAAGAAATTTATAATTTATTACTATTATAATAGAATGTAAAATAATATTAAACTTGTTTACAAGTAAATTTAATTTTTGCCTTGTGAGTAATGAATTTGTGTGGCGTTTGTTTTTATAAGAAGTCACTTCCTGTTAGGAAGTTCTTTACTCACAGCGGATGTTTTCCATTGTATCAATTTGTGGTACTACTACTTTGTGACTTTTGCAAAATTGAATTAACTAATATAGAGGAAAAAGGTTGTACTTTATGTACTGTAAAACCGACTGGTTGTGGGTTCGATCCCCACTCGCGGAGATGAAATGTTTACTTAAATTTATATTCTTTTCTCCATTTCTCTGCTATGGTGTCGAGGCTAAGCGCGGCATTGAGTTCTGCCACAAAACATGCAGTACCTCCAGAATTCGGCAGAAAGTGGGGAACGGAGTGTCTTAACACTGGGTTACCTGTGCCTACACTGCTGTGTGCGGGATACAGCATGAAGCTGATTTAATTTAATTTTAATATTATTCCCAAGAAGATGAATTGAGCTTTATAACTTAAGGAAAGTTAGATACTGTTTTAAGCACCTTATTTACTTAATAACCGTCAAAGTTCCCACCATCCAAATAACTGACAATAGCTACTTACCGGTGTTGGGTCTATGTGCAGAGAAACTTTCAGGTTTTATAACTTAATGAAGGTATGGTTGGCTTTGGTTTTTAATCCTTAGGAGCTGTATATGACATTTGACACATTCTTAGTGTGTGGTAGTGCGTTTTGTTAATCGTACCGATGTCAATCTGTAATGCTTAATATTAGCCCGTTCAACCGAACAAACTCTTCAGCTTTATAATATATATAGTATTATAGATGTATAATTTTTTTTAATATGATTTCTTACTCATTCGATCTGTTCTCAATTGGTACGCTCGAAACGGTACGACCAAAAGAAGTAAACTGATATATGCTGTAAACTGATATATGATGAGATATATGCCATTATATTTGCTATACAATATTTAAAAAACGTTCCGTTGGGTTTTAGTAGATAGTGTCCTGCCTTCTTTCGATAATTCCCATAGCACCATGGGTCTGTATGCACCTTTGGTGCACATGGTGATTGTTTGGTTGGTCTACGTAAAATTACGTAGACTTAAACTTATTTTCTAAAATAAATCGCCTGAAAACTATTAAAGGCAATAATTAATTATATATACAAAACAGTGAAGCCATCAGGCGCTATAATAAGTGTTGTTTAGCATAATGTAAAAAAGTATAAATAAAAATTAGAAAATGATTACAACTGTACATATAGTGAGCATTTCTCATATTTTTTGCCATAGTTTAAAAAAATTGTCCAAACTTTTAAAACTGTGACAAATTTTTTTCGTTACTCACTTTATTTAATGTTTTTATAGGAGTCCTTACAAAGAATTCTTCTCTAATTAGGTTTTACCTGCAATATATCTATACAAAATTCTAAATGAAAGTGGCTAAAAGATTTCTTTTTTGTTACTTCTTATTTCATTAATTTTAGCGTTAACAATCGCAAAACTTACATACAAAATAATACTATCATAAACTATATAAATATTTTTGTCATAGTCACAGATAACGGTAAAAATATATCATTTACAAAGTAGTTGCTTTAATTTACCCTATACCTAAAGTTTAATTTTTGATACCTTATACCTAAAGTAAAATTAAAGTTTTGATTAATTAATTATATCAAAGAGCCAGTCCTGGCGCAGGGGCACAACGTGTGACAGTAAGCGTGATTGGTTGTTGGTGTGGTTGATCCACTCGAGAAAATGAAATATTTATTTGAGTTCACATTTCCATTTCTTCGTTCTGGTGTCAAGGCAAAGCCTTAAAAATGTGGCGGAAAGTGAGGAAGGCAGTTTTTTAGCGCTAGGCCCTCTGCCTAGTGCCGACACTACGGTGTGCAGGCAGCAGGATACATCGAGAAGCTGATTGTATCAAACAATTGGAAATATAAGCGACCGTACATATATTTTTTATTTTTTTTACTATAAAAATTACATGTTTGCTATGGACTTAGTCTTTTAAGTCCATAGCAAACATGTAATTTTTATAGTGTAAAAACGTGTGAAACAAAAGAATTAAAATTAAGAAAGGAAAGGAAAATGAAAGCAGGAGAATTTTGGGATAGTAAAAAAAAGGAAAAAATGTAAGGCATAGTATACTATGTATACCGATCAGTAAATAAGTTTATCAGTATCAGTAAATAGGTTCAGAATTTATATTATTTTAATTCTATTGCAATAACAGCACAAAACAAACTCCTGATTTAAGTTTACTTTAATCAACATATAATATTTCGTTTTTTTTATGGAAAAAGACAAGGCAAACGAGCGTATAGATCACTTGATGGTAAGTGATCACCGCCGCCCACGACCCCGGCCGGCCTTTAAGGTGGAGGCTTTTTGAAAATATCCAGCTCATATCGACCTGGAACCACTACCGCAGGTAGGCCATTCCACTTTTCATTTATTTCCAGAAGTTTTTAAACAAAATATTATTAAAATAACAACACTTGCATACTTATGCTGCGAAAATATTCAATACTAAATAATTAACAGATCTTTGATGGTTTAATTAATTATGAGCCAGTTGTATATTTTTAGAAATTTTTAACAATCTTAATGCAGTTGTTTCTTCTTTTTCTTTTTTAAAAGAGTGCTTTTTGTGTTCGCTAAAATCTGCTACTGTCCTCGTTGACTACTTTTCCTCCATATTACATCTTACCACTTAAATCTTTCCATATTTTTTCTGTAATTTGAAAATTTTTTTTTAAGCTTTTGTTTCCATTTTTGCACTGTTAAACTGAACTTTTTGCACTGTTAAAGAAATGTAAATGTATCTCTATAATTTTCGATTTTTACAAGTTATCAACGCGTACACAATTAACTATATTTTATGCTAAAAAAGTATTATAAGTAAAATAAAAACGTCATATCAGACCTTTTAAGTAACTTTATGTTGTAAATACTGACTCTGAAACTAGAAAAGTTTAGAATCACAACGTTGAATTTAATTTAAAAATTGACAATGTACTAACTAGCTCTGATCAAGAAGTTGATTGCGTGAAAAAATATTTGCCAATATTCTAGTTTTCACAACCGAAACCCTTATAACCTACACAACCGTCGCCGAATTAAATTAAAATTATTACTTTAGGAGAGCGTACACATATGTAATAAAGAATTTAAATTTAAATCAGTTACTCTTATTTAATAAAAATGAAAATAAAATCTAAATCAAATATTACTACCCTTTAATGCATGTTGTCTTAGGCATGATAAACAATTTGGCTTAACTAAAAGTCGCTCAACCACAGAGGCTAGTATAGGTATTATAAAGTGTAAGTATGTGGTGGTGGTGGGTAGGAGCGCAGGATGCTTTTAGCACGTATTAGCAGCTGCTTAGTATTCAGTGACTTGTCGAAGGAGTTCAACAGTCAACATTGGTTATGAAGCTACGCCATTACGTCATAAGAGGACGTGCAGTCAGTCTTCTGATCTTCCTGTCTGAACTCCTGGGTCCTTAATCAGCATCGGCGTCCCACAAGGGTCTATTCTGGACCTTTCCTCTCTTTAATATATATAAGTGATAGTTAGAAAGGATCCTGACATTCATTATTAATTTTTAAAATTAAAAGACGAAAAAACGTGTACGAAGATGTTAACTATGCTCTCTCAAAAATAGTACTTTGGTTTAGTTCTAATAACAATACTATTGAATAGTGAATAAGCAAACACCTAACATGAAAATCTTTAAGCCCTTTTAATATGTGGCATTTTACTTTGGTAATACCGCCGGTATTGAATCAATCTTTCTCTTGCAGAAGCCTATCGCGTAATCTATAACTTACAAAAAATTTAAAAGAAATTAATATTGACAGTTGCATCTTATATGCCATATTTAATTAGTCATGCACTGTGATGACGCTACATAAAATAAAATTTTCCTACTTATTATTAGTCATCACGATTAATAAGATGACATTCATGTCATAAGTCATTATTAAATTTTATTTGAAACGAATATGTTTAATGTTTATGAGTCCAAACAAAAAGATAATATCCTATCCATATTTTGTAAGCATTTTTGATACACTCTTTCAATGTTATTAACTTATATCTTAACATTTAAATATTTTATGATGATATGAAGTGAAATAAAGTACTGCCACTTCTTTGTTTAATGAGTAAAAATCTATTCTTTCTAAACTGCTCCATCAACAAATACAATAAAAACATAGAAAATAACCAAAGAAAATCTCTTATCAAATATACTTTAATTAGTTTCATTTACAAGACATACTCACTCGAGACATATCTAATCGCCAAACAATGGGCACTGTGGAGTGCAAAACGTGCACACTGCACTAAATACTTGCACTTTGCGAATAACTTGTTTATCTTAAATATTTAATGATTAATTTACATTGATCGCGAATCCAATGTTTTATATTTAACTCTACCTAAATAATACGCAATGGAATTCGATATTGCAAAATGAACGTATTGTTATTTTAAATCGTTATCTTTAATAGTAACAGTAAAGTTAGGACTCGTTCGTAAACTGGAAGCTGAACGTTTACTATATAAGAGAGACGTTTGAATGGGTAAAAAGTAGTTTATCTAAATATATTTTTTATTTATGTTTAAAAACAGGACTGAAGCTATAAATAATTGTTTTAAATATAAGCTAGGGAGTTAATTGTTGTTGAGCGCCTTAAGACTAATGCAATAAATGGATTTTAAATAGATACGGCTAATTTCCACTGTGTAAAAAAAAATATGCTGATATTATTGTTTTCACAAAAAAATGGCTCAGTCAATCCTTTATACCTAACACCCCACGGAATCACCACTGAAATCGGACAATGATAACGTTGTACTGAGCATAAATACAGTATTGTTGTTTTTTGATAAAATATTGTAATTGTAAAGATTTTCTCGGTCATAAAAAAATTTTTCTGTGCCCTCTCTTTGCGTACTGCTTTAGTAGATGTAGTTGTTTTGATTTTACCACCCTGTTCAGTTTTAAATTTTCAGTTAACAAATTACCAATGCGTCTCTTGCATAGGATAGGATTTCTTCAATTTCCTTCGTACACTGCTTTAATGGACACTACTTGGACGGCCAGATCTTTTTATGCCACAAAAAGAGGAGGTTTCATTATGCCTATCAATAGCCCGGTACATAAATATTTGACTTATAGCAAGCCATAGTTTCCGTACCTTTATGTAATGCAATCACAGCGATCCGGTGCACTTTATCATCACCATCTAAAATATTCCATTATAATATCACTAAATATTTTACAATATATTGGCGCGAAAATAAGAAAACAAATGAATAATAGTATAAAAATAACATATTCCAAATTAAAATCAGCTTCACGCCGTATCTTGCACCTGGGAACCTAGTATTAAGACACTCCGTTCCCCATCAATATTCCAAATTCAAAAGTAATATTTTATTAATTTTAAATTGTAACAGTATTTATAGCCAGGATAAGTATATCACAAACTATCACGTGGAGAACCAGGCTTAGCGTTCAAATGCACTGCATTCGTGTGCACTATTGACTTGCATCCATATAAATAACCACATGCAGGACCTAAGGCAAGTCTGTTTCTATTGTCCGTCGGCTGCACTTCGTATTTAGTATCTGTAATACTTTAGTTTTCTATATTTTTGCTTAAACAAGATGCCTTGTGGAGGTTGTGGCGATAGTGAGTATTATTTATGTAAAATTGATATTAATTTTTTTTCTTTCAATATTTTATGTTTTTTTCTTTTTGAGTTATATATAATTTACTAAGCTTATGTTTTATTTGTAAGGAAAAGTGAGATAAAATTTTAAGTTTAATTCTTTTTAATACTTTAATAAAATTATATTATAGGTGTACCAATTTATTTAAAATTTGTACTTTTTTAATGTATATCGTGTAAAATAACATTATTTCTATCTAATTGTACATTAAAACGGAAGAAAAGATTAGAGATGAAAGTAGAATATATTTTGAAAATAAATCTCTTCAAAAATGATTGCAAATGCCAAGATGTGTTTATAAAAAGTAGAAACGTTTATTATCTACGCAAAATTCTAATATGACGCGTAATTATGAAAATACATTATCAAAATACCGACTTATAATATTTTATTAAAATATGCGGTTCATTATATTTAATATTCCTGGGGGGCTATTATTGAGGCCATTTGTCAGAGTAACAGAGCTGAAAATAATGTATTTTTTTTATTTTTTGTCTCTTTGTGCAAAGTTGTATTTCGACAAACTTCCTATTTACCTAGTGGTAGTTTTCTTTCTTTCGTATAAATAAAAGCGTTATATCAATAATAAGTTTTCTTTTCCGACAAAATTGCTGCAACACATCTGAAACATTGTAATAATTACATTGTATAAATATTGTTTTGAAAATGATCATAAATTATTGCTTGCTCAAAGCTAGTAGCGACCCCCAAAAAAATAAAAAAATAATTTATTCTTTTTCTTTCATATATTATTAATAAGTAACATCTATTTATTATAACCCCACACAGTTACAGTTGAGCTATCTTATTTATAACATACTTATTATTTTTTTTAATTTGGCTTATAGAAAATTTGATATATATGTTTACCATAAATCTAATAATAATATCTTCTTATCTAGTTTTTTCGCAAAATAACAACGAAATGAAATTAGGCTCCTTACAAGAGAGGAAAAATAAATTTATTAAACTATATATTATTACCAGAATGCAATAGCAATTGCATTTTGTCCTCGAGTTTTACTCTCAAGTCCTTCAACCGTTCATTAAGTTGATTAGTGTATGGAGATTCCAGTCGAACCGGTCCCACAATTTTAATACCCCATATCATTGAATGATCTGTTTGACTTTCAAAACGTTTACGTACCACAGTAGCTCATTTTAAATACAAATTACAAAAACATGTAATTTGACCAATGTGGGCCAGAAGTAGTATACGACGGCTGACTGCAAACACGGCGGTTGTAGAGTCGATCTCCACTTGGGCATATGAATTATTTTTATTTCGGGGCTCTAGTAGACAAAAAGCGTTATGGAATTCTGCCATTTAATATACAGTAATAACCCCGAATTTAAGACTGTCTAGCACTACGTTCTCTCTGCCTACCAGTACGAAAATTTAAAAAAAGTAATTGTAACATTTCGTGTCATATAAAAATTTAAACTAAATTTTTTTAAACACGACAGGTTTAAAAAAATTTAAACCTGTCGTGTTATGTGGGTAACATACGCGTAGTTTAAAAAAAAAATTAGGGTAAAATTGTAGCATGTATTCTTTCAATATTTCTGTCTCAGTAGCGGTAAATTGCATTTTTAAATAAAAATATTATAATCACAAATGAAGCTTATTATATTGACGTTAAATCCATAACGTGTAATTTACTAAGATTTATTTTATTATATATATAAGTTGGCTAAATTTTGTAAATAATATTAATTTAAAACAAAAAATGTTTTTAAATATGGATGGAAGTTAAGAAAATTTTAAAGATTTTTATTGAAACTTAAAGTTAAACTATAACCCAAACAATTTCATATATGTAGGTAGAACAATGGCATTTAGTTTGTTAGAACAATAACGTTTGTTGTTTACGTGCATTTCGTGCGAGCCTTAGCGTGTATGTGTATTGATATACGTAAAACTAGCATATACTATAAGGATGTAGGTACGACTTATTTATTTATTGTTAGAGAATTATTTTAATTTCATCGCTCTGGTAACAAGACAAAACAGACAGACAAAACGGGGAACGTACTAAGTTGTGTTGTGTTGACACCAGGTTTCCTCTGCTCATTCTGGTATTAGTAAAACAAATAATTAAAAAATAACATATTGTGTTAATAACAGGTTGCAAATGCACTACAACGCAGTGCTGTCAGAGCTGCAAGTGCGACTCCTCCTGCAGCTGCAACTGCAAGCGCCCCACTGACACCACCACTACCACAAAAAAATGAAACATACACGAATCAAAATCACTTAGAACGTAGAAATATCTCTTTATACGATTGTTTACAACATGTAATAATATGTACGCATGCATTTAAAAAAAAATGTTATAATTTTCCTTATAATAGTCATTTCCGTTGTGAGAAATAATTATGTTTAAGTCGCATTTAAACATACGTTGGATTCATGTCTGAACCAACACCTGCAATTATGTATTATTTTCAAGCTGATCAAAAGGGTAATCCTTTTATATACATATATTTTGGGAATGTTGAAATAAAGAGATATTCTTATAATTTAAATTGAATTTTATTTATTTGCTATTGTATTTTAAATAAATATAATAAATTATTGTTCTAAATACGTAGGAATGTTCAGTTAATTCATGCATGTCCCTGAAACAAAGAATTAATAATAATTATTAACAAACTTAATGAGACAAGTTAAATAAATAAAAAAAAATAAAAAAAATTAAATCAGCTTCACGCTATATCCCGCACACAGCAGGGTAGGCAGAGGGAACCTAGTGTTAAGACACTCCGTTCCCCACTTTCTGCCGAAATTTGGAGGTATTGCGTGTTGAGTGGCAGAACTCAACGCCGCGCTTTGCCTAGACACCAGAGCGAAGAAATGAAAATATAAATTTAAGTAAATATTTCATCTCCTCGAGTGGGGATCGAACCCACAACCAGTCGGTTTTACAATCACACTTTGTACACGCAATGCCTCTAGAATTCGGCGGAAAGTGGGAAACGGAGTGTCTTAACACTAGATTCCCTCTGCCTATACCTTGCCGTGTGCGAGATATAGAGCTGCTGCTCTATTTATTTTATTTAAACAGTTTTAACATGTCTCCATCAGGTAAAAACAAACATATCGAATACCACCATCTTATATCAGCAAAGTTTAATTTAGTTAACCTAATGTAATATCACGTTCATCTATGCAAAGTAACTGCGAGTTAAATGGTCTTATCCCTAATAATAAAATTTAAATCCATGACCTTTGCAAGATCTATATACCATTTATAATTACAATTTAATATTACCGTTAACATCGATTTTTTGACAGTCACAGCCCGGAACGCAGCTCTCGTTCGGATCACAGTCTGGTTTCCATACTGCAAATTAAAAATATGCTTATTTAATAGGTTCATGAAAAATATGTAGCATTTAACGGAAAAGAGAACTTGCTGTAAAAAACATTCAACCTTTCACTTTACGCCCATTTTAGAGATACTGTGTGTCGAACAAACTAGAGCGGAGGTTTTATTTATTTTAACTTTAATCACAACCGTTATGTTATTCATTAAAATATAATTTTTGGAGTAACTAAATATTAATAACAATACATAATCCAATTAAATTTAAAATGTCTATTTAAAAAGGTAATAAGAACAAAATTTATTTGTATCTATTAATAGAAATATACAAAATAATTGATATATTAGAGAGAAAGAATATTATATTTATTTGTTTCGTATTATGTTATTATGAGGTACTGACCTAATGAAACGCGATAGGCCATGAGTTCGATTCTCACTCGAGAAAATGAAATATTTTAATTTTATCATATCTTGACCCTGGTAACGAAGCAGAGCGCGGCATTTCGCCACAAAACACGCCATGTCTGGCGGAAATTTGGCGGAAAGATGGAAACGAAGTATCCATCTAATAAAATACTAATATATCTAGTTTTTTAAAAGGTTAAATGTTTACCTTTACAACAATTAAAAATAAAAATTACTATCACTTAAACGACTTTAACTTTAATAATGAACGAAGTAATGTGAATAAATACTTACAAATACGACAATCTAACACTTTCATTTTGAATTTCAGCACTTGCCATCTAACAATGGCACAAAAAAAAAAATCAATAAACGTTCAACCTATTACGGTGACTAACAAATTATGCAGTTCATTTCAAGTGCAATAAACCATGTCTTATTAGGTAGATTTTATAAAAAATATCACAAAACATTTAACATTGGTGATTTATAATAAAAAAAAAAGTTAGAGCCTGATTGAAGGTGACATGGTCAAATAAAAAATATGTATTTTTTTTCCTTTTAGACAGTCAGTAAGGAATTTGTGCATTAATATAGTAAATTTTGATTGTTAAAAGAGGAGTATTTAGTACATATTATATTAGTACTTATTTGTTTTGAGAAATTTAAACTATATGTGTCCAAACGCGAGATGATTGTAGGTTCAATATGAGGGAAACATAAAAATGTTTTTAATGTTCTACTCTGGTAAGCATGAACGTCGGTGAGTTCCTTCCGCTGAGTGCTGAACGTTCCATAGAGTGAGCGTTAAGCCAAAAAAAAAATAATCATGTAAAATAAGGAGTATTAAGATTTAAGATCTTTTTTTGAATTGAATTGAAAAGCAAGAAAAGAAAACAATCGAATAGAGATTTTTATTTATTTTCTTAGCACTGTTATCAATCACGTATCGTAGAGTAAATTCATTATCAATTAATTGTATTTATCCTATATGCGTTAGATAACAATTGCTTAAAATCGATTGTTTATATTTTTTTTATTTTCCAACAAAACAATCATGAATGTCATCAAAGAAAGAAAAACCAAGGCGAGCCTACCGTTTGTATTACTGACCTTGCGCCTGTTTCATTGTTTTTTATATAAATTGTAAAGTATAAAAGCATTAAAAATCTAAACCAGATCATAGTCCGAGATCATCTCATCTATCGCATCAACTTATAAACTGTCATCTCTGAGCTGATCATCCATCCATCGACCCAAAATGCCTGCTCCCAGTGAACCCTGCAAAGGTAAATATTTTCTTCAAAAATTATTAAGTTAGTTAAGTCAATAGGAAATACTTACAACTACGATTTTTGTTGATATGTTGATTGTTTCTAATATATTGATCGTTACAGTTAGAATGTGCAAATATTCCAATCTAATCTAATCTATTATCATAGAATATAAGTTATATTGCTGTTACTAAAAATATTTTTTCATTTAATTATAACAAAAAAAGTAAACTTATTAATTAATAGTCTCCTCGTTTCGTTCTTACCTACAGTATTTGTTGTCGACAGCAGTTGCATTTTTAATTGAACGTGAACTAACGATTACAATTATATTATATTAATATAGCCATAAAGTGTGCCGTCTTATTTTATTCCCATATTTCATATTAAGATTCCTGCAAGGATGCCGGTGACTGTAAGGACGACTGCAGCGCTGACACCTGCGCCACCGAGTGTACTACCAGCGGTAAGTGTTGAAAGAAATAAGTATTAAACTCTCCTATTAATAGTTATTGACGCTATCAAATAGTGGTTGTAACTTCGATCTTTAATTATATTAAATATTTATTTATATAGTGGACACGTTCGTTGCCTTATAAAGCGGCAAATAAAGAGTTTATCTACATTAGGTTCTCTTTGCTTATACCAATAAATAATAAGTGCAGAAACAAAATAATAATAAGTAACATATGTATTTTTTTATTTTTTTTCTACGTGTACGTTTTTATAGAATATATATTTTTTTCTTATACTCGAATTATCTTTCTTTTAATATAAATTTATTATTCTTGTTTACAGGTGGTTGCTGCTAACTCATCCGATGCAATATTTTCTTCGCGTGTCAAGGATGCTGCAAAATGTTAATTTAATTTAGTTTAGATCGCAATAAATCTTTGGTGCTCTCATTTTGTTGTTTATATTTCCTTCACATGTTGAATATCTCATAATTTAAGCAAAAATAACGTTTTTATGTTTTATATATACCTAATACCAAATATAGAAAACCTAAGTTTATTTTTCTACATTATGACAGATCTTTCCATTATAGATTTTGTCTTAGTAGTTTCGAAACTTTATAGAAAAAAAGTTTACAAAATTATATTTGTACCTCATATCATTTTCAAATCAGTGCATATGTCCGCTAAGTTAAGTTTGTGAACTTCTAGCAAGTTCCTACGATCCTGAAATCCTGAATTGGAACACAGAAGCCTTGGTGACCGAGTACAACTCGCACTTAACTGGTTTTTTGTTGTATGTTAAAATGTGAATTTTATTTAAATGTGACGATACATATAAAATTTCTTGGTTATTCTTTCTTTCAATCAATCCGTACCAGACCCATACCAGAAAAGTTGGACTTTTCTTTTTAAAAGCACAAAATAATGACAAGATAGCAAAATTCGCTACAAATTTCAACTTCTTTGCATCTACTTCATATATATTTCTATACTACTTCTTTTAACAACGAGTAATCATTAAATATTGGGGCCTGACTTGTGTTGTGTGACATTAACACTGAGATACTGTGTTAGTGCGTCACAACGCCTTCGATTTTCAGTAATTATTGTTTATCGACAAAAACTGCCTATCATATTCAAAATCTTATATTGCGCTGACCTTTACTGATGTTACATTTTACTATTTTAACTTATAGCTTATAGTTTAGCTCAGCCGTTCCCAAACAGTGGTCCGCAGAAGCCTAAACATGGTCCGCGAACGATTTTTATGACTGGGGATATTAATTAATTTAAAGAAAGTTAATTTTCATTATACGTACATGCATAGTGATCCCTGCTACCAAGAATAATATAAAAGTGGTATTTGAACAAGAAAAGGTTGGGAACCTCTGATTTAGCTGGACTATAACTGTAGTTCTACAATAGCTTGTCTTCAAAATTAATTATGCCAAAGGTAATTTCTAACCTAACCTAACTTAACATTCCCATCTCCAACGAATGTTTCATTCATCCGTCTAGTAATCAGTTAAGGGATGTGCGTGTACTAATAAAAAACAAATAGACAAAAATATATCATAGATTCGTGTTCAATTATTTTTTATTAACTAAATGATTTTTGTAAAAATATTTAATCTACATAACATACATTTGTAGATAGATACATGTATATACATTTTTTACTGTTTTATTATATAATTGATTTAAAATAATGGACTAAGACGTATTCTTAATGTCTGTCGTGGAGTCAGGGCACAAACGTGTGTCTGTAAACGCAAAAAGTTTGATTACCACTCAACAAAAAGATTTTTTTTATATTTTCATTTCGCCCTTGTCTGCGAGGCAAAGCACGGCGTTGAGTTCCGCCAATCAAGACGCAATGCATCCAGAATTCGGCGAAAAGGGGAAATTTCTTTCTCCTCGTGGGATACAGCGTGAAGCTGAAAAAAAGGCACTATGTTTTTTAGTACCTTCTTTTTCGACTTTAAGGCAAACTACATGACTATACTATAAAATGTGCTGGTGTAATGAAACCTACATCAATATTTTGCATTTGTTGTTCTCGTTATAGAGCCACATAAAATTTGCTTTCTAATAGCGCTATTTCTTTTAATAAACTAAGGAAGGAATAACACATTTACCATCAATAATTTACAAAGTTAATTGTACGTAAATATTGCTTTTTTTTGTTAGTATCTGATGTATGTTAAAATATTTAATAAATAGCATTCTCTTGCCAAATTATAATTATAAGAATTAGCTTTGGATAAATTTGTAAAATCTTTTTACAAAGATACTATACAACATAAATAAATTAAGAAAAGCTTATAATCATTTCGATGTAGTTTGATGAGAACATATAGCTTAATGGACAAACAGCTTGGATGGATTCCAGAGGACTAGGGTTCAAATTCCGCTTCGTTCAAATTGTTATACGTTTTCTGAAAATGTATTTTCAGTTAACATTAAACAATGAAATCACAATAACAATAAGTGCATTTGTTTAAACAAAACTTTTCAGGTTTATAATATTATGTATAAAAAGTATAAATATTACTTATAATTTATTTATAAGTAAAAACGGGTTAAATTGAAAAAAAGAATAATGTAAAAGAATAAACAGTTCATTTATTATATTATGCAATAAAATAAAATAATAGTGACAACGAAAACTACGGAAAAGGCCACAGGGAAGCAGGTCTCCAGTATACGAGACACGCGAGTACCGGTTGACGTACGTCTTGTGTTGACCCTATCCATGGCGACTTAACAGCAACCACCTGAAAATAATATAAAATTTTACTATTTATATGAATTTTATTTAAATTACTAACAAAAAAGGAAAGAAAAGGTATTGTTGTATTGTAGCGTTAGAAACAGATACGTAGTGTATGAGAGAATGCGCTACCTAATGCAATTTTTTTTTGTTCTACGCTATATTGCACACATAGGTATGTAGGCAGTACGCAGATTGAAGAAATCTAGTGTTAAAGAACTGCGTCCCCTATTTTACTCCAATTTTCGAGGAATTGAACGCCGCGTTTTGACTTGTTAACAGAGCAAGGAAATGAAAATTATTTAATTCCCCGAGTGAGAATCGAACCCACAACTGTTGCGTCGGACGACGTAGTGCTGCGCGATTTTCTAATATATTTAATTTCCTTTATAATTATTTATCTTAACAGAAAAATATGACTTTTTTTGGGATTTAAATATTCCAAAAATATTTCCACTCGAGGAAATGAAATGTTTAATATTTCCATTTCTTCGCTCTGGCCCCGAGGCAAAGCTGGGCCTTAAGTTCCGCCTCTCATCACGCGATGCATGTAGAATTCAGCGAAAATTGGGGATATACACAGGATGAAACTGAAAACAAAATATGTAAAATGTTTTGTTGTAATTTCACTAGCTTACATACCTTGTGAAGTGCAGTCGTTACAGCCTTTATCTTTGCAAGCGCAGCTGTCTTTGCAAGGTCCTTCTTTGCAGGAGTCTATTAAAAAGATAATTAATCATTTTAAATCATCATCAAATTATCATCACCATCATCAAATCATCAAATTTATCAACTAAACAAAAAAGGAGTATTTATGAAAATGATACTTATAAATATATTTTTTAAAATATATATGTAAATATTAATTAAATATATATAATAACCAAGTCTTACCTTTGCACGGTTCACAGGGAGAAGGCATATTGACTATTGAATAGAATACTTTTGAGCGTCTATGCCTCAATTGTTATTCAACGATGTTTTATATGCTTGTAAAGACGTAAAAACATCACAAATTATAACTAGAGCAAGGCTAAATAACTTCAGTTTATTATTTGGGCGATGTAACGGTCGATAACTGCACGCGCCAAAGGAAATAGCATCCCGCATACATAAAAAAACCGGTTAAGTGCGAATTGCTTTGCCCATTGAGGCTTTTGTACCAATTTCAGGATGGTAGGTCAACGGGAAGACACATTAGAGTTTATAAAAGTAGCCAAAGTTAGGTTTTGCGTGCATTTGCACTTATTTTGTAATGAAATGAACAAAAAATATAAGTTGGTAGTGTTTTTCTCTATGAAATACCTATAAATTTTCAAATTTTGCTTTATCTGTGCTATAAGATGTTACTTCGTACCAAATTTCATGATTCTGAGTTTACAGGATGAGGTATCTATAGGTTTTAATTCCTTTGCGCGTAAACGGCAAACGTATCTTTAATTAAATTAATTTGGCTTAGAAGTTAGATTGTTTTACAGCTCCAAGCGCCAGTAAATAGACCTGACTATTTTATATAGATTTCAGCTTGATACCTACCGTGTTCCTGAGAAAAAGTTCTTGACAGACTTACGAAAGGGCACAGAGTAATCCTATAAGAGTTACGTTTTTTCTTGTCAAGGTACGAAAAAATTATATCAAATTCATCTATTTGTCAGCTTCCCGCTCTATACCGCAAATACCGGGGTAGGCAGAGGGAATCTTATATTAAGACCATCCGTTCCCCACTTTCCGCTGCTTTTTCGAAACATTGCGTTTTACTCGGAAAATAGGCGCAGATGTAAAAACAGATGTTTTTTTTACATTTTTTATATTCCATTCAATTTGTAGTAATTTTTCCATTTTCCGCACGAATTAAGATACTGATCTTTGCGGAAAGCCTTCTGGTGCTTCCTCAGTTTTTTTGACAGTCAGCCTTCGCTTCGTATAACAAGACAATATTTAAAACATAAAATTAATTTTATCTTCATCATTCTATTCCGGATATCCGATCGCGACGCAAACATGGCTGTTGTAGGCGTATCAAAAAGTAAGCTTATTAATTTTCCATATTTTTATTAAGCTAGAATTAATTGCGAAGAGTTCTGCCATTAAACACGTAATGTCTATAATTTTCTCGGAAAGTAGAGAACGGAGTGTCTTAACACGAGACTCCATCGGCTTATAGAAGGGAATATGCGGGTATAGGCTATATGCGGGATATAACGTGAAGGTGCATAAAATACAAATAATATGATGTTGTGAACTTTAATTTTAAATATTAAATAACGATTAACAACACAATATAAAAAAACCGTGCTGTACCGTGACGTAATTATACATTTAAATAATATGCCTATGGTGAGACTATTTACAAACTTTGATTGCGTGTCCTACAATATTTTCAAAAGTGCGAATACGTCTTTGTTTCTCCAAATGAGCGATAATAGATTAAGAGGTTTATGTTAATGTTTTTTTAGTTTAAGATCATGCCTGTTAATAATACATAGCAAAAATTGTGAAGTATGCTTTAGTTTCTTCTTTATAATATCTTATAATTTTTTTAGTTCAGTATAGGCAAGTATTGTGCTTCAATGTCTATATTTATGAAAATTTCTTTCAATTTACTAAAAACAGTGTAAAACTAAAAAAATCGTGAATAATTTATGTTACCATTTCAGATGCAAAAGCACAATTAGAGCAAAACTGCCCACCGGATTGCGGATGCAGGAAGCTCTGTCCTCCAGATTGCATATGCAAGAAACCCACTAAGACCAACATATGGAAACTCATTCTAACCGCTCTTGGCATAATGATCGCCGTCTTTGCCACTTATATGATTGCTATCACTGATTCAAAATTGTATTTAGTGTTTTGGGTTTGCTATTCTGTTTTAAGAAGACTGATGGTTAGATCTAAACCTAAAGTAAAGACTGGATAGAATTAAGATATTTTTTGAACATTTCCCTGAAATGTCTCCTTTTAAATTTGACGTTAAAATCAGCGGATGGAGCGGTGTAATGTTTTGTATGACAATGGTTACGGGTTATTATGAATAGTTTTTAATATAATTATAACTTATTTTTTCACTAATACTGCAAAGAGTAACAGCTATAAATTATTCGGAAATTGTTGTTTTTAATATTTATTTTTATCTGTATTTTGCAATTGCTTTGTACGTTGCACTGAAAAGACTTTAATTTATATAATAGAATTGATTTAATTTTAGTAAAATTGTTAATAAATTACTATATTTTTATTATATTTTATTATTAATATACAATAATACTGTGGTAGCTATTATGGTTAGGTACATATTTATTTTATAATTTTTGATGTTTTGTTGCCATTAAAATAATATAAGAAAATATGTAGTTTATCTTATTCCTTTATTAAATGTACTTTAAGAAATATCTCTACGATTCTTAATAATAAATACATTTGTGCTAGTTCATCGTCTCCTAATCGGTCATTAAAAAGAATATTAACTGATCTTTATAGTTAAAAATTACAGCAAATCTATCATCGTTTCCGTAGTGTAGCGGTTATCACGTGTGCTTCACACGCACAAGGTCCCCGGTTCGATCCCGGGCGGAAACAACTTTTGTATTTTTTACCATAATTATTGACTGATTGTCTTTAACCCCAGATAAAGAATTTTTTTTCCACTTCTACATTATCTTTTGCAAAGAAATACAACTGTATTTCTCCAGTGTCTATATATAATTTTTAATTGGATTCGACTATTCGCATTGTAATATGTCCGCAGTCTCGACTTTTAGTTACGTCGTTACGTCGTCGACGTTAGTTTCAAAAATAGAAATGGTCATAAATAAAAATGCATGTATAAAAATAAAATAATCTAAATCTAACTGTATATACAAAATACAAAAACATTCAAAATTCGTGGCCCTGAGTCACGCTTTGTAGCCGCAAACAAAATAAATCAAGAACACCATATAAAACTATCTAGAACTTGTAATTGAAGCCAAGTCGATGACATTAACAGATAATTACAGTTCAGTTTTGACGTTTTTGTCTTTTTAATAGAATATGTTTTTGATCTTTTTGGCATTGACCTTGGTATTGTTATCTATAAGTTCCTAATATTATCAAGTTTTTGAACAGAACAAAAGTATACACGGCCGCTTTAATTTTTTTAATTTCTTTATATTATGTAAATATACTTTTCTTAAAAGATTGGAATCAATTTAATAATTAATCTTAGTAAGGAAAGATTGAATTTATTTTATCCTATATTAGTTACTAGAAGTTCTATAAAAATATTATCTTTTTTAGTTGATTAGCACAACAAACATATGCTAATAACTGGATCAACAGGAAGAAGAAACACGGTAAACAATTTAAAAGATAGGAGGATGAAAAAGAAGCCACTGTGGTTCCCTTATGGTCTAGAACAGTCTTGGATAGAAAAGAATTTAAAAAATTGGTAGAGGAATTTGCCATATTAGTGCTAACAAATTGAGTTACTTAAAGAAATAAAAAAAAAAATATCTGAATAATGGCTAAATTATATTATTGTTATTATTATAAGTAACTGAATACTAGAAACTTAGAAAGTGTCCACTGTATGGTATACCAATACAAGTATTGCGGATAAATGTAACCTAAGAAGATTAATCCACTCTATGTTCAAGTAACCGTAGTGGCTTAGTGCGTATCTATAGTACTATTTATTATGCTTTATTAGGTCGTTTTTTACCAAATATTACAACTTGAAATAGAGAACAACAATATAATGGTACTTTCCGTTTATATACAATTACGAAATTTGTTAAGAAGTTAAAACTTACGGCACGTAAAAAGGAAAATTCCAAAATATTTTTTCAAAAATTGACTACTTATAGTATTTGGTCACAAAAAAAAACCATTAGGTACAAATTTTAATCTGTACTTAATTTGATACAAAATGACAACTGACAATTAGTTATTCTTTTGGTGATCTCCACTCATGAAACTGGTACGCAACTCTCGGGTCATAAGTACGACTGGAAGTTGACCGAAAATGTTGATTATTTCATAGATTATATAAAAATGCCTAATAACTAATTTAAAAACTACAGCAAATATTAGTTATTTTACAAAGAATATCGTGAATACTTTTCCAAATCAATTATTTAATAAATTTTATTAAGGCTGTTTGTAATATCTATATTTCTGAAATAAATAATCATGTAATTCAAGCGGGCAAAGCCGCGAGCAGGCCGCTAGTATAAAATAAAATGTTCACAAAGACCTTACGCTCTTAACTAGTATTGTTTATAATGTTTTATAAAAACTAATAAATGAGGCCAGTCGTGGCGTAGTGGCACGAAGTGTGACTGTAAAACCGACCGGCTGTGGGTTCGATCCCCACTCAAGGAGATAAAATATTTACTTAAATTTATATTTTCATTTCTTCGCTCTGGTTCGAGGCGAAGCGCGGCGTTGAGTTCTGTCACTCAACACGCAATGCCTCCAGAATTCGGCAGAAAGTGGGGAACGGAGTATCTTACACTAGGTTCCCTCTGCCTACCCTGCTGTGTGCGGGATACAACGTGAAGCTGATTTGATTTTTTTAATAAAGACGGTTATTTTGAAATCATACACAGACACCTCAATTTTCTTTATATGTAAGCATATAAAATTATAATTATTATTTTATATTAAAAGTAATATTATGAGATAATAATTGAATATTTCCTAGATTATGTTACATTTTTTTGTATCTTTCATTGAAATGTAACGTAATTCACACTGGTTCCAAGAAATGTTATTACAATCTAAAAAGTTAGGAAATACGCGATCGTTCAACTCTCGCATGGCGGCTCTAATTGTTGCAAAAAAAACATGGTTTCATATCGAGATGTATAAGAGCTTAACATGATACGAAGTCCGATGGGTAAAGATGATGGTGGCGGAAATGAAAATTTTATAAATTATTATTTATTATGAAATTAAAATATTAATAAATAATAATAGTTACTTATTAACATTTTCATTTCATTGCCCTGAGTAAGGATCGCGTTACAGTCACACAGTTACAGTTTCTGAGAAGTGGTATAAATTTTATGTAAAATAAAAGACAAGAGGAAGTCGTTAATATTAATATTATAATTGACTTGTTTATTAATTAAAAATTAATTATTAAAACTGGTTGATTATATTAGAAAAAAATACTAAAGTATTCATATGAGTGAATTCTATTTCTTTATAATAATATATTTAAAGCATTTTTTGTGATAAATAATAATTAGAATTACCTATCACAAGTATTTATATTTTAGGCCTGTTTTTATAAATCGCTTTCAACTCTGAAATCAATCTTGAGAGCGATCTTTCAATGATCTATGAATGAAAACGGCATCTCAATATGGGTCTTAAAATTTATAATCTTCGTAGATATGAAAGATAGTTTTACATTTTATACATTAAAATGTAAAACAATTTAGTACTTTAGACATTTTGTGGAGTAGACAGAGAAAACTTGAGACAATGCATGTTGAGTAGTGGAACTCAACGCTATACTTTAGGTGAAAATAGCACTAAATTAATAGTCACTACGGACAGTACCAATACTAAATAACTATATACTATATTTTTTATTTCTACGCGTAGAAATAAAAAATATTACTTTTTTAAATGCATATTTTGTTAAACTTTAGTACTGCCTGCCTGCCATATACTTAAACCATTAGGCAGCTAAGTTTTTGCGCGAACGCATCAACATCATCTTGGACAAAGCTGTGTAAATTATTATAAAACTAAATTACAGTAGTTAGTATACTGTCTAATTAGCGGCTTCATTTCAACTCTCAAGCGACGTTTGTCGACTTTCTCAAGGGAAATCTTGAGGAGGGATATTCAGCAATTTGTAGGTACTTGCATATAAAGGTATTTATAATATATGAAAAAAAAAACTTTTTATTATTTTCGTATTCAACGTTTGACATGTTAGATTAAAAAAGTGCTAGTCTAGCGAGGTAGTGAGAGAGAATGGGTCCCCAAGCGATCTCTGCACCTCTTTTACCTTGTCCAATGTCATCAACCTCTTCATACATGCTCTCTGGGGAGCTCTCATTCGTTTAAGTGACTTTCCTCCATTAACTTTGATATTGTGCTTTTGAAAGTCAGCTGAGGTCCCCTTACCTCTCTTACCGCTCACTTTTCTTTTATACATCTTTTTTGCAATTAGTTTATCACTCATTCGTTCGACGAAGTTAAACCACCTGAGCACGTTTTTCTTCATTCTCTCTGTGATGTCCTCGCTAGTACCTGTCATTCTGTGTATCTCTTCATTACGGATTCGATTACTATCCGTTAAAATCAAATTAAAGTACCTTTTATATTATTTTTATTGATGCTAAACGTCTTAGACTAACCCCGGGTCGTTGACTGCGAGCTTAAGATTAATATCACTGCGGTCACAAATTGTGCTCTGCAAAAACTGTAATAGATATATACGTATGTACATTCGATACGTACAATGTTCATACCACCACCTATAGGATATTACGACACTGCACTGCTATAACATTTATAACTAGCGACATACTCTTGATTGTAAGTAAACAATTTTACATCATCAATTTAATCAAAACCTGACAATATCTCTTAACTAAGGAAGTAGCACACACGTTAATATAGAGTTAATAATCAGCTTCACGCTGTATCCCGCACACAGCAGGGTAGGCAGAGGGAACCTAGTATTAAGACACTCCGTTCCCCACATTCTGCCGAATTTTGGAGGCATCGCGTGTTGAGTGGCAGAACTCGACACCGCGCTTAGCTTAATGTAGAGTTCTTTCTAGATATTTAAAAAAAAAACATGCCACGGAGGAAAGCTTCCAATTTATGTTATGAAATGTTTTAGTAGTATTTACATAAATTATAGTTTCAGATTTTTGGAGATTGAAAGGAACAAATGTAATTCAGCTTGATGAATTTACCCTTAGGTACATATGGGTTCAGCCTGGGTCAGAACTACGGTCTTTATCTGATTTATAGTGTTAAGCACGTATAATACAATGGTTGGACATAAAAAACTAAATAAATTATTATATAAATTAGACTATACTTGTTATAGAATTATATGAAATTATGTAAATATAAATAAATTAATTTCCCAAAGAAGCAATATAACATCATATATTTATCTCTTTTGCTGTAGAAATTGTAATAATATAGGTACTTACTAACACTACACCTAACATTCAAGTAACGCAAGCGCTTTAAATACAGTAATGTAATACATGACTAGATAATAACTACAAATCAGTGCAAATTGCACGTGAATATTTGCATTATTAAGTAAACGACCCGTATTATACAACCCAATTAACATTTTTTGACAAATTTTTATATAGGATTTTATATTAAAATTTGTTTTTTTAGAACATTTACATGTTATACAATAGGATATTTCGCAGCTGTGATAATGAAAAGTATATAATATAGTTGAGGGAGTTGCATTTTCATTTTCACTTGACTTCCCGCTTTTTGCATGATAGAGCCTTATGTCAAAAATTTTCTGCGTTCTTCACTTTCCGCGCCAAATTTTCGAAACATTGCGCATTCAGGAGCGGAACTCAACAACGCGCTTTGTCTTATTACTAGGAACAGAAAATGAAAATATTTCATTCTCTATAATGTGGATCGGACGGCCTCTATTCCACATAATGTATAAAATAAATTATATGTACATAGAAACGTGATTTAAAATCAACACAAATATATGAATCAAATATAAAAGTATCGAAATAACAAAAATTACAGGTCTCAAGGCGAGTTATTGATAAGGTTTGTCAATCCGGCGGGGACCGGTCCGGCTTGTTTTTGTTAAGGGCTCCATCATTTTATTATACAGCGCCCGCTATAAGTTATTTACCTATCTGTTTATAGACCGAGAGGTAACAGTGAAAACGTTAAATTAACACTTTGTTTATTGTATTTTGTTCAATTTCTGTTTAATGTGTTGATTTTCTATAGTTTTTTATTTTAATAGTCTTTTGACGACTGTACTTGACGTCAGATATGATTTAATTTTTAATTAAAATACCAGTTTTTTCGTAATAATATTTAAAGTATATTTTAAATTAGGAAATTATGTATATTTCCAATAGTTTCTACAGAAAGGCATATTTCTTAACGTCGTTACATTTTTTATAAGTTTGGTAAATGGTGGTACCCACCATTATACTCCTCCCCATATAAATATATTAAATTGGTAGTGGTAACTTGGTGGCGTTTGTAAAGTAATTTTAAATTCATGAAATTATTATGAAAGAATGTAAAGTACTTAATAATTTTGTAATAATGAAAGCCATTTTTGAGTTTTGAAACCATTTTTTATTCAAAATTCTAAACTACATCCCTAATAGACTTAAAAACTTAAATTACACTCAAATTTCCTTCAAGCATAATAACTTTTTATCTCTATATATTTAATAGAACTATTAATTACACAAAAAAAACTAATAATTTATCAACATTCACTGGTATATAGTTAAAACATTTACAGATTATCTCATTCAATTATCACATTTCTCGCCGGCTTCTATGCTACACTACAGCGATCGCGATCCCCTCTCAGTTATTGACCCGTCGTTACGTTCGGCGCGCGCAGTCTAGACCTTTCCTAGCCTAGGCACGATGCCTGCACCGTGCGACGCCTGTAAAGGTAAGCAAAAAAATTATTTAAAATTACATATCTTATATATTTTTATGTTAAAATAACTTATTTTGTAGCAATAGTCCCGTAGAATGTGAATTTCAGAAAAAAAATCAAATTTTTCTCGAATTTCGCGTGTTCTATATTAATTTTTTATTCGTCTATATTTTTGTTCTTGCTAATAAAGTGATATGTAAGATGTGTTTTATGTTTTAAATTAATCGTGTTTATAATTAATAGTGTTAGTTTATGGAAAGTTAAATTTTTATAATAGAAGAAAAAAAGTGATAAATCGATATTCCGTAGTGACGTAACCTGCGCGGTTTTATTGATTTGGGTGCGTTACTTAATTAATGGATGCAACTGTATAAGCTTTTAATTTGAGCTTTAATAGACAAAAGATTATTAAAATCTCTTTTTTATATGTAATAATATAATGAGAGAATTAATATAATATTTTAAGATAGCATTAAATAAGGCAAAACTTTGATTTCTCAAATATTTTATAATTTAGTTGAAATACAAAGTAATAGAACGTATCACGAAGTTTTTTCATGCACAATAACTGTTCTTGATTGCCTCAGATTGCGTTGAACCCGGCCACTACGATTCACTTCCATTAGTCTATTCGATGCGTATCAAACGTGTAGCGACCATTACTTGCTTTGTATCTAAGTAACTGTAAATTTTACTTATTTATTATATTATATTTCTGTTTGTTCGTTAAGAATTTCCGTACTTTTATTGCGTTGAACGTATTGTTATTGGTTTTTTTAACATATGTTACTGTAGAGTATAGTTGTTGATGAATGATTGACATTAAAAAAAATTAACTTGCTTAAATTATTTTAACTCTTCTAAAAATAATATGTTTGAACACAACGAGGGACACGGTCGAACATAACGTATCTGTACATACATACATACATAGTATATTAATAAAAAAAAACCATTACTATTACGTTAATTAAGATGTGACGTGCGTAACTAATTACTGCGCCTAATGGTCAGAAGTGAAGTTAACATTTTGAAAATCCCATGGCAATATTTATATACATATATTATTTTGTCTGAATATACAAAATATATATTATGTGTGTCTGTAAGAAGAATGTCAAAATATGCTTATTTTCTCGTCTTACAAAAAAAAAGTTTACGAAAATTATTTTTCTAAATAGATTTTATTACTTATCTTAGTCAACCAAAAACAGTTGTAAAAAATCAAATTATGTTTAGGCACGTGTGGCGGCGGCGGCGCCGCCGCTTGCGGCAGCGGCTGCACTTGCGGCCCGAGCTGCCCCTGCGGAGATGGCAAGCCGTCAGGTAAGCTGATAGCATGAACTGCGAAACATGAAACGATAGTTTTAGAGCACATAAAACTATGTATTTATTCTTTTAAAACTAATAGAAATGTATGCAATTAAATGAATGCTACTACATACATTTTACAATCCTAGTGAAAACCAAGGTAAATCTCAGTTTTAAATATTTTTTTTGTATTGTTTCTAATTTTCAAACAAAATTTTATTTTATACATTGTTTTATAAAGATTTTTTTTGATACAGTCTTTTGGAAATTTATTAACAGGAATGTTATTTGTTTGTGTTTGTATCAATGTCAACAATTTATTAACCTAAGGAGGAAATGTTGCAACGTGTTCCAAATAAAATTGAAAATGAAACATTCAGGATTCTTATAAATTTTAGTTTGGAACAGCCAGTCGTGGCACAGGGGTATAAATTGGGACGCGACAGATTACGGGTTCGATTTCCATTCAAGGAAATAAAATATTTAATATTTTCATAACACTAGGTTCCCTCTGTCTACTCTGCTGTGTGCAAGATATAACATGAAGCTGACAAAAAAGGATTCTTTTAAACTTTACTATGCTGCTGAGCGAATACTTTTAAAAATATATAAATTTATAATTTGTGCCTTAAAATATAGTAGAAATAAAGCTTATTAATAATCTTGCTTGCTTATAAATGAAAAAAAAAATACATAAATAGTTATAATTTGCGTTCTTCTTACTTTTCGTTACCTAGAAGTTTTAACAGTATATTTTTTTGTTTTCAGGCGGCAAGCCATGCTGCCAGGGCGGCAAATAAACTTTTCCTTTCCTCTCTTAATCCCAACACGTAGCCCAAATGGAGACCTATACAATGTAATTTAGTTTAAAATAATTTAATTAAATTAACTATATATATCATGATATATATAACCAATATAATCGCATGTATCGCTGTAGCTACATAACATAAAAACTGACGTGGATCCGTTGTTATAATTACTGTACCTTAAGTGGGCTAATCTATAATATAAGTTAATATTAAGCATAATATAATACAACAACATATTAGTAACTATAAAGGTATGTTGTGTCGTCATGAAATAAATGTTATTAGAATAATTATGCTTCAATTTAAATAAAAAAAAGTTTCTGTGTTAGTATATAAGACATTTAAGTATATATTATTCGATTATAGTAGTAATTAATTAATTCATTATATTATATCAATATTGCTTATCGATATCGTATTATCGATTATTACGTAAATATGTGTGTAAGTTTAAAGGTAGTTTTGTCACATTCAGTGTATTTAAAAGATTTTTCTCTTTAAATTATAAGATGGATCTGTAGTACTACAATACTCATTAGTCTTAAGATTGTGTAGTGCACGCACACATGCATATTAACCGTGTAGTGGGTGTAGATGTAGATAAATAAAGTAAGTAAACCAATCGATCGTTTCTTTTATAGGTTATAATTGAATTTACAGTAGTAAGCGTTCATATAAGTGTTTATTTTATTATTTTTTAGTGTGTAAATTTTTATTTTTTCTTAGGTACTACAATTACATAAGAAATTAATAATTGTTACTTCTTCAAATAAAGAACAACTTATTTTTTTTAAGGCAAATTATGCTATAAATGCATTCACATTGACTGGAACACGGTAAGTAAAAATAAAACACAAATTTTAAAAGATTTCTTTATTCATAGGACAATTTGTATATATGATTACAATTAACATGGAAGCAACGTATGGGACTTTTATCTTACATTACATATAATATAGGAATCTTAAGCCATAATCAAAAATATTTGCCACATAATACAGAGATAACAAAACAAAATATATATGAGAGTAAGAAAAAAAAATCTTCACAGCTACAGTAATACACTCTGCAATGAGTTTGTACAAAATCAGTCTAACATTAACAAATACAATCTATTTTAATTAAAAACAGATTATACATACTAATGTTGCCATTGCAAAAACACATAAAATCACATACTTGCAAAATTTCAATAAACTAACGTGAACTTACAATAGAATTCATAATAAAAAAAAACTTATATAACTCTAACAACTAGATATACTTCTAAATCTACATCAATTGTATAAATAATCTTGGTGTTACACATACACGATTAAATCTAAATTTGAATACATCGTTAATAAAATAATATTCAATAGTTATCAAAATATAACATTAATTTCAACATAAGGCAACCGCCTCAAATAGAATCTGCACATTGTAAACGCATATATTCATATTTACTGGACATAATAAATAAGCCAATTTCTTATATATTAAGTAGAATTTAACACACGTACAACATTGAAAAATATATTGATTAACATTACGAATACCAGACTGTAACAAATGCACTTCGTTATCAATTCCACGTTCATTATTATAAAAATACTACTCAATAGTAGAAATATTATCGATATGGCAACCCTTGAAATAAAATAATATAGTATAAAGTAAAAAAACGTTATACGATAAACAATAAAAATTTCAAGAAATAAACTAAGTATAACTCATACACTTATTATCATATAAAAATAACTTCAAGATTGTCGCTTTGCAACAAAAGTTCACCTATATATTAAATATTAAATTATATTTTATCAATCACTGTCTAATCACAACTCGGTGTGGCCATCATGTTCATAAAATTTGCAATATTTATTAAAGGCGTCTGTTAGCATTTAAAAGATATTAAACTAGTATACTATATTGACTAGTAACAATTTAATTTTAGTTAAATGCTAACAGACGTCTAATAGTAGATATTAGTGTACTTCAAAAGCATCGATAGTTAAGTGAGAGAGGGGCAAATGTCTATGGCACCGGTTCTTCGTCAGTGCCCTCTTCGGAGTCGTATACGGGGGCGCCATTTTTCATTTGTATCACTGATTTCTTCCTGTGTCGCTCTGTAATATCTTTTTCAATGTTTCTGTAATAGATCAAATATGTAGTGTTAAATTTCAATATATTTGTTTTTATTTATGAAAATGAAAAAGAAGAAGAAGAAAGCAAGATGCACCAATATTAATTAATATAACAATTTTTGAGTGAGTTGAGTCGTCGTGGCGCAGTGAGACAGCATATGACTGTAAACACGAAGGTCATGGGTTCGAATTCTCTCGGGAGAAGAAACATTGTTCTATTGTTTTCATGTTTTAATTTCTTCTCTCTGGTCAAAAGAGCGCGGTCTTAAATCCCCTTTGCCTCTCCTGATATATACGTAATACAGCGTGAAATTTAAAATCATAAAATAATATAACCACCTGGCACTAATAAGCGGTCGTAAAGCACTCTTCAGACTGGCATAAATAAATGGGTACAATCTTTCCTGACTGGTTAAGACTTCGTGTGCCGCCATTAGTGGATTAGATACTTCAGTTTCCGTTAACGTGTCGCCTTTTGTTGTGCTGCTACATGGTGTTGATGCTGAGCGGTTCAGGATATTTTTCCTGTAAAAGATTATTAATAAGTATATTAATACAAGAAGAAATATTTTTGGATCTCTTTTAAAATAAACAAATAATTCAAAACATTGTATTGTAAAGGAGTAATGAAACTTAATATGTTTTTAAATAATACATTCAAAATATTTTAAATTAATAAATTGACAATATACTCTTCATGAAGTGTGTTACACTTTCGTTTGAAGTTGAAAAGTTCCTTATGTTTCAATATAAGAGATCTTTCTTTATTTTTAAGAATTTTTATTTAAGATATTTTTGGTACACACCTATGTAACTATATAAGAAATATTATAAATATTAACATAGCATGGGCGAACTCTAGCTTCTCTGCTGTCTTATATTATATTAAAAATGGGTAAATGGAAGATATAAATTATTAATAACAAAAATCTCTTACCTATTAGATGCATCGTCTCTCACAGGAGGTGTCTCAGGAGACGAGCAGTGTCTAAAGTGCGGTAGGTCACGTGACCACGCGAACGCGTCCAGCGAGCGCGCGCGCACGTAAATGAACGGACGTATTATGCGGATGTTGTGCTCTCTGGAAATAGTTATTGTTTTTTTTTTTAATTTTTAACATTTTTAAAGTATTATTCTACACTTAGCAAAGATAAATACTTATTAAGGAATCGTATAAACATTTTAATTTAGAGAAATTTGAACTAAAATCAAATATAAGGAATAAGCGTATAAGAATTTCGACATGGCTTGATGAGAACGTATGGCTTAGTGATCAGAGTGGTTTCCAAGACGCGCGATTTAATCTCCAAGGTAAAATGAAACAAATCATAATTCTTATATTAATAATTCGTATTGATTTCAATATCACCTTGAATGTAATAAAAAAACTTTACGCTGAATTTTGCATATAGCAGGGAAGGTAAAATTGTGTTCCCAGAGAAAGACACATTGTTCCCCACGCTTTGAGTGCTTTTGAGTGATGAAATTCAACGCCATATTTAGTATTACCAAAGCGAGGAAATGATAATAGTTAACTCTCCCGAGTGGGACTTGAAACCATGACTGTCACGTTTACAGAATGCCATATCACGGCGCCTTAAAGCAACTATTTTAAAATTAATAGTTAACTTTACTATAAAAGTACAGTATGGCCAACGGATGTGGCCATACTAAAGTTGATCTACAGTAGTGTTGGGAGTTACTGTTATATTTTTATAATGAATTATTCATTATATTATATTTTTTTAACTGTTATTTTAAACTGCTGTAATATATATTATATTATTTTCAACGTAAATATAATACAATGACTAAATGAACGAAGTTCAGACTAATATCAAACAAAAAATTATAATTTTCGTTATTAGCTATATTTTAATGTAAGTAATATTTGGCCTTACTACTATTGAGTTAAAGCTCATATTTGTGCGAGGTTATACGATGTGAAGTTCGCCATCATTATTTTTTTAAGCCGAATAACTACTAAATATTTCCGATCATTACCGAACCGAGGCGCCACACGCCATTTTCACAGCAGATAATTAATATTATAAATAACAGTCAGTGTTGAAAATAAATAATGATTAGAATCATTTCATTTCATTTCATGCTGGCAGCTGTGACACAGTTCATACTAGTACTGCTGCCATCGCTCACCTCTACTAAATTTTTGTCTTGTTTTTTCATATTCCATCTAAATTAGAGTGTATATGTAACATTTAACACTGAATAAAGCATTATTTTATTTTATTTATTTATTATTAGAAATTTATAATGAATTATATTATCTGCTGTTTGTTATAACGCCCAACGTTAATCTACAGCGAAGTAGAGGGCGAGCACTCACTTGACCCTGTAGTGCGCCTTGACGGCCTTGAGCGCGCCGGCGTAGAGCGCGGAGGCGAGGAAGGCGGCGGCGGCGCGGTCCAGGCTCTGCGCGACGGCGGCCGCGCTGTAGCCGTGCGCCGCCGCCGCGCCGTACGCGCGCCGCCGCACCGCGTGCGACGCCCAGCGGTGCGCGGACGGCGGCCTCGCCTCGCCTGCGGGGTTTGGCTTGTAGAGATATCTATCACACTCACGTCTGTAGGACGTTTTTCAAGAGGCGCAGATTCGGATCCAGCCAAGTTAAATTTTATACGCTTTCTTAAATATTTTTCTATCATTAGTGTGAAAAAACATTTTAAAAACTGTTATCAATAAACTATCACATAATAATCATAATTGAGGAATTTTTGTATGTATATGAATTTGTTAATTTAAGTAGGTAATTTTATATATGTAGTTTTGTAAAATACTCACTTTGCATTTCGTCATGGTCCAACTTGTCGTGATATATGAATTTTACTCCCAGAGTTCTACAGTACGCCATCACGTGTAAAGGGTCGACGTCTGACTGGGGTTCTTGAACGAACAGTGCTCCTGAAATTTATTATAAAACAGATATTTAAAAATTTTTCGAAATGTTACGTATTGACACTGAATATGTTAATAATTGGCATGAACGAGGATGAAAAAAAAGCATTATTGGAAAACCGTGCAAAAGTTTCAACCATTCTCTTTGTTTTGGAGAATCAATTATACGGCTCTCAATTAAACGATTACATATCGACGGCAGCAAAGAACATGAAGACAACTGCATTTTTGCCAAAAACGTTTTTTTATATAATTCAACTCAGAATTCCATGTTTTATCTTATAATATTTTTTTTTCATAAAAAACATTGTTTTTTACCCCGATTTTCTCACGTAGAAAAAGACATGTACCCAATTTTTTAAGAAATGCCTAAGTAAACTCGGATATATATAATAGTCCGTGTGTACGTGGGGAGATTCGGCGCGTTCGCATGTTATAAGCAAAGGTATCTGGCACTTGTTCGTTTCTAGTTTGTCCGATAATCAGTTATCTCACTATATATGCATTGTTTAATTACTTTTTAGTGTTATCAAAGTATGAACAATGTAAAAATTTCTGCATTTATTACAATATATGTAGGTAATTTATTCATATGCAAAGAATTATGGTGAATTTTTGAAAAAACAAACGTGATTTTCTTTTATAACACTGCGGGGTTACTGAATCTTATTCATCAATAATAAGTTGATGCAGTCAAACAGCAACAGATATGATTTTTTTAGAAAATATGTAGATTTCCGAATGTTTTGGTAAAGATTCTCTTTAACGTTGGAACTACTTGGAGAATGGATGATGTTGGCCATCCAAATATTTCGACAACAAGTTTTAATATAGAAAACTCAGCTAATGACGACGACAATAATGAACAATATTGTTATGAGATTCTAATATATCTTAACGATCTGTTAGACATTTCTACGGCGAAAACATTATTACAGATATCCAAATCAAGATCAAGACTCCTGTTTCTACAGACTATGCTTCCTTTGCTTCTTGTCCTATTAATTAGTCCCTAACCAAATAAATCCGGCTACATGACTTAATGAAGTAATCCAAGATAACATTCGATTATTTATTACTACAGTTTCATGGAGATCTAAAATCAGAAGTAAAAAAGCTGGCACAGTACGAGCCAACAAAAGTCAAAAAGTTTCAACAGTAACTTTTAATTTCCAAGAAATCTTTCGACCCCTTATGGTGAATAAAGTTCCTTTTACTATAAACATTTACGTTTGCATTTCACAATTTTGATATAGGAAACAAAAGAGGATTAGGTTATATGTTGGCCGAGATCGTTGCGTGCTTGTATAATTATATAGTCAAAATAGGAATTAAAGGTAAACAATCTGATAACTGTGGATGCCAAAAATGTAATCGATCAGTATTTCTAATGTACTTGTATAATGCTGATAAGTTTAAAGTGCATGTATGTCATAGATTCTTAAAAAAAGGGACAGGTAGGCAGGGCAGGAAGTTGACAGTGTGCATGCCCTAATCGATTGATCTTCCAAAAGAAAAATAATATATACACTCCAAGAATGGTATACCTGTGTAAGGTGGTCAAAGTTAATGGGGAGCCTTAAGAAGTAATTGGAATCTCCTTAAACGATATTTGAAACTTTAAATCTTACACGAACCCAATATACATGGAAGAAAGATTTTAATAACGAAAAGATTAAATGGAGCTAAATTAGAAAGATAAAAGTGGATCCAAATGTTATTAATCCATATGTAATTCATTACAAATATCATTTAAATGAAGCCCAATTGATTGATTGTCTATGATTTTATTAATATGATTGTGGTCGATATGCAAATACCAGTAATAGACAAAATAAGGCTGAGGCCTACAAAGTGCTTACACCAATGCCTTACTAATAACGACAAAATAGCAATATACGAAGATCCGATTTCTCTCTGTGAACAGAATTTATTTTCTTGAAGATAACACATTTTTTATAAAAATATAATTCATACAGCAATAGAAAATATGTTTTCTGAAAACTGAATAAAAAGACATATTTTTTTACTTTGTAATTGTAAACTTTTACTATAATTTACGATAAGAAAAATGCTAAGATGGTAATCGCTTGTGATATTATTTAAACAAGGTAATTCAAACATCAATCAATTGAAAATTATAGGCAACATACAGCTTTCTGTTGCTTCTGCTTCTGGCAACATACAGATTTACTCAAATGACATAAGAATGATTTAGACATGTTGTCTTCTCTATTTCGATAAAGCTTGTATAAGATTTAATTATTTTGTATGTGAGATTTCTTTCAAATGCGTTCGATTATTGCGATAAAAATTTGCTTTTATTATTTAGAACACTGAATTAATATACGTTTCGGTTAACTATTAAAGGTTAAGGTTAAATAGTACGTATGGTTGATCTACCTTAGTTAGTGCATTACAGCTTTTTATCAATTTGAATTTCTTTATTAGGCACCTGAAACTTATAACAATTTTAATATATCTGCAATTAACGGAAGCTACAACTTTATAATGGCGAAGTATTTTGAGATAACTGCAGTATTTTATTGGCAATCATATCTACATGTTTTTTATTGATGAAATTAGTTATATATAATCAAAAAGAATAGTAATAACTCATTATATATATAAAATTATTTAAGGATAAGTAATTACAGTGTCCCAAGTAAAAACGACTATATGGCAGTTGACTCAGTTTGTTTGTTATTTCGAGCGGACTAGACAAAGATATCTACCGTATTTTTAAAACCAATAAGCTTATTGAAAATTAGTCTATACTAAATAGTATATAATCTTATAAAAATTAACTATTTCAAATTTGAGGAAGATAGCTTTTTTATTGTAAAAGTTATTACATAATTTCCTTAAAAACGCTCTCCTCAAAACTAGTGATTTTGTAGATAGCCGTTTGCTCTTTGCTGCCGTCGATATATTACTCGTTTAATGCAATAACGACATATTTAAATTTCTTTAAAGTAAAGAAGACTAAAATGTAAGTAGATTACTTTCAAGCTTTTGTTGTGTCTTTTGCAATATTTAAACGACGGTTAACGAAATCAACTTAAAAAATACATATATTTTTAAATAAAAAAATAAATTAAAACTGTCTATTTAAATGTAAAATAACTTACCAATACTGAAATGTATGCCCTTAGACCGTGCGTAGAACTGATATTGGTGCATTGTGTGCAACAGCGCTATGGAGTCGCGACTACCGGACAGACATATGAGCACTTTATCACCCGGCCGCACCATGTTGTATTCGTGTATAGCCTGAAAGTTTTTAAATTATCATTAGGTAAGTAATTGTTTTTTCGATTTCACGCAATGTCCCGCATATCACCGGCAGTGAGTATCTGTTTAAATAAAATAATAATAATAAAAAAAATACGGTGAGTTAAAATTTTTAACTCCTTACTTCGACAGTAGCTTTCCAAACAGCTTTTGGAGGGCAATGCCACTTGCCCTCGTCGTCCACAGTGAAGTCCGTGAGAGAAGCATCACTACACGCACTGCTGTCGTCTCTCTCTGTTTCCTCCCAGCAGCAGTCCGATTTAAAACGGTATTCTGATTCACTGAAAACAAAAGAATAAATGCATTAAATAACGAATCGACTTAACAAAAATGAATTTGGTGAATTTCATCTAGTCGATTAGATTAATATAATAACGAATCAAAACTTCAGGAGAAGTGTGAAGAGACTTTGTCCCTGTTTTTGGCCAAATTCAAACTAAGGCCAAAATAAACGGCGGAACCAAGCGCTTTAAAGTGAATAAAGGAAATATAAGTAAAAGACGTATAAATAAATATTTCCTTGGGTTTTCCTGTTTGTAGAACCTGCAATTGCTTTACAGTAAGTAATATCCCAATAATGTTGAGTATTAAGACTCCGTTGTCATTAGGACACTTCTGTTCCCCACTATGTATTATCACTGTATGTAAACGTTTATATTGGAAAATAACATAATGTCGTTAATAAGTAAAGTAAATACATACATTTTAGTAGACATGCGAATAGCACTATTTTTTGTCATCTATTTGTCTGTCACTTAGCTGAGCAAACTCAGAAGGCTAAACAAATATGTTTTTTGTGACTATTATTAAAAGTTTTAAGCAATTTTTACTATTATAAATTTAAATATAGAATAACGCAAGCTGCAACAATATTTTTATATTTATATATATAATTTTAAGGATATGTAAAAGAAATATTACATTAAAATAATAGTAATTATAAAAACATTATAATCATTACAAAGAACTTAAAATTAAACCAGCTTTTTTGGAAACAAACTAGTTAAATCAATTAGTCACAACAAGAACTTGACTTCTTATTCCATGAATCAAAATTTACCCTGGTAGATAGATATGTGGAATGCAGTGTTAAGTTAAAAGAGATACAACAATATTAACCTGCGATCAAAAAAAGGTTCATCTTGAGATGTTCTATGTCCATCTGTTCCGTAACCGCTGGAGCGTGAGCTGCGGTCGGAGCAGCTGGACGATGCGTTGGACGACCTGCTTGATCTTTTGGAATCTGGTGCTGATGATGTGGTTCTGAAATTATTTAAGAAGCTTGTAAGTGTAAGCGCGCACTATAATTTTGTTCGGCGTCGCGTCTCGGTTCAGATAAGATGACATATAATTATCACAATTTTAAAATTTCTGTGTTTTTTGTGTCCCATATGCTCGTTCTGCTGTATGCATGTTGCGACAAAATTATCGCTAGGTAAAAAACAATAAACCTCTAACTCGCAGCCATCGCACATAAAGTGTGAGAACTTTCAAATGCACTGTTATATGTACAAGTATATTAAATTCCATCCGCTGAAGTTTACCAAATGAATCGGTTATAAATTTGGTAAACTTCAGCGGAGCCCGATTGATTTTGTTTCAACGTTCAATGTTTCGATTCAATGTTATTTATATTCTTGTCACATATAATTCCGTTATATAAAAAAATTAACGGTAAAATGAAAGCTTTAAAGAATTCCTACTTATTTTACATACGTATACATATACAATATATGTACATAGTATATTATATATACGTATATAATATGTTTTGTTTAGATACGTTAATATTGTCTGCTTAGTTCTTGTACTGTGCTAAAATATATTTTTAAAAGTCACACAAACCTCTGTCTATCAGCGTCGTCTTGTATATGAAAGACGACTCTTCCTGGGTCGGTCTCAGTATAAGTTTGTTTGATATCGTTTGAACAAACTGGAACACCTTCAATGATATCTGGCACTTCAGTTTTGTCGTATTTTTGACACATTCGCAGCCTTCCTTGCAACTTGCGCAATTTAGTGTTTGTAGGATCTGACGAAGTCCGCCATTTCACTGTAATTATAATGGTTTAGTTATATTAGCTTAGTATCGTATAAAAAATCTAATTAATCAACTCCAATATTATAAAAAAAACAAATGCATAAGCAAATGTATACAACTATGAATAATGTAAATACATCACACTAATTCAAAATACATATTGTAAAGTGGCAATAAGCAGAAGTTGAAAAATCTAGATAAATTCAGCTAAAATCAAGATATTAATGAAGACATCTTGTAATAAAACTTTCAATTTACGATTTTATTATTATTACTCAAGGTTTGTTACAGTTATGTAATTTGTTATAAAACTTACCTAGATCAATTAAAGAATCCGTTTCAGTAAAAGTCATGTTAATTCCACTATCTTGGGAACTGACTGAAGGATTTTGGCACCAAGTTTTTTTTATACAGCAGTGTCCGCATATCGCATCCGTGCAGCTTACCTCGTCATCTGACAGCTTATTTGAGTTTGAAGATTTAGGGAGGACCGGAGAGTTTTGAGATGTTGTCACGACTTGAATTATTGTATCAGGCGTCGATGTTTCACTTGAGTTGAATGATATACTATTTGGTCCCGACGCTTCGTGTGACGGCGTACATTGCGCCGATTTCGGTGATTGTGGTGATCGTTTGCAAAACCTTTCTTCTTCTTCCAATTGAGATTGTGATGGAAGAACGGGGCTTGTTGGACATTTTCTTAATTGTGAAGTATTTAATCTGTTCAAATCCAAACCTAATTCTGGTCCAGATCCTATTCTTTTTCTTCCTGTCAAAGGTGGGCTTTTTCTGGGAGTCTCTGTAAGTTCTGGAGGTACCATTTCATCTACTCTATTTACCATTTCTCTGATTTCGTACTTAACTTCTGATGCCATTTCTTTCAACATTCTCATGAGGTATTCTGCAACATCTATAACCGATGAATTCTTATCATTCAGGCTAGAAACTGAGCTCAAACTTATGTTAGATTGGTCGATTGAGTCTGAATTCTCTAATATATCATCCACTTTTGAAATTACTCCACGTATCTCGGATTTTATTTCTGTGGCTATTTCTTTAGTCATCTTTTTAACATAAGCTGGTAAATCTTCAGAGGTATGTGACGTAATTGATGTCGTAGGAGAAGAACGCCCTACTTGACTACAGTCAGATATTGACGTACTACTCTGTGCACTATACTGATACTTCTTATTGGGCGAAACGATGACATCATCTAAAGATGGCAAATCAGTTTGACTCCCACAGTTACAAAAACTGCTAGCTTTAGGAGTATTGTTTGGACTAGTTTCTTTAAGTCCAAGATTCATTCTTGTCTCGGCGCTTAAATGTACTTGAGGCACATCTGAACCTAAGGAGTAGCATCTAGACCGCATTAACTTTGTACTTTTAGGGACCATTCGTAATGGAGATACTGATTCTCCTACTGCAAATTGCACTGGGTGAGGTTTCATTACAACAGCTTCTTCTTTAGTGGTTTCTTTTAAACTAGACTCTCTAGAATAAAATTTCTGCTTTTGTTTTAATCTGAAAATATGACAGTCGTCTATCGCTGATAAACTGAAATGTCGTGGGGAGGAGCCTAAAATAGGTGAAGATGTATTTGAAGATCTCGACATATTCAAACTCTTTCTAGCACCCGTGTATCCTGATGGATCAAATGGTACAATATGTTTGACATTCGCTGATTTTCCTAATAATAGGTCATGAGCTTCTTTTGGCAACATAAACCATCTAAGATAGTCGATCTTTGGGTTAAAACTGTACTCGGGCTCAGCTGTTGAACATTTCATTGCTAGTTTCCGAGCTCGGCTAAAAAGATTCCTTGCTGTTTGTAAACATTCAGTATGTGTTTGCGGGAATATTCCTGGACCTGTTAAAGATTACAGTTCATTTAAGCATACAATTTAGATCTGACAAATGCAACATCATATTTCTTGAATAAGTTATAGTACTAGTAGCAAATATATGTAGATTATCCTTTACCTGATATTCTTCTTTCGTGTGCAGTTATATGACCATCATTATATCTTAGAGAGTACAAAGATTTCTTATCTCTCAGTACTGAACAAGTATGGTGTCTCCATTGTCCTGTTTCCGAATTCACAACATACTGTGGTAGTATTTTCCAGCCTTCAGTGGCAACCATTTTGAGTGCTTCAAGAACAAATGCTAATTCACTTTCTGACATGAAGAATGGGAGGGAGATCCTGCAGAAACCTGGCCTCAAATGTTCATTGTGTATCGGTACTTCAGGTGATTTTACAACACTCAATTTTCGAACTCTTGCTATTTCTTTTTGCCTATAAATATAAAAATAATAATGATATACAAGAACTCGTAAAATATGATTAATTATTGTGCTATAATAAATTTGACTTACGCTTCAACGTCTAATAACTTTTCGTATTCCTTTAGAAGCTGTTCATCAATACCCAATATGTCAGCGCCGTAACTTAGATTACTGTTGAGACCACCTCTTGCTTGAATACCAAAGACATCGTTAAGAACGGCACACACAAAGTTATGATGAAGAAAGGTGCCACGTGGATGTTTGACCATGAGAGAAAATATCGGCAATCTTCTCATAGTCGGAGATTCACTTCCAAGCAGAATCAACTCTGGTATATTCTTAATATGAGATAAAACTTGCCTGTAACAAAAAAAATATTATGCTCAACACTAAGATAAATTTTCTCTCAATAAATTAAGATTTCATGGCACATTAGGCGTTTGCCTCAGTTTGACAACATAATGTGATGCTTAGTTAGGTATCGAGGAACTTAAAGTGATTTCTTAATTACTTTATATATGGTGTTAATAGCGCTACCGTGGCCCGTTACTAATATTTCTTATTTATAATTAAAACATGTCACATATAAACATGAAAATTGTATAAATCTAATTAGACAAAAAATGGAGATCTGTGAAATGTATGAAGGAAATTGTAACGAAACGCTTAAGTTACTACTAATATATAGGAAATATAAAAAAAACACCATTAAAGGTAAACTTTTTTACATGGATTATCAAATGTAAAAGGTAAATTCCGTTATTCCCGACCCCTAGGAATTTCGGGAATCTTTCTTTATGCTCCCCTAAATTCTACAAAAACATTCTTGCCAAATCTAAGCATTCTATGCTTATTTTCGGCTGTGATTTGTCTGTCATATTTACAAGAATATCAAGACATATCCACTAAAAATATGTAAAACCACACCAATAGTAAACTGAAGTAGTTAAAAGAAATATATTACAGGAAGCACCTCCTACAAGTATACAGTAAACAGAACAATAAAATCACTGACAATTTACTTAGTGGATAACAACCTTTAAGGCTAGAGGAATATATCAATAAGACAAACGTTTTTATGTTCGTCTTTAGTAATGAGTTGTATAATGTTCATTGTCGATGTTACGTGTCGAAATTTTAGTTTGAAAATAAAAATAAAATCAGCTTCACTCTGTATCCCGCACACAGCGGGAGGCAGAGGGTACCTAGTGTTAAGACGGAGTGTCTTCCCCACTTTCTGCAGAATTTTGGAGGCATTGCGTGTTGAGTGGCGGAACACAACGCTGTTCTTTGCCTCGACACCAAGAAATAAAGATAAAATTAAATAAATATTTCATTCTCTCGAGTGAGGATAGAAACCGCAACCGTCGCGTTACAGTCACACACTTGTTCTGGGCCACGATGGCCTCGATTTTTTTAATATTTTAATATATTAAATATATTAGTACTAATAATGTACTACTTATACGTGACGCCGACATGGCGCAGCGTGAGCAGCGTCTGACTATACTGTATATGGTTGTGGGTTCGATTCCCATTCGAAAGAATGACTAGTAAATTTCATTGCATCGCTCTGGAAGGCCAAGTTTGGCATAAGACCCGCCTCTCAACTCAACTGAAACAAATCAAAGAAATTAGCTCAACTCAACTCAAAGTCTCGTCCAACTAAAAAATTGGCAGAAAGTGGGAAACTTGGCCTATCTACTCCGTTATGTGAGTAAATGTGTAAAAGCAGACGGCAATGATTGTGATAAATTGAAGATAAAAATATGTATCGTAAAATAACATTTTTATAGTTAGTTAAATTTTTGCTGCGTTAAAACATTTATTTTAAAACTTCATTTAATTTTATTAAAAAAATAGCTAGAATATATGCATTTTATAAAAAAATACAATATAAAATATAAAAGTATATAATATATTTACTATATATGTATAATATACATATGTTTGTAGGATGAATGTAATCACTTGTGTCAAACAACGATTTCTATGTAAATTTATTCAAGCAATTTATTTGCTAAACAAGGAAGTCTAGTTGGCGCCATTAGCTAAAGCACATGTTAACATTCGCGAGTTACATTAACGATTATCATTATATTTTATAAAGTCCAACTTTTTTATAGGGACGCAGACGTGACGCAGGGGCACAAAGTGTGATTGTAAACACGACAGGTTGTGAGTTCGATTCCTATATGAGGAAATGAAATTTATTATTTCCGTTTTCCTCGGTTCCGCCAATCAACACGCAATGTTTCCAGAGTACGGTATAAAATAGGAACAGAGTATCTTGATACTAAGTTTTCTCTGTCTACCCTGGGGTGGGTGGGATGTATTCCAGGTGGGAGTGACGCTAAAAACCTGAACTTAACAAAATGCCGGCCAAACGCAAATGACGGTGCTCTCTGACTATTGCACTAAGAATATAATTATAAAAACTAGAGAGTCCAAAGAAAAATATAAAAAATATTCAATAGATAACGGAACATTTTAGAAATCACATCAGCTGTTAGGCTTGGAAAGAGAACCTGTTTTAAGACACTCCGATCTCTATACGATAATTAAAAATGTAGTGCGTCTTTTATTATATGAAGAACGTTGATTTTCACACATATGTGAAAAACAAATCTCGTAATCTTTTGTTAAACTTAATAAAAAAATAATTTTGTTAATATCCTTGAACGATCGTTACGCTGATTCCAAGTAAACATATAAGTGTATATATGAACGGTAGATGGAAGATTTTTAAATTAATATTTATTTTTAATAATATACTTACATTGTTGTGCGTTCTTATTTTTATTACTAATATTATACGAGACTGTGGTCGTGGTGTGTGGTCTACATGATTCTAGATTTACTATCTTGTGTTTTTTTATAGAACATACAAGGCAAAAGAACGTACGGGTCACCTGATGGTAAGTGACCACCAGAGGAGCTACAGTTGCGTTGCCAGAGTTTATGCACTACCACTACATAGCAGGCAATTTTTTTTCTTTACGACACGCATTATCCCGTAGACAGACACAATCTATTGTCAAGACGAAAATGCAAATTAAATAGCAGAATTCAATGCAACGAATTGTCTTAGCATTAGGAGGATTGTAGGAGTTGAATCCACAACCGTAGTTTTTGCAGCTCGACGGTGTCTTGCAGCGAAACGATGATGATTTACTTTTAAAAATAAAAAATACTATAACATTTTAAATACATCTTTGCTTATTCAGGACTCAGGCGACATAGGAAATGAGCACTGATAAGCGTTGAACAGGAAGCTAGTGACACGTGACTCGAATGCAGATCATGCGGATAAGGCCTAAACAATTTTGCTTCTAGTTCTATTTATAATTTGCTCTAACGAAGACTGCTTAAATGCAGATTTAGATGATAATAGTTAAATTATGTCATCGTTTCGGCGTATATTGTAGTTACAATTAATTTTTACAACAAACATCTTGAAATATTCTTTAAAGTTATTGAACAATTAAATAACATTTTGAATATTTGAATACGATTCTTAAATATTATCAAATAAAACAATATTAATAGATAACTGATAATAATAGCTAACTTGTTATTGCACTTGCAACTAATTAAATGAAGAAGCACTTGGAGACGGATATATCTGTTAAGTATTATAAGTGAGTACTTTGTACTTTCCTTTATTGTAGAGAACATGTACTCACTGTCTAGGTATTGATAGTTTTCTACTATGTCGTGTTTTACTTTGTATGATCTCATGTTATGAGTATGGAAAGGCTTCTCGTCTGTTTTATCAAATAATATTATGGGGCCATCGTGGCGCAGCGGCTTGGCGTAAACGCGACGCCTGTGGGTTTGATTTCCACTTGGGGGAATTAATTATTTTCATTTCTTCATTTTGGTAACGAGACAAACTGACAAGCGATCAATAGTCCATATTATATTTGTTATTTATAGTGGCATTTAAAGCCACGCTTTACCAATATCTACTGTTTTGACGGCATACGCAACTCATATATTGATAGCCTTAATGCAGTTTTTGCGTTGTTACTAGTATTTCTACTGAAAGATGTTTTATAAAACGCTAGCTCATCGAATATTATTGTAGCAGTAGAAAGAAATTAGGCGTGAGCTTAATTTATTTAAGACATTTACAAAGTGTTATTCCACACTTAGAAAAATAAAATACTTATTTAGAAAACGTATAAAAAAATAATGCGCCTCTTGGATCTCTCGTTCACCAGAACGTGTGACTCACAGAGCGCTTTGACGGTTTCCACGAGGCGCGAGTTCAAATCCAACGTAACGACGTTAAATTATTCACTATATTTAAATAGGAAATTAAATTTTGCATATAAAAAATATTTAGTAAACAATAATTACGAATGCATTACTTCCTATTTTACTATCAATAACAATATTATAATAACAAAACATCAATTAATATAATCTATTGGACTAGTCACACCGCGTGTTACACACGGCGAGGCGTGATTGTTAGTGCGCGGTGCCAAGGCCAGCCGCCCTGGACTCCTGCCAAAAACTTTGCCAGACTATTCATTGTTGAATGGAAACCACCCAGTCGCACTACTTTAAAGGAAATACACGAGTTTTTGATATTTTATAAAGCGAATGTGACTCACAATGTATGTATATGTGGGGATTTAGGTCATCTCTCGATCGTTTTTTTTTTAAAACAAAACTAGTTTTCCATTTTGTTTTAGTTTAAATAAGAAACTAGCTAGCATATGAGAATATAGCTAGATAAAATTATTTCAATACTAATGATTAATATACAAAAGTATATTAGAGTGTATTATATATTTATTAAATATAAAATACACTCTAATAGAGGCCAGTCGTGGCGCAGTGGTACAAAGTGTGACTGTAAAACCGACTGGTTGTGGGTTCGATCCCCATCCAAATATTTCATCGAGGAGATGAAATATTTACTTAAATTTATATTTTCATTTCTTCGCTCTGGTGACGAGGCAAAGCGCGGTGTTGAGTTCTGCCAACCTCCAAATTTCGGCAGAAGGTGGGGAACGGAGTGTCTTAACACTAGGTTACCTCTGCCTAATTATATATTTATTATTTAAAAAGACAATTATTTTGTCATTTAAGAGACGCAATGTCAAATGTAAACAAATCATAAACATGTCAAAGTAAATTATTAAAATATTATTATTGTTAGCTCTTAGCTGAAACTCTTGCCAATAATATTGTCTTAAGACACTCTCCATAACTTCTGATCTCCTATTTCTACCAAATTCTTGGGCAGCGCGTGTTGAGTATCACCTCGTTACCAGATTAATGACATAAAACTATTAAATATTATATTCCCTCGAATGAGATTTGAATCTACGATTGTCGTATATAAAATCGCCGGCCTGTGCACATGCACCATGACGGACTCATTCATATAAGAATTAATTTTATAATAAGTTAATCGCGAAACCGATAGTATAATACGATGATTTAGTACTTTTTCGCAAAATGATGGCAATACGTAAGAACTACACAAAACGTTCATAATCTTCATATATCATATATAGAAAAATCAAAGAGAAAAAGCGAACAAACATTACCAACAATATTGGGTGGCGATATACGATATGATCATTCCACTCTCAATCAATCAACGTGTCGTCTCGTGTGTAATGGATAGTCACTGTGCAAATACGCTCGTAATTGATCGTTTTGGGCTTCATTGATTGTTTTATGGGTACGGATGTATGAGGTTCGATCCAGTTTTAGGTATCAATATAAAATATCATTAACAGCAATTATTTTTATATTTTTACAATTGGTTTGTGAAAATACCTATATACAAAAGAAAATGAACGATTCCCGTATTTTTGTTTGTAAATTGGTTGGAATAAAATTTTAATATTTGAAATATAGAATCAACACTCTGATGATAACACAATGCCAGTAAACATAGAGGTAAAGTGGAAAACGAACCGAAATACACAACGAAATATGCAACTTCAAGAAACAAAAAGATAAATTGATAAATCAGCTCCACCATACATTCTTCGAGACATTGCGTGTTTATTGGTGGAACTCAACTCTGGGTGTTTATCTTTGTGCCAGAGAATTATTCCCCCGAGTGGGGATCGAACCCACGACAGTCGCGTTACAGTCACACTTTTTTAACCCCGCCTCAAAAATATATATATTCTTAAAAATATATTACGTAATTTAAAACACGTTGCACCAATACATACGTACTCGCATGTCAATCAACGGTAACATCCCAGCGCTGTACGCTGCAGATGGCACCACGAAGTCGCTACGACGCATGAAGAAATAAAAACATTATGATAGTAATTTATTGCAGATACGTAACAACGATTTATGTTTCATGTACTGGTTTGGTTGACCTATTTCTTTATAAATTTAATTGTTTTCTCCATTATTATAAAATAAGAATTTTTGACTTGTAATAAAGGTCACACATGAACGCACACAAGGGAGCACTAAGGCCTACATTTATATAACACTCTCCAACTCACTCGGATATTGATCTTAAGATCGTCCTAAAGGTACCGTTTTCATTCATACATTAGAATTAATAAACGAAAACGGTATCTCAAGATCGCTCTCAAAATCGATTTCAGAGTTGAGAACGATTAATAAATACAGGCCAAGAAAGTATTTTTCGAAATTGTTAAGGAAACGGGAAAATATGATATATGTATATAAAATTAGAATTAAATTAGCTTCACGCTGTATGCCGTACACAGCAGGGTAGGCAGAGGGAACCCAGTGTCAAGACACTGCTTTCCCCACTTTCTGCCGAATTTTGGAGGCATTGCGTGTTGAGTGGCAGAACTCAACGCCGCGCTTTGCCTCGACACCAGAGTGAAGAAATGGCAATACAAATTTAAGTAAATATTTCATCTCCTCGAGTGGGGATCGAACCCACAACCAGGTTTTACAGTCACACTTTGTGCCGCTGCGCTACGACTGGCCTCAATATGTACATGATATTAGAATGTTCACTTTTATAACTTATAATCCACGTAAACAAAAAAAATAAGTGCTTATGAGTAAGTAAGTAGCTTACTATTAATGTGTCCGTTACTTTTCCACTATTTAATTATAAATATATCAATTATTAGATATAAATCAATAATCATTAAATCAAATAAACTATCGTTTACTATATTACATTATATAAACTAGACGTATATACATTATGTGTTAACCTATTATTACGTAGCACTTTAACAACAATATAATTTTCTACGTAATCAATTTAATATAATCGCATTTCGTCATGCCAGAATCAGTCTCTGGTCCAATTCAATTTAATTTCACAGATAAAGTAAGCTGAGAGGAATCGTAAATGGAAAAATGGGGATTAATTAACTTGCCTTTGATCCTTCTCTAAAAAGCACTTGGCTTTGAATGGAAAGAAATAATAGTAATATTTTATATCCCAAAAATACTTTTCCGGTGCATATTCCATAAAAAAATCCCAGTTATAAATTAATCTGATTACCTCTCTGATTTTCTGCCTAGATCAAGGAAAAAAATGAACCTTAGAAAATTTAAGTATGCACATTGCAACTTCTAAGTAATCTCCAACTGATAATCATTGTGCTTATATAAAAATTCTAATATATGTTAGGGTTAAGAATCTGCTTTTTTGCAACAAAATGATCCTGGGATCGATTCCCATTCGGAGGAAATTGGTCCATTTCCTTGGTCTGGTAAAAAAACAAAGAGCGGCATTGAGTTCGCCACTCGCCACACTATCTGTTTGTCTGTCTTACTGTTATCTTAAGACTGGGTTCCACTCCCTCTACTCTACAAATGGATAATGCACTAAAGTACGTTATTATCACAACAGAGGATAAGAAGAATAATAAGAACATATAAGTAAACGGAGTCACACAAAAATACGCAAGACTTATTATTTGATTGTTTTTTATGAAAAAAAGACGGGGCAAACGGCAGGCAGCGTACGGGTCACCTGATGGTAAGTGATCACCGCCACCCACGACCCCGTGTAACACCAGAGGAGCTACAGGTGCGCTGCCGTCCTTTGAGGTGAAGAAATTATTTAATTTAAATATTAAAAAGCTTAACAAATTCAATTCAAGTTAATGGTAATAATGTTACTTTAAAGTAATCTATAAATAGAATAATGTAGCCGAGTTCATCGTTCGCTGTAACTGGTCGTGCTGACTGCTGGCTGTAATGAAGCCTTATGTTGGAATGGAAATAATAGGAAAGCTATTTTCTATTGATGCAATAAATCAAAGATCAATTATGTAAAGATCTACAACACAGACAAATGAATATGAACAGGCGTCGATCCCGTGTAGGTAATAGTATCTTAATTTCTGTATAAAATATATTTTAATACAACATTTGAATAAAACAGGCCTATTTTTTTAGTTTCATGCCCTATATAGCAGGGTTAGCAAAGGGAATTTAGAAACCTTATATTAAAACATTTTTTCACTGTTCTCCGAATTTTAGAGACATTGCGTATTGAGTGACGGAACTCAATGAAGTGGTTTATGGATATACCCATAAATAACACTTGTAACATTTGTCATTGGTTAAAACTCCGTCGTGGTGCGTTTGGAACTGCCTTACTCTACTCTACAATAATACTGGATTCAAATCTCAATCACATAATATATAAAAATTAATAATTTAAATCTCTAAATAAATAATAATATAATGCGATATAAGATATAGGCATCCACTTAGAGCATTCACTGGCAATGAATAGAAAACTGCAATAAGTTCTAAAGAATTTCCGTGAACTCTACTTGACCTAGTTGGCTCAGTTACCTGAAGAATGCAAAATGCAAAAATATTAAGAAAACAAGCACAAAGCGCGATGTTAGTGTAAATACAAATAGAACTAATCATACAAATTGCCACTTCAGTTGCCTTTAAATATGAATTTGAAAAGATATCATTTTTTTTTGTAGCTTCACCCTGTACCCCGCATATAGTAGGGCAGGCAGAGGAAACATAGGGTTTAATAATTTATTCCTCTAAGTAGGAACCCACAACTGTTTAAACAGAGATTTTAGGTAACAATTTTAGCTCAATAGTTATTTTAGCTCAAAATAATGTATTTTATTAAAGAAACCAAACTTTAATCTGTTTAACATATAAATAAATCCTACAAACATTTAATTATCGACAAACAATGAAAAGTGAAACATTTGCAATTTTTATATTTACTCTGTTGAAACGTAATGAGTTGCTGATAGGTATTTAAATTACACTAGTTTCACTAAATTCTTAGAATGCAGGTGTGTGCAATTTCGTCATAATTTATAATTGCTTATTTCTTACTTATGTATGTAGGTATAAGAAAAATAAATCGGTTTATATTGAAGTAATTGATAGTAAATAGGAACAATTTACCAACAATTTGGGCTAAAAGAATAAAAGTACCTTATTAACCTATGCTTTACCGGTTGCTTTTTTTATTTATTAAAATAATGTTTTTTTAGCTTTATACTTCAGAGTTCAATGTGATCCCGGATATAGCAGGAAGGCAGAGGGAACCTAGTGTGAAGATGTTCCGTTCCCTAATTTCAATTGATTTCTTAAGGCATACATAAATCATGAGTGGTGTGACTCAACGCCGCGCTTTGCCTTGGTATGAGAGGAAAGAAATGACAAATTTATAAATTTTCGCTAGCTATCGTCCACATATACCAACACAAACGCAATTTGCAAATTAAACATTATCTGAATAGGTTTGAATAGCGTCTTGTATGTAAATAACTTAACAAGACTTATTTTTTTGTAAATAAATAAACAAAAGTATACAGCGTTATCAATTAAACGCGAAGTTTTTGCATTTTTAAACGACGTTTAGATCTAATATCTAATTTTATTATGAGCAACAAATATTTAAATTCGCAAGAAGCTAATATAAATGTAAATACCATAATATTTGGTTTCACAGAACTTTTACTGGTAATAAATTCAGAAATTATTAGGTCAGTCTGATGTAAGATCAAACAATTGCGCAATAAAAACCCCCCAAAAGCAGGTTTTGGGGCGAAAAATAAATAGTATTCTTGTATAACCTGAAAACGGGGCAGTGAACTCGCTGAGGAAAACAAGCGACATTTCAGCATTCGTGTTACCAACTTGTATTATTTAGAACGGGTCGTTTAACGTCATACAAAACCTAATGTACTATTTCTTAAAAAGGTTACAAATATAGTTAAACCTTTTTTTTTATTTCTTAAATTTTCACATTGTGTCCCGCACATAGCCAGGTGGATCTTGGGAACCCAGTGGTCCTCTACTCTCTATTAAGATACTTCCGGTTCCCTTTTTTCGCCAAATTATGAGGCATTGCGTGTTGAGTGGCGAAACTCAACGCCACGCTCGTTAACCGAGTGAAGAAATTAAAATATTTAATATTTCATTCGAGTGGGAATCGACTCGTACCACACACGCTTGTACCCCTACGCCACGACGGCCTGTAAATTTAAGATTCAAAATAAATTTCTAAGTATTTCTATTAATATTTTGGATTAAATATAATTTGTTCTTAATAAGTACAAAATGAGCACGCGTTTTCTTTATGTTAATAGTTATTAAGAAAACGTATAAAATTTTTAGCGTAGCGGGATTTGAACTCGCGCTTCTTTGGAAACCGTCTATAAAGGCACGGATTGTTCTTTCCTAAGAGTGGAATTACACTTTAAAAATGTCAATGTGTGTTTAGAAAAATCTCCCTTCAACCTTTACCCAGTCAACACAAATCTCTTTTGGCGAAAAGTCATCCCTCATTTGCGTGAAGTATCAATAGAAATATATGTATATATATACTATATCTATGTCAAGATATTTTCTCTTAAAGAACAGTGACAATGAGTTAGTAAAAAAAGGAAATTGATGTAGGTCATTTGTTTTGAAGAATTTCGGTGTCCAATTTTATAAAGTGAAGAATTTTGCTACTAAAATATTTAAGGTTATTTTATTATGTATATCGTATATTTATTTATTTATGTATATAGTTAAGAATCCTAGGTTGAAAAATACAATTTCGCTTTATACTTTACAATGTAGGCACTATGTAGTTAAAATGAAACTTTATTTCCCATCTACCACAACCACCGTTTTAAATAAGCGTCATTCTAGTTTGCGCTGGACATTAAACATTTCACAAAATCTTAAAACTGGTTCCAAAATAATTTAAATCAGGAAAACATTGAAATATATTAAAAGAACGTCTATTTTGATATTTTGATGGCAAGCCGCGGGAGCTTTAAAAATTACAGCAACGACCTTGATTTGAGTTACGAGAGTATTTTCGCGCATTTATTTACGCACCGGTCGTTACAAGACCGGATTCAAATAAAACTGTTACAATTTTTATATAACTTATGATGTTCCGCAAGAAGATGCGACAATATAATAATATACAGGAAATAAAATACATAGATAATAATAAAATAAAAACTTCGTTTCGTATGACTTTAATAAATAACCAAATAACGATCTTAAGAAATAAAAAAAAAATCGGCAACCAAATAAAACAGTCCAAAATAACAAATAATTGAGTAAATTCAATAAATAATTTATATAGAGTCCAGTGCGTATTAATTACAGATCGCCGAAATCAGGTTTGTACGATAGTGGGTCAGTGGAAATGGGTCACCGGGGAATCAACCGGACAGGAATAGTGCGTTGCCATGTCGCCGAGGCGCCGCCGCCGATCGTATGACGTACGGCGTGTGCATTGCCAGTTGAATGATAGTATAGTAGTTAGCAAAATGATCTAATATCAGAAATTAAAGTTTATTTTAAAGGTGTTTTAACATTTAGTTCTAGCTAACTAAGCTACAACTAAACTGAACTTAAGATTTTTGAATGTTTATTAGATTTTTTTTTTGTTTTCATTTTAATTCATCAGTAAATATAAAAATATTTTATCAGTAAGTAAGTAATTTTCAGATACGTTCGACCTTAGACATTTAACCTGAACCTAATTATCATAATACTGTTTGAAATATACACAATTGTTTGTTACTTAATAGTCCTCATAAAAAAAATATATTTTTGTTACAACAATTCTTTAACGCTCAATGATCTTTTTTCAATTACGTTTAAAAAATTTATGACATGATATGCATATTGCGTTAAATGATTACATAAGAAAATAACGTATCTAATACTAAGAAACCTTGCAAAATTTACTACAGCTAGTTAAATAATAACTACTTTTCCTATTTAAACATCACTCTAAAAGTTCCTCAATAACGAACACCAATTAAGCATCCCTGGAACTTAAATTGAATGTACTGGAAACTGTTCGCAATTTTGCAATGTAATTGGATAAACGTCCAGTTTCCCATCTAATGGCGGCCGCAGGTGGAAACTGGAAATTTATCCTATGGAACTAACTTCCTTCCATGTTTGTTGTTGACGTTAATGATCTCTTGGATGTCCTGTAATATAATTGCAGGAAAGAAAATATATATACAACCTTCGATCAACTATATGTAGTTGATCGTAATATACGACTGTCAATTATACCTGTATCTATATCGTATTTCAACATTAACGCCAAACATTTGAAAAGATATTTTAAAGCGATGTGAAAGCTAAAAAAATAATATAGTCATATTTAAGGAAATAATAAATACAATATAAATAGAAATTATATTTATAGTACTGTTGTTTACGTGATCATTAATAAAATAACACGGGGTGGCGATTAATAGTAATAAGTAATAATAACCAGTAACGATACGACAACGTCGAATTCAAAGGAATAAAGAACGTAAATTGTAGATCACAAAAATTACTAGAAAAAATATAATAAGAACATATGAATACGTACACTACACGAAAATAACTCATATAGGTATAGTGTTTATAAAAAGCAAAGTAGAGACGAAATTTATTTAAAACAATAGCAAATATATATATTTTTGTTACGAAAAAATCTTCATTTAAAATTTGAATTAATTACTGTGTTGTCACACATTACTGTAGATTATGTAAACAAGTTCGAACTTAATCATAAAGGCAGTTTTGATCTAAAGCATAAAAAACTGCGTCTCACGGTTAAATCATAAACTATTTTTGCATACTGTTTCTAGCATGTGTCGTCTGTAAAAAGACAAGCTACACCATGTGTTTCGCATTAATTCGGACATTGTGAAATAATTTCAATGTCACGATTAAAAAAAAAACAAACGAATAAATAATAAACTAAGGTGTTTTAGTCAAAATTAGCATAAATACATAAGTTATTATCATAATATTTTTCCAATTGATTTTGCTTGTCCTATACTTTAAATACATACATTTAAATTAATATAGATTTTGCTGTGAGATAGCGTCTGACTGAAAGGTTTTGCGATTGATCCTCACTCGGGATAACAAAATATTTTTATATTTTCGCTCTGTTGAGAAAAAGCGCGAGATTGAATTCCGTCATTTGACCCGCAATATCTTGAAATTGGGCGAAAAATGGTGAACGAAGTGTCTTTACACTAAATTCTCTGTTTATCTTAACCCTCTTCCTATCATAGTGTAAAGTAGGGATACGTAAACTATAAAATTTTAAAAAATAATTAAGCGGAAAAAACAAGTAAATAACAAATACATTAAGAAAAAATAATAAACAGGTCAATGGTCAAACAGGTCATTATGGCATATAATATGTAAATTTAAATACATTAATTTATACATAATAGAATAGCCATTATTAAGCCATTTTACAACAAACCATTCGCAATTGGGAGCGCACGCGCATACTGCTACACTTTCAATACACTAGTTATACTCGTAGTTATATTATTTTCTGTTTTATACATAGTATTACCGCATCCCATTAAATATTTATTTATGTAACTCTATATAACAGGCGGCCTTGACTGTGGCTAATGTTGCTGTATTGTAAATAAAATTCCTTATGCATTGTTATGTTTATACAGCAAGATTGGTGTAACGCGAAACTGTATTTTCTTTATATGTAACTTGCTGGAAGACTTCTCTTTTTGATTCTGTTTATATATGTATTTGTGACACAGGATTTTAAAATTTGAAATATAATCCGTGTTATATGGGTTTCGTTAGTCCCCATAGCTTCTTTTTTACAGCTTCAAGCGGGAACCCAAGTGTTGGGATACTATGTTCTCATTAAGGCACTCTATTCCCCACTTTCCACCGAATTCCGGAAGCATTGCGTGTTGAGTGACGGAACTAATTGACTTATGTTACTTCGGCACCAGAACAAGAATGAAAATATTAAATATATACCTCTAGTGTGTAATATCCTCGAGTGGCAATCGATCCCTTAACCAGTCGCGTTTACAGTAAGAGGCTTCTCCCCACATATGTTTTATTTAAATAATAATGATAATATTAAAATAAACAGTAAACAACATTTACCTCAACTGGCAAATACTTGAATGAAACTGGTTATATAACATTGTATACAATATTTCAGCAAATTTCAGGGTCGTTTGTTAGTGTTATTTGTTAATACGGATATTTTTAAATCCCTATAATCCTTAAGCAAACGCTGATTTATTTATCAAAATCGTCAGTCGTATGTTCAGCATTGTATGAATTTATCATCAAAATTATTTATATTACAATTTAGTATTACTTAAATTTGAAAATTAAATTAAACGTCCTTTTTTTATTTACGCTTTCCCTGAATAGTAGTATGGGTAGTTCTTAGATTTAAAAATTGAGGTAGACAGATGAAACCTAGTGTTAAGACACTCCGTTACCTCAAAAATGATGTCAGAAGTCATGAATAACATGTTTAACGTATACTTAAAACATATAATTAAGTTTTATACTGGTGACGTCAATTATGGTACTCTAAGCTTGCAATAGCCGACTAAAAGCTTAGTCGGAGAACTTCATTTATGGCATTATATTTTAAACATTAACCTAGAACCTCCTCGGTTCGAAGTAAATTATTAATTTATAATTTTATTAAATAAACGGGTATTGAAAGTATTCATTTATCTATTATGTTCATGAACATAGCAGTCATCATAGGATTTATCATGGCAATCACTATAACTGTTATAAGAAAATATATAAATAATTTTAAACATTTTTAAAGAGTTATTCCACAAAATGTTCCTTACGTTTTAAGAACGTATGGCTTAGTGGGTCAAAGCTTATAAATGATTTCCAAAACGGCGCAGGTTCAAATCCCGCTACGTTAAAATTTTTATACGTTTTCTTAATAATTATTCTTAATAAACAATATACAATTATTGTTTTATTTTTCCACTAGGTTTCAATTTTAATAAAAAAGCCAAGTGCAAAGGAATAAAGCTATGTAGAAAATTTTATATAAATCGAATTGAAAATAATAATTATATAAGTATATATTTTAATATGGTATTTACACATTTATATATAATTGATATATAGTTATAATAATAACCACACAACCCTAGCGACCTAGACGATACATTTAAATTTATAATTTCTACATGTAAAATTTATTTAAAAAGTTGTATCTCATTAAAAGCGAAAGGTCACGACAAGACAAAAGAATATGTAGCCTACTAGTACTCGTACACGACAAGCGGCGAGATAAGTTCAATGTGATCTAAATAATCAATAAGAAGGTCACTGGCTGGGACTGGAGCGTCGGGTAAAAAAAGCCAGACTAGACAGGTGCGTTAGACACACTACGGTTCAAAAGCCTCATTGATTCAGTCTAGATTTATTTATTAGAAGCTTAATAGTAAATTATAATAATATTATGATTGAGCAGGCAATAAACTTACAAAATGATCTTATAATCATTATTTTTATTATCGTTTGATATATTTATGTTTAATGTAAATTATGATAGACAAAAAACGCTTGGAATTTTTCAATGAACTTTTTTAAAATTAAATATGTATGTGAATATATATATTGTTAGCTAAATTATACCATATTATCGTTTTTTTAACTTTTCCAGGGGTTCCCGTCGTGGAAGTGCGCGAAGTACTAGAAATTTAGCAGTTTTAATATTACTAAGTAATAGAGATTTATAAATTGTGTATAATTGTGTGTGCAAAGTTAGGTTAATCTTTCATCGTCTTTATCTCGCCTAAAGCGTCGTATCTGCGTGAAGATGGAGCTCACTTTAGTAATCTAGTTTACTAGAAAACTATATGTTCCATAAATAAAATAAATAAATAAATCAGCTTCACGCTGTATCCCGCACACAGCAGGGTAGGCAGAGGAAACCTAGTGTTAAGACACTCCGTTCCCCACTTTCTGCCGAATTCTGGAGGCATTGCGTGTTGAGTGGCAGGACTCAACGCCGCCCTTAACCTTAACACCAGAGCGAAGAAATGGAAATATAAATTTTAAGTAAATATTTCATCTCCTCGAGTGGGGATCGAACCCACAACCAGTCGGTATTACAGTCACACCTCGTGCCGCTGCGCCACGACTGGCCTCTACTATATATACTTCCATAGGTTTCTTTAAATAACCATTTTATGATTATATAATTTGAGTGATATCATACAACTGTGATTATAATTAAGATAACAAACAGTACGTCAAAAACAACGCGCGTCAGTTTTAACGAGTCCAGTAGCCAGGGCTCGGCGCCAGTTGATTAATCCAACCATTATATTATATGGTTTATTCTTAATACTAGATAGGTCAACCAAATAAAAATAATGAATTAATGTTATCTATATATAATATATGTTATCTTTAATAAAAATATATTTTTATATAAATATAAATATATTAAATTATTTAAATCACAGAAATGCGTCCGTGGCTCAACTGACATTTTGTTTTTAGATAGTATGGGAGTGGAGTATATTTTCCATTTTTAAAATTATTCATATTTCAAACATAATTGTTTTTCCAATTTCGTTATACGGTGCTGCTGTCATACATACACATAAAGATTCTATTTGAGCGAAATATAGAAACCAAAGAAGTCAAATATGATACTTTAATACGTAACAATTGTCTCTTTTGATTATTTTAATATTCTTATTTTAAAAGTCATTATTTTTCTTTTCCTATCAATCCAATTGTAATTAACCATGAAATTACAAAAGAACAAAGTAAAAAGGCTATGTTGGCTACCCATTTTTTTTGCTAAAAAGAACTTTTAAGCACACGACCCAAAATACAAAGAAATGAAAATCTTTTTACATGACAAGTTTTATCCCATATCATTATTGTTAATATTAAAAATTAAATTAAAATAAATTAAATTAGCTTCACGCTATATCCCGCACACAACAGGGTAGGCAGAGGGAACCTAATGTTAAGACACTCCCTTCCCCACTTTCTGCCGAATTTTGGAGGCATTGCGTGTTGAGTGGCAGAACTCTACGCCGCGCTTTGTCTCGACACCAGACCATAGCGAAGAAATGAAAATACAAATTTAAGTAAATATTTCATCTCCTCGAGTGGGGATCGAACCCACAACCAGTCGGTTTTACAGTCACACTTTGTACCACTGCGCCACGACTGGCCTCAATCAAAAATCTCTGTTAATATTAAGTTTTATTATTGTTAACTTGATTCCACGATTGGTTCGCAAAAAAGTGTCACATATCAGTATGTATGTCAAGAATAACAGTCATAAAATCTTTCTATATAAATAGAATCTACTTACTAAATTATTTATTGTTTGTTTTATCTCTTAGCTGACCCTCAAACGAATGCATTAACATATTGGGTTGTACGCCCACAGCACATGACAAAATGGCGACAGCCAAATGCGTTACGTCATTAAAAATATATCAAATAATAGTAGTTTCTTTCAGATTTTATCTGTAAAAATGTGCCAATAAATTCGGGCTACTATAACCAGTAAACAATGCATTTAATTCTTTATGTTTAGACCCTGGTTTAAAATGGCTATGCGTAGTTTATAGGTACACATTATAATTTTTACTTTTTTTCGATTCTGTTTACTTTTTTATCAATGTCACCTTTAATCCTCTAATTCTTCTTCTTTACGCTATGCTATGCTTTACGCTATATCTTGCAAAAAGGCAGAAGGGACCTGGGAATTTATTGTTAAGATGCTCCGTTACCACGAAAACATTTCCGTTTCCACTTTCCACCGAAATTTCAAGGAATTTTGTGTTGAGTAACGAGACTCAAAGCCACGTTTTGCCTCGTTACCAGAGTGAAAAAACACTAGCATCACAACGGGCTTTAATATTATTAGTTCATTAAATGTCACTACATTTCATACGGCGTTAGTCGTTTATTGGTGAAAATAATTGTCATTTCTTATTTTTTATTATAACTCTTTCCTTAACATACATTTTGTAAAAATTACAGACACAAAAACCCTTTCATAATTATGTCACAATAAAATTTATGACGCGCGAATAAACAATAAATCACGTATAATTTTATTTCCAAATTATTTATTATCTATGTCCGAGGCATACTTGCCAAAAAATAGCACGTTTATATTTTTGTGTCCAATAATTTTTGCCAAGGAATTTCAACTGTTAATATCGAATTATTTTTTGTAGAGCGCCTGAATGATATGTCTTCCTTTGACAATTAATCACTTTTAATTTTATTTTATTCAGAGGTCAGTCGTGGTGTCATATTTTTATTTCTGGTGCAGAAGCGCACCGCTTATGAGTTCCGCGACTTAACATGCAATGCCTTTAGAATTCGGTGGAAAAATGGGGAACGAACTAGTTTAATAAATTCCCTCTGCCTACCCTATTGTGTGCGAGATACAGCGTGAAGCTAAATATATATATATATATATATATGATTTGCCTATTATTCATAACTATATGTACACATGTATTTATATGCTTAAAGAAATACCTTTACGATAATTTAAACGAAACATTATAATATAAACGAACAATAAATTTAACTAAGTACAGCTCTGTATTGCGCTATAATAATATCATCACTCTATAAGTACTAAAAGAATTATACATATTAAAAAATGTAGATCCTTATTAAATATTTCTATTACATAAGACTTGACCATATATGGAGATGCGATCTACCTACACAGTCAACATATTAAGAGTCTTGATCTTAGCCACACACACTCATACACACGTTGATATCTATATGTAGCTTCCTACATAAAATTACATGTAAATACGTCTCATATATAATTTTGTAATTGTACTCCGTTATGTTTAATATAAACAATATTCGATTCTGTAAGGTAAACGACCTTTCAATAGATTATAACGCCCACGCCATATTACTGTTTTAAAATTTCTCATCTCTATGTAATATTTTTTTCTATAGCAGGTCAGTGTGGATATTTACAAGCGGGACAATGTGAGTTGAGCAGAGACAATGTACCTATGTCGCGCTTTGTTTGGTAACGAGGCAAAGCGCAGCGTTGAGTTCCGCCACTCAATACGTATTGCCTTGAGAATTTGGCGAAAGATGGGGAACGAAAATGTCCTAATGAGAACGGAGTGTTTAACTACTAGGTTTCCGCTGCGTACTCTGCAAAGTGTTAGAATCAACGTGAAGGAAATATACCCATCTAAAAACATATACTACGCTCACTACGCTCTCTTATTTTCAGTTCTTTAGTAAGCCTATATAGGTTTACTAAATAATAACACACATATTTTTTATTAAACTTCAAAAAATATCACACTAAAGGAGACTATACTTATGCGTAGGTGGAAGGAAGCTTTGCCATATTTTTAGTCAGTATTTTGACTTACTACATCACACATTGTGCCAACGCTCTTTAAATCAATAATTTATTGTATTTTAAGTTATATGAAATTGTACAAATTTATACACCGCGCAATAAAATCATTTATCACAGTAAATAGCCATAACTATACGTGATATTATATCATTTTATAATAAAAAAAATTGACTGTTTTTTTATTTCCTGTACATATTTCATGTAGTATATAGAATAGAAGAATAGAATTTTCAACTACACTTACCTAGTAATATTGTCTTGTCTTTCTGCAATGTTCTGAAGACCGACGGCATCTCGTAATTGCATCACCATAGCCGCTCGCACAGCCTCCGCACACTTGAACTCTTCTATTCTTTCTGCCAAAACCTGTCAATTATAATATTTTAGTAGGTATATGATTTAAATGAAAAATAAATACATGTGTGATATTAAAAATAAAAAAAAGTATATAATAACACAAATATTAGTATTTTTTGGTCATTTATTTTTTTATGTTAACTTTTTGTAATAGTACGTAGGAGAAACGTTAACGTCTATCGAAACAACCTCTTATACAGCTTGACTGGGGAAAACATTGTCAGTATAAACCAAATGGGAATATCTCCCAGTTGCGTCACGATGCGGAAGTAAAAATTAACATATTTTTTCTAAATCATGTTCACGCTGTGTGCAAAGTAAGGTTGGAAGTGGAAACCTAATGACACTCCCTATTTTTCGAGGCGTTGTGTGTTAAGTGGCAGAACTCAACACCCCGGTGTATTTGCCTTGGTGCCAGAGCGAAGATATGAAAATATTAACAAATACTAATCCATTCTTCCGAGAGAGAGGAACTAACCCACAATCGCCGCGTTAGAGTCACACACATGTGCCACTGCGCCACGATGCCCTCAATTTTTTTTTTCTAAATGAAGGGACTAAAAACAAAATCGAAAAGCGTGTAGTTATTTACGCTAACACGCACTACAAATACACTCCGCCGAGCGTGAAATCCCCTGCTTAGTAAATAGCAAGCGTATTTTCTATTAAAATGAACATTAAGTTACAAAGTTTACGGCGCTTCTACTTATAATGATTTATATTTTATCATAATTTAACTGACACTATCTTAGAATATTCTTTGTGCCTACGATCGACTAAAGACATTATTTGTGGATTTAAATTTGACTTTTGTTTTTTTTTTGCTTCACGCTTTGCTTCGTAAATATATTAGAAAGGAAGAACCCAGTGACAAGAAACTCCATTCTCCACTTTTCACCCGAGTTTGAGTCACTAAGTTGAGTGATGAAATTCGATTAATTCCTCCGAGCGGGAAAATGAATCTATTCGATTTCTCCCAGTGGGAATTGAGCCCACGATCATCGTTTTCGTAGTCAGAAGTTGTATTACTGCGACAAAATAAAAGCTAAAATTGTAATTGTAGATACGTAATATTATACTCCAATTAAATAGCGAAGTTGCGTTCCACCGTACACCATAGTGTCATATTCAAATTGTTGGCAAGTTTTTAAGGCGATCGCATACCACATGTAGCTGTTCCAAAATAAACATAGAAATCTTTCGCATTCACTATTTATAAATCATTATCGACACTTGCAGTTTATGCATGTTTCAAGTGTTTGTGCAGTTGATCACCCGTGATAATGGATGTGTACAAGACCACTTAGGTTGTATAATGTTTGTAAAATCTGAATTTAAAACAATGTATGATCATTATTTTGCAACATATGGTCATATAAGTTTATACGATATTTATGAGCTAAAATTCGGTAATGAACGTTCTCAAAATACAAACTTAAAATCAGAATTGATATTTCACTAGCCTACTTATTCCAATATAAAAGCAAAACTTACCTCAACATCATCACAAAACAGCGGAGTATTTTTAAAAATATCCTTTTTCACTACACTAATATATGGTCCTTGGACACCACCAACGAATTTCTCGCAATTAAAGAAAATTGCATCCTTCTTGACCATAGCTTCATCGACGCCTAGAAAAGTGGGATTCATATCGATAGCCGATGTGGGCGCAACCAGAGTATAGTCCCAGAAAGACCAAGCTCCATATTGGTGCAGTAGAAGCGTGGTCGCTACATCATCAGCAAGTATACCAGTTAATTTGGAAGCAGCAGGGAAGAACCCGATCATACGTTTGCCAGTAAAAGTATTCTCTTGCAATCTCATTTCTAAGTTATTCAAGTCGATAAAGCCTTCTTTAGTTTCGGGTATCTTGATTATCTGTAAGGACAAAAAATTGCAATGTAATTTTTAAGACTATATATGACTATGATTCTTATATATTATACAACCATATATATTTAGGCCAGTCGTGGTGCAGCGGCACAAGGTGACTGTGAAATCGACTGGTTGTGGGTTCGACCGCGAGCAAATTAAATATTTATTTACATTTATTTTTTCATTTCTTCGCTCTAGTGTTGAGGCAAAGTGCGGCGTTGAGTTCCGTCACTCAACACGCAATAACGTAGTGTCTTAACACTAGGTTCCCTCTGCCTACCCTGCTGGTTGCGGGATACAGCGTGAAGCTGATTTATGTATTTATGTAATTTCGTTGTAGTCTTAATTTGAGTTGTATTTGTTATTGATGCTATTGAGTATTTAACGAAAAAAGGATCCAAAAAGATAACTCATCATTTCAACGCATATACTGAGACCTATAGCCCCATGATTTCCTGATAAAAACATATTTATATATTTACTCAGAAAAAAGATAAGGCCGTTTATTCGCAAAAAACGCTTATTTCGATATTATAAATGGGAATCAAAATTTATAGGGTACTTCTGGTTAACCTAGAATTATGAAATTTGGCAGCTTGCATCTACAGGTAGTCCTAGTTCAGGAAAAAACCTGATAACTGAAATTGGGCAAAAACCGCTAGTTCAAGGTATCAGATGAAAGGGGCTATCAAAAAAACTCGAGACCACCAATTTTTGTACGGAATCCTCGGACTCGCACTTGTTCGTATTGTTTTAAATTATAACACTAACCTTTGTATTGATAAGGCCGCCCTTTTACAAGGTTGTGCTTTTATTTTTTTTCTTTTTGTATTTATTTATTCTTGATAATATAAAATAAATAATATAAATAAAACATTTTGTTACTTAAAGACGTACATATAAATCAGACTTCACTCAATTACATACATCCATACATATATACATGCAAATCATAAAGAAGCATTTGTTATAAGTACCGAACGGCAACACGATAGCTGATGACTAAAAATAAATGATATTGAATTGAATGCGCACCGAATTCGCGGTGGAAGGTTAACAACCTTCGAAACAGACACCTTGTTAAACATGCTAATGTGTAATAGTAATGAATAAAGACTGTGATTTAATTTATAATTTAAAGCTAGTCTTATCGTTTTATACTCACATATTGATACTCTGTGATTGGTCGCAGGTTCAATAAAAATATATAGATCTTTGATTTTAGCCATTTTACACATAGTCCGGAAACCACTCCGGTAAACTACTGCTAAACATCGGATTTCCAAAAGTGTATACAAGTAAATATAGCTAAATAATCCGGTGTAAGTCATTTAAAATATATATATTCCAGAGAAAGCAAAAAAGAATTGTCTAGTGTAATAATTGAGTTATCGCAATAAATTATCTAAATTATTATTATTTTTTTATTATTTTTCTCTTATTATTTAGTTATCTTTATTTAGTTATTTTGGCTTTGGCATAAAAGAGAAAAATCAAACTGAGCTGAGCTTTAAAAAATAAAACACATTCGTTATAAAAGACGAGATTTTAAGCAATGAACTTGCATTACATGAATATTACGAAATAATAATTGAGATATGGACATTCTCAATTCCAGACTTAAATCAACATATCGCGTTTTGATATAGCGACTGAACCACAGTCATGTTTGCATATAATTTTAGTTATTACAAACTTAAATAGCGTTATAATATATTACAAATTAATTTTGAAGATAAAAAAATTCAAGGCAACATCAAAATAAAAAAAAACTAATCAACATCAAAAATCCTTTCACTATTGAATATTAGTGTTACGATATCCTCCATTCTATTAGAAGTATATTACAGGTCCTTATTACGAAACTAATTTATTATTTACTTTTGTTCTTATTTTATTATTTATGTATTATTTACTGTGCTAAGTTCGAAGTAAAACTTTGTTGCTTATTATAGAAAATGTCAGCTTACTTTATATTTATAACAAAGCAACGTTTTTTAAAGAAAAATCCATATTTAAAGCTATTGTACTAATATACTCATTTTAGTTTTAATAATATCTGGGAACTAACCGACTCGCTGCTTTACTTTATTTATCACAAATTAATGAATCATATAATCAAATATTTAACATTCGAAAATTAATCACTAATTATGAAGCCAGTCGTGGCGCAGTGGCACAAAACATGACTGTAAAATCTACTGGTTGTGGTTTCAAAAAATGTATTTAAATTTATATTTCCATTTCTTCCCTCTGGTGTCGAGGCAAAGCACAGTGTTAAGTTCTGCCACTCAACACACAATGCCTCCAGAATTCATTTATTTCCTACCCTGCTGTGTGCGGGATACAACGTGATACATTTCCATCAAAAAGCTCATTTCCCAATGACACATTTTTAACAAAGCACTTTGCGAGTGGTTGCAGCAATAAAGTAAATAGGTTAAGTATCCACATTAGCGTTACTTGGCGAGTTTTTCTCTTTTATTACTTGAGCAATTGCATAACCACCGCTTGACAATTCAAAATTACATAAACACTTTCAATTTACATGTTTAAATTATTCCATATAAAATATTTATATTATATGAAAAAAAAATATAACTATCTTAATACATGTTATAATATATTAATTGTTTTTATTAATAAAAAAGTTTAAAGGCAAGTTTCTGATAATAATAGTTTATATTCAAAAGCCTGGAAATACTATTTTAATATATTTTTTTTCCAAATAATCTGTTATTTGCACAAAATTCGTAGCATACAACATGTTATTTTGTTATTTACAGTGTTTCATTTAGAGTGATTCATTTTATATCTCATCAGAGCTAGTGAGTAGAAAATATCCCTAGAGAATCTTTTCTGCACACAATTTTTTGTGTAATTTGAACTGAATGGCAGAATCTGACACTATTACCTATAACGTAAATAAATATTCTCTTGAGTAATAATTGAAAATGCAACCTATCTGCAAAATTGCATAAAAGTTTTAATTTTAATATTATTGCTATAATTTTCAAAGGTTATATCAATGTATTATAAAATTAAATACGTGATCACGACAACGATAGCTTGTTCCATAGATAGCCTTCATAAGTGTGGAATTTATAAACGTTAAAGAAACATGCCACACCGTGTCAGGGACGGCGTGCTCCCGAGTGGCATATGAAAATTATTGCAGGTAAACTATTAATAAATAGATTTTTTTAACAATTTCACTAACTTAGTATTTTAAATAAGTATAAATAATCATAAAACTTTTATATTATTTTTCTTATAAAATCTTTAATTTATGATATGATAGAACACTATCACAGTGTTTTTTTTTTTTAAGATTTTTCCCATCATAGCTGGCAAAAGAACCTAAAATACTCCGTTCTCCGCTCTAGTCTCAAATTCGAGATACTCTGTGGAGAATGGAGAAACTCGACCTCGCACATTGCCATTGAACCAAATTTGTGATAAAAAAATAGACAATTTTAAGTTCAAAATGAAGTTGACAACATTAAGTAACACCGTAAGGCAATGTCGATTATTTTAAACGCACGATAAATCTAGGAATTTGCCGGCTGAGTCGCATAATATTGCATATCGGCAACCTTCAGTTACGTAATCAGACGTGACCTACCGTATGCATTTGATAAGTAATTGCGCTTTAATTTACTTCGCAAACGTGTTTCTTTAGGATTTGTGTTTAAGTCACATATCAGCTATTTTTTATTGCCCATTTTGTTTTACATATTCTCATAGTGGTGGAGCTGAAAGCAGATAGACCTTCGGTACCTTATAAAACCTGAAAGTCTCTCTACACGTAGACCCAAGACCGGGAATGTATTTAAAGTCATCTACATTTTTATCTTATAAACACTAGGGCCTTTCAAAGAAGAATTGGTCATATTGAGATTAGATGACAATACGACATCCTGGTACCATCAAGCTGGTCTGATGATGGAAATAGATTATGACTGATGAAATATCCGACGCAAATACTGGTGTATTTGAATTTATTCTTATTTAATTCGTTTTATTAATGTGATGTGTTGAAAAAAATCGTATTTTAAACTTTTTAACGATAGTATATTTTTAATTTCTATGACTTAATATATTATATATTTGTGAAAAGAAAGTTATATTAGTACAACCATAAAATTATTCTAATGTTATTTAAATAGAAAATAACGAAGTCAAACGAACAAACTACGCAGTTCGCATTTCAGTGTGTCGAATGAAGTATCCATAAATTTTCTATATTGATTTTAAAAGAATGCCAAAAGAAATTGTAAACGTTGTTATTGTTGGCTTCGTTCATACCTACTACTAGATGAAGCAGAATTATAAGATCATGTTTTGTTTTCGTTCATTTTTAAGTACTCAATTTTACTTAAATTATATTCAATTAATGCTTATCAGATTGTGATAATTCTTCTTGTTGCTCCTTTTAATATTCCACCTAGTGTAAAGACCAAGTCATTCACTTTTATTTGATCGTGATTTAGGCAGTGACGAAACTTAACACTGCGCTTTGTCAGATCGAAAAGGAGAAATGAAAATAAGCGAAATAACTATGTAATTTGTTATGATTTATGTATATTATATATTATAATTTCCTCGCTCTGGTAATGAAGCAAAGCGCGGTGTTGAGTTCCGCACTTAACAAGCAATGCCTTCAGAATTCGGCGACGGAAATCCTGCCTAACTATAACGCTAAAAAATAAGTATTTTTTGTACTTTACCTCAGCATCAAATTCTCTCCACGGTATAAGTTGCCTTTCAGTTTCCCTGGAAGACACGAACAGAGCGACTCTCTGCGGCCTCAGCGCCCGCAAGAAGCGGCATAGAGACGCGCCCAGCACGACCACATCGTCAGCGGCGGCACCGACTGTGTTTCGAATTATTTCCTTTGATTCCGACCTGATTGACAGATATATACTGAATTTATTATTTATTAAACATATACATATTTTTCGTAGATTGTTATTAATTAATTATTAGTAACGTTTGAAATTCACTACTATACCAATAGTAGTGAATTTCAAACTTTGGGAAAAAAAATATACTTAGGTACATAACGTTACATGAATACGATGTTTTATTTTAACTTGAGTTTGTTGCATAACTACTTTCTTAACTTTTCAGTTTCTTGTTAAATACTTAAGTGACTTTCGAACAAGTGGGCCTTTGTGTAGTACCTACCACAAGTTCTTGACTTAATATAAAGTTTTAAAGAAAATTTTATATACATTACATACATTTTATTTGTCAGCGTTAAGCTGATTTATTTATTTATTTTAAAAATATAGGATAATCACACTAACCTATAAATCTCACTTTGTCCAGAAGTAACGGATAGAGCAGTGCAACGCGTCGCGTGCGCTGGAAGAACGTCGCGCTCTATGTAATCTTCTATCCATTGTACAGCCCTGCCCGAGCCACTGTAGTCACAATATACCACTGTGGACAAAAAAAATTAACAAATTATTAAATTATTAACAAATATAAGCATATAATATTAATTGTAGCATATAAGATAAGCAGGGGCCATGGGCGTAGGAAGAGGGGAAGCTGGGGAATATACATCATTTACACGAACATATCTGTTCAAAATCCACAGAGATGTTTTCAGAAAATATGGGATGAAGAAGGACGTGCTCAGCTGGTTTGGGCACGTCGGAAAAATAAGTGATGAAGGAATGGCAAAAAATATTTATGATGGAAATGTGAGTGGTAAGGGAGGTGGAGTCTCGGTTCAAGGTTCAAAAACACAGTATCAAAGATACTGTAGAAGGTCACGTAAAAAGCATAAGGACCTCCGGAGGCATGTATGGAGAGGTTAGTGACAGCGAACGAGGCGAAAGAGGTATGTAAAAACCGTAGCGATTGGTACTCCGTTCTCTCTGTCTACTCCGCTAGGGATACGGCATGAAGCTAATTTAATTTTTTTTTTTAATTAAAGTAAAAAAATTTCGTGCGAGTAATTTTTATAATTAATATAGCATATAATGTAATATGCAATCGTTCTAGTCCTAATTAAACGTGTGGGTTCATCGAGAAAATTAAATATTTAATATTTTCATTTCTTAAACCGCAGCGTTGAGTTCCGCCACTCAACACGCAATGCCTCCAGAATCGGATAAAAAGAATAACGGGGAATCACAACACTATTTTCCCAGGTCCCATGTGCCAACCTCACTATGTGCGAAATACAGCGTGAAACTAAAAAAAAAAAAAAGTTGAAAACCGCAGTTCGGTTACATAACTCTAAATACGCTTATGAAAACAGCTGAACAAATATTTCATGAAGGATTTATTGTGAGCTTATCACATTGGAATGTAGTCATACAGTGTTTTGATAAATACGATAGTTGGTTAGCATACAACCCATCGGTTATTTTGCGAAACAGATTATGTATAAAGAAGCTATAATAGAAAGTGGCCGTCGTGATATAGCAGCTCGACTTCCACTCGAGGGAAATAAATTATTTTTATTTTCACAACAAGACAAAGTGTTACTTTGAGATTCACCACTCGATAAGCTAATAACCCGAAAACTGAGCGGAAGGTAGGGGACTGAGAGACTTATCGCTAGGTGCCCTTTTTTTCGGGCATAAAGTTAACGCTGTAATGGCTTTTACAGCGACACCGGGGCGAGTAGGGAAAGATGGTACTTTCTCCTTGAGAAAGTAGGTACTCTTTGCCTACACTGTCATATGCTTGATAGAGCATGAAGCCAAACAAATATATATAATACCTAAAAATAGACTATTCTAAAGTCAGGAAAATTGTGCAAATAATGTTTATATAAAATTTTAAACTATCAAGAAAACAAATGACAAAACATTATTTTGAAAGAACGTAGTAAATACAATAATAATAATAATAGATAAAAACAATAAAAATATAGATTAATCAATTGAATATAGTAATATAAAAACACTTATATAACGTTGATATTTATTTGCAATAATCAATTATATACAATATTTACAGAAGATATAATAAAATAATATAAGAACCAAAATCTTATCTTATCAGCTCCTTGCCTTTCGCTCTTGATATTGTTATACTAATAAACAGTCTAGTCTAGTAAAATGTAGGTAACTGGGTCTAACATGCGATTTACATTGAAAACTTATTATTTACCCGTAAGAGAGTTGATAAGCGTGTTGTTTACATACATTACGTGAAAAGGCTTAAAACATGTAATTATGACGCATTTTATTGTATGAAGATAAATTATTTCCAGTCGGTTCCCTTACTCTCAGGTTCCCTTGTGCATCGACGAAATACCAAAATACTAGTATGTTAGTAATTTATTTTGAAAAACAAATAAAAATTACTTTATAACAATCTTAAGTGTGGAATAACATTTTAAAAAGTAAAAAAAACCCGCTTTATAAATCTATGACCAGTAGCGATACCGAATATATAATTTATATGAATACGTGACAGAGGTTAAATGATGTAGGCTACATGAGTTGCATCCTAAAATTATATTAAAATAAATTTTGTTTTTTTGTTATTATTGTGCCATTCAATGTGGGAAAAGTAGAGGGAAAATGGGGAAATCTTATTTGGTACCCTCCGCATACCCTGCTATGTGGGGAAAAACAACATATCGGTTTATTATTATTAATCTGATCCTGGAATATTGTATTAAAATTGGAAGAAGTTTGTTATTAATACAAATACAAAAAAAACATTTTGAAAACATAATTTATACAATCAGTCAAATGTATACCTATCTAAGTATATATATTTATATGTTTACATATCCTATCTGAACTACAACTTATGTAATATTGTAAATATTGTGAGTGATATTGCTATCTGAAATCCTGATTTTATCTAACTTTTTAAATAAACATTATAATCAATACCTACCTACCTGCACAGATTATATTTTTTTGCCTTGATTTTGCCTAATACTTCCTTAATATGAATTTCCAATAATGTGTAGCGTAAGTTTAGGTCTTAAATAATTATTGTGTTTAAGGCGGTATTGTCAAATTCGATAGCAGAAAAATGGAAAATTTAATAATAACCAAATATACCAACTTTAAAGAACTAATAGAGATTCAAAATTTAATCTGTGACCCGATATGCTCACATATTCAGATGATCAAAACCAAAAAGTTTTTTATCTATTTTTTAAAGTAAATAACGATTACGATCATCAATATATTAATTAGATTAGCATCTCCATGACCTTCAAGTATTTATACATGAAACTCAATGTACTGCGAAGCGAAAATAGTCACTGTATCACGTGTATGTGTGCAAGTATATATTTTTAACGTGATCATATATCTTTTTAAAGTCAATAGCTATTTGCAGATTAGACAGAGATAGACTTCCCATATATTTGTTCACTCTCCGCTCTCTATTTTCTTCGTATAACGAAATTGAAAAGAGTCAAGTATTACGTTTTTGTATCCATAATTGGATTCATAGTTATTTACATAAGAGGCGGTCGTGGAGCAGCACAGCGTGTAAAATGTAAAAACGACGGTTGTGAATTCGACTCGAGGTGGTCACATACGAGTGAATAAATTATTTTCTTCTCCTTGCTCTGGTAAAAAGACAAAGCGCGGCGTTGAGTTTCGTCATTCAGTATGCAATATCTGTAGGATGGAGCGTTGAGAACGGAGTATCTTAAAATTAAGTTATCTGTGCCTGCCTGCTATGTGCAGAATACAGCGTGACTCTTAAATAAATAAATATAGTAAGAAATGAAGAATGAGACGGTAGAGACATTTTCTCAATCACTCTCTTAAATTTTGTTATTACTTAATATAAACATTGAAACCAAAATTACAATAAAATGTTTTTTTTTTATTTATTTTTAACTGTGTTATATAACTAACAATGCAAAAGAAGTTAACGTTAAATAATTTATATACTTTATTATTCCCCTTATCCGTTCACGGCTATACATCGAGCTAGTCTCTATCACGCTTAAGAAATATGATCGTAAGCAAACTTGCAAAGCAAACATTGTATGTGTGCGAAATACAAACGGCGCCTGAGGTGTGTTTATTAAGACGATTTAATATATTTTCTTAAGATTAGCGTAGGTGGAATATTTTATTTCTTTTACAAATATTTTTATACAAATTATAAACTTATTTAAGTTACGGGTATTATTATACTTTACTTTACTTACTTAGTAAAGTAAAAAATGGTTTGTGAGAGGGGGAGACCTCGACTGAGGTTCGTTAACACAGTATCAAAGATACTGGAAGGTCACGTAAAAATTATAAGGACTCCCCGAAGATCATGTATGAAGAGGTTGATGACAGTGGACGAGGCAAAAGAGGTATGAAGCGTTTAGCGCTCCGTTCTCTCTGACTATCCCGCTAAGGTATTATTATGAAAGCGATAAATCTAATCGTTGTCCGATTTTAATAATTTAAACAAATTATACTTATTTATGTATGAGGCCAGTCGTGGCGCAGTGGCACGAAGTGTGACTGTAAAACCGACTGGTTGTGGGTTCGATCCCCACTCGAGGAGATGAAATATTTACTTAAATTTATATTTCCATTTCTTCGCTCTGGTGTCGAGGCTAAGCGCGGCGTTGAGTTCTGCCACTTAACACGCAATGCCTCCAGAATTCGGCAGAAAGTGGGGAATGGAGTGTCTTAACACAAGGTTCCCTCTGCCTACCCTGCTGTGTGCGGGATACAGCGTGAAGCTGATTTATTTATTTTTTTATGTATGTATATATGTCAGAGACAAATCAGTTATCGCATCATGACCATAGTTATAAATGGCTTCGCTTTCCTATGATTCATGCGTGACCGTATATATTTTCCGTAAATAAACAAACAAGAAAAGAGTATCGTGCATATATAGCAAACAAGGTCATAATTACACTATAAAATCAGTTTCCATTTGTACATACGTATATGTTACATTGATAACAGTAAGTAGGTACGTTTATTTCAATTTGTTCTTAACCTAAATATATGCAAAACAAAAATTAACCACAAGTCCAAGAGACTTTTGAAGTGCAATAAACGCTCGTTTTGACAGTAAGTCAAAAGCTTAATAATTCTTATATTTTCAAAGTAAACATGCAATAAATATGCTCTGTCGGTGTAAAGATTTAAGGATTTCAAAGGAAAAAATATATACCATTTAAATGCATTCCACGAATCAAGGTAGACTACCATCATTCAAGTATCGTGCAAGCTATTCCGACTGAATGGATGAGACGCGTCGCTCATTCCATAAAGAAATCTATTATAAATTTACTTATATGTTTTTGATTGTACTGTGGAACAAATATATATTTTTAGGTATATTAAAACCAGACCATAAAACTGTCACCAAAAAACTATTCACGTTATTTGTTTTAAAAAGCTTGTATTAATTGTAACAGCTTAAGCAAATCTCTTTATATTAATTAAATGAATCAACTTTCATTGATACATAATAAAGATATAAAAGTACCATAAACCTTGGCCTTGTTTAAGTAATTTAGTCCAAAAACGGATAACGTTTCCAGGATATTCGCAAAAATTACAATTTTATTTGTTTAAAGGTCGGGTCGCTTTAATATGCCGACTTCCGTCGACAGTTAAATAGTGCCAAATGTGTTTTAAATAAGATCATTGTATTTTAAAAAATAATCATTTACCATAATTTTACATAATTTACTTTTATTGTTGTTTTTATCTACTGTTATGTTATTGTTTTAGCCCCACAAAAACTAAAAGTACACGCACTGTACCCAACACATAGCAGGCGGAGAAAATCTTGTGTCGAGAGAATGCCTTGCCGCCTTTCCCACGACTTTAGAGGCATTGCGTGTTAAGTGGCGGATTTCAACGCCGCATACCCGCTGTGTGCGGGATAAAGCGTGAAGCTGATTTGATTTGAAGCCAGTCGTAGAGCAGGGGCACAAAGTGTGACTGTAAAACCGACTGGTTGTGGGTTCGATCCCCACTCGAGGTGATGAAATATTTACTTAAATATATATTTCCATTTCTTCGCTCTGGTGTCAAACCAAAGCGCGGCGTTGAGTTCTGCCACTCAACACGCAATGCCTTCAGACCTAGTGTAAAGACGCACTTAACACTAGGTTTCCTCTGCCTACCCTGCTGTGTGCGGGATACAGCGTAACGGTGATTTCTTTTATTATGAAGCATTCTACAAAGAAGAGAACATAAGCTTACTTTAACCAAACAACCAACTAAAATCACAATACAGCGTCCTTGTATTGTGTGCTGAACACTTAGTTTAGATGATTAAATGAAACTTTTAATACTATTAGAAATGGGACAGTAGTATTTTTAAAATAAAGAAATAGGTTAGAGTGCTCAAAATTTTTTATTTAGCTTTTTTATGTAAAATATTGAGACATTGCCGTGTACTGTGGCAAAAATAATGTGGCCTATTTTTTTTTGTTGTACAATATTTATTGACGCTCCTTAGATAATAGATGATGACAAATTTAATCGCTAGTCAAATTGTAATAATGTCATTATTTTCAATCTGAACGAAATATTTTTCGTTGGTTAGAGTAGAGAAAATTCACAATATCGACTGTAATAAGCCAATTCCTACTAGGTACCTACTAATATACCTCCATGTAAATTGCTAATACAAAAACAAAATTCGAACTGGTTATCACCATTTATTTGTACAAAACCAATTAATTACCTACATACGAAATATCTATTTACTAAGTGCACTCTCAATACAATAGCTTCATTGTTATTTGTCTGCCTTTTATCTAGAATCGTACGTACGTGCCGGTTTAAAAGTTTTGACAACACAATACGCATATTGTGACGTGCAGCCAGATATAGTTAGTCTAAATATAAAGGTTTTAAATAAAGTATTTGATAGTACAATCTATCACCAATAAGAAAAAAACAATAACAAAAAAAATAATCATGTTTGTTTTTTAGATTCATACAACCTTTATCTTTAGATAGTCTTTTAGATTTCAGTTAGGTGTTAAGACACTCCGTTCTCTTCTTTTCCCGTAAGAAATTGCGTATTGAGTGGCAAAACTTCAAGTCTTAATAAGCCCGACCAATTACCTGTGAAATGAAAATAATTCAATCCCCCGAATGGATGGATGCCAACAAAGATGGATGTAGTCCCTCGGCGTCACAATCGATGCTCTACATATTATTATTCATAATTAGAATTATTATTACAAGGTGTTTATGTTTTGGGCAGACTGTATTTTCAACTGTTGCTGAACAGTTTGACATTATACCTCAAATTGAAAGCAATATAAATAAATACATACATGTAGTTACATAAAAAAAAATGGGAAATTTCTCAACAATTTCAATTCAAAATCTCAAATTTATATTGACTTAAATTATTAAAAATAGTAAACACTTTTTTAGCATTTTTAAAGTGTTATTCCACACTAAGGAAAAAAAATACTTATTACGAATGCGTATAAAACTATTCTAAATAAGTGATAATAAATACTTATTTTACTCTATCCACCGATATCTCTATTTGAATACTAAAATATCATAAATATTCAAGGTCAGGTGATAAAATTAACATAGTTTCGTCGTTAACTGTAGTAAAGCTGTATGTAAGGCTATAAAAACTTATCTCTTGATGATAACAATTGGTTTTTGGAATCATTCCATTAGTTGTTATAAGTAAGTTTCTAAGTTATAAGTCCAGTGTGCCATCAGAACAACTTTTATCGTTAAATGTTTCTATAAAATTCATTGTAACAAGTGAAATGTTCTTGTTTATTATAAATTCTGTATTACTTCAATACACATGTCTTGAGTCATTTTATTTTATAGTATTTGTTTTTTATTTACTAGTGAAACATATATGAATATAAAGAAATATCGATATTTAAAATATTTTTTAAAAAATAATTGTTTTGGTGCAAAATAAAGTTACAACCTTAAGTACAAAAAAAATTAAGATCGTGAAAATATGTGTCACTAAATAAATAATCTCTAGCACGCTCATAAAAATAATTGAATATGTGTAAGTTTATTTTATTTTTATTCAACACTTAACGAATGTAGTTTGTTGTAGACCATATTATTTTATAACGTGAAACCACAGAGCGAGGAAGGATTATCTTCATGACCTGAATACGCTTGAAAATACTATTAAAAGTACCATTAAATAAAATACGTACGTATTTAGCAGTAATACACATAGCGCAAAGCTGGTATGACATCATAGCGAGCGGTGGTCCACGAATACGAAAAGTTAAATAAAAAATATATCATGTATTGCCATGTCACCTTGACATTTTTAGATTAATGTTTTTGAGAAAAACAAAATATTTTTTTGTTGAAATTATATATTATTTAAATTTTACAATGACAAAACCGCAGTGGTCACCCAGGTGCTTGGAAATTAAAAAGTACCTATAGAGCTGTACATTTTTTTTTTAGATAAAACATTTATTTTTCGTAAAGTATAATGTAATTAAAAATAAATAAATAAATCAGCTTGTGTCCCGCACACAGCAGGGTAGGCAGAAGGAACCTAGTGTTTTAGACACTCCGTTCCCCACTTTCTGCCGAATTCTGGAGGCATTGCATGTTGAGTGGCAGAACTCAATGCCCCGCTTAGCCTCGACACCAGAGCGAAGAAATCGAAATATATAATAAAATAATTTATATAAATATTTCATCTCCTCGAGTGGGGATCGAATTCACAACCAGTCGGTTTTACAGTCACACTACGTGTCGCTGCGCTACGACTAGCCTCAATATTTTAATATGAATATTTCTTTAACTAAAATATTTATTTTATTATGCTTCACATTGTAGATCTCTAATGAAATTGTGTGTGTAAAACTTACAAATAACGTAGTTTTGCGCCTTAATCACTGAAATCTAAGCTAAAAGTAGACTCAACACCAAAAAAAAATTATACGGTGACAACGTAAACATTGTACAATCTACAAAAATATTCGTTTACCGGGACTCATCGTTGTATAAATAATCCAAAATATTATTTCTGGGTCACAGCCAAGATCATCTGTTGCAAATTATACCAAAGGTGAATAGCTTCTAATGTTTAAAGACTCTCGTAACTCTTTTCTAATCATTATTTATTTATGTTTTGGAAATAGAATCTTGACACACAGTGGCACAGTTGGCAAGTTTTTCTTGTGTTTTCTCTTAGTTTTTGGTATATTTTTAAATACGACTATGGTCTCGTCAGTCTAGGTAAACAAAATTCGACGTTATGTCGCATCATGCAATATCATATAAGAACTGCATATAATATCTTAAAATGTGTATAAAGTGATCTTAAATATTTTTGCAAATGTAATGGAACCAACTAAACCTATTAAAAGTTACAAAAAATTTATGTAATTTTTTGCACAACAATTTACACAGTAAACTAACAACAACACAACAACAATATGTTGTCATTTATGAACTTTATCACTATAAAATAGTACAAAAATAAGGTTATATTTCAGCATTTCCGCAGAAACTACATACCCGTACAGCAAAATACGCAGTTCCATTGACGAATTCCTTAATAATAATAAAACAAAGTTATATTACTTATAGAGCAGTTCGTAAGAACTACGTGCCGAGCTAGCGCTACTCTTCATCAACATGTTATTATGTTTCAATACAAATCGTATGTATTTACGTAAAAATAATGCGCACTAGCACAATTTTTTGCTAATTTATGTAAAGTTTAAGTATATTTTTATTTCTTACGTTGATATAAATAATTGATGATTATTTTACTTCGACTTTGTTTATGTCGTAAAGTTATTGAGGACACGGCGCCGTTGTTACGTATTTACTTAATATAAGAGACGATTGCTGGATCAAATCCAGTATTTTAAGCTTACAAGAAAAAAATAAAAGGCTTAACCTGCGGCTGAAAGTTAAAAACCGATGTAAGTATTGTAAAATCATATACAAAGTAGGACAAAATATTAAATTTATCTATTTCGTTTATTTTCGTACACTCGCCATAGGTACCAACCATGAAAGCAGCATTAAACAAACAAATTTATTTTAGTAGTAAATAGTGTTTGTGCGCCGTTTCCTACACAATATAACAATCCCGGTGGAGTTTCGCGAACAGTTGTGGAAACATAAATAACCAGATGGCCACACAAGGCCAATGCCTATTAATGGTTGTTGTGTAGTAAATTTCATTTACAAAAAAAAATACTTGTATTTTTTTTAATTAGCTTCACTCTGTATCCCGCACATAGCAGGGTAGGTAGGATAGAAAGTAGGGAACCTAGTGTTAAGACACTCCTTTTCCTACTTTCCGCCGAATTCTGAAGGCATTGTTGAGTGGTGGAACTGAACGCCGCGCTTAGCCTCGACACCAGAGCAACGGAATGAAAACACAAACGTAAATAAATATTTCCTCGAGTGAGATTCGAACCCACAACCAATCTATTTTACAGTCATACTTATATATAATCACTTTCAGTATACGTGTGTTAGGTGCATGGAGGCGGTGTTGACATAACGAAATACCTACCTAATAGGTATTAATTAAACATCTTTGCTATCTCCGCTTCTTCAATACATTTTATGTTTTACGCGTATACTGGAGACTCGTGGTGTAGCGGCACAGCCACTGTGCTACTGTACCACACCGTCAATATTCCACATGGTTGTGGGTTTGATTATCACTCGGTATAATTTATTTTTATATCATCGCTCTGGTAATTAGATAATATGCGGCGGACACAACATGCAATGTCTATTTTTATATCATCGCTCTGGTAATAAGATAATATGCGGCGGACACAACATGCAATATCTCTAAAATAGGGGAGAAATAAGGAAACGAGCCTCACGGAAAAATGTATACTGCATGTAACATTGTAAACAAACAACAATTGGAATTAGTATACATTTTTTTTTTTAGTAATGAAAAATTTACGTCGCAAAATAAATATTGAACAACAACACATCAGTTAAATCAATTATATTTTAACGACTACTATTTGATATTATATTGTTGTTTTATATAGAATGTGAGTCATACCTAACAGTTTCATAGTAACGACTAACTGTTATAAATATCATAATAAAAATATTTTTATAGATCTATATCTATTTGAAAAGTTTAGCTAATATTTAATGGTGTTTTGATTTTAAATTGATATTATTTGAACGAAGCTCTCAGTACATATTTGGACGGACTAAGTGTAAGGCATTGTTAAGCAACCTAACAAGATATGTAGATTCTAATCTTAGAGGATCATATTAGACTACAACTCAATATAAAAAATATATTTGTATAATGCTGAACAATTTTGTAGTTTGTTAACTCCATAGAAAAATATATTAACTCTGTTCCTTTCCAGTATTTGTAGTAGATTCCAAGAATATAACACCAATCAATATGAATAAAAAATAGAGATAATGTTTTTATCTATTTGATTAACTTTGTAATTAACTAATGAGTGCCCTTACTAGTTACGTATGATTTCAATAAATAAAAAGATATAATTCCTACACGTTTTTAATTATATTTTGTATAATATAAATCTTAAAATATAAGACGCAGCTACATACACAGTACAAACATAAATTTCCATCAAATACCTATATACATATTACATTACTCATACAGCGAAAGCTCTACAAAGCTTTAAACTCGAGAACATTTAAAGTTTAAAACCTCTAAAATGTTATCAAAAGCACGAGAACAGGTCACCTGGCCTTGAGATCGCAGTATTTATGACAAACACGTGCTCAGCGCGTCGTGATCGTTTTCAAAGGCAAGGTTATCCATTGTATCGCGTGGTATTAAAAATAATCTTAAGGTAGGTTTACTTTCCGATAACTTTCTTCATATTTTCTTCAATATACTTTTACATTTTTCTCTCTATCTTTTACAAAAAAAGGTGATCTTATTGTAGTGTGGTTACGTTATTTATTGTATATGCAGGGTAAACAAGTTACCATTAATAAATAGTCATTCTCCCAACTTCGTGTTTTATTTCGTTCTACTGTATAATTTAAAAGATAATATTATAACCAATAATTTTCAGAACGCGAAGTATAAAATTAATTAAAAGAAACACCTATATAACGCAATTAGTATAAGTGTCGGGCTATACACAGATGGTTTCGAGATCAATTATTACTAGCAAATGGAGGGGCCTCCAAATGGAAGACAGTTTAAGCTGTAATTTGTCTGCCTTATCTACGATCCGAAGAGAAAGATGTACGAAAAAAGTTTTAAATAAATATTCATCCACTATTCATTATCCAATATTATTTGACTCTATTGCATATGTACGTACTAGTTGTCGGTACTGTTTGCGGGTAGATTTTAGTCCATCGAATTTTGATATCTTTACTTGGAATTCCAACGTACATTGGCTTGAAATGGAGTCAAAAAGAACCTGTTGCGATTGGGACAGTGTGTATGTCTGTAAATTTTAAATATGAATAATAAATCAAATCAAAATTTGATTTGATTTAAAAATATGAATAATAGGAAGTATAAAACTGGTAAAGCAAAGAGCGATGTGGAACTCTACTTAACGCGCAATATTATAAATTTTGGTAAAACGTATATAACTGAGATATGACGATAGGGTTTTTTTTATTTATATATAACGTTATCAGAGCGAAAAAATAAAAATATTAAATATTTAATTTCTTCAAGTGAGAATCGAACCAACATCCTATCGCGTTTACAGTCGAAATCTTGTGCCACGACTGGCCTCGCCAGCTTAGTTGACACTGGGTTAACTACAGTAAACGTGAAGAAAAGAGTGGCTTCCACAATGTTGTGATTACGCCGAATAAATGAACAGTGAACATGAGAAACAATATAAAGAAACATAAATTTAAAAATAATTTCTTTCTATTATAAAAGAACAATCAGAAGTGATTATCACAATGTCGTTAATGCTTTCAAAGTCAAGGACATCTATTGTATTACAATCGAGTAAACATCGCTATACACTTTTATTACTACGTATATTGAATACACAATAAAAAAACTGATTCTATAATAATAATTAAGTTTATTCTATAACGAGGCATAAGATACTATTATAAGTGAATAAAAAAATCAGCTTTACGCTGTATAACGCACACTGCAGGGTAAGCAAAAGAGAAGCTATTGTTAAAACACTCCGTTCTCCACTTTCTGCCGAATTCTGTAAACATTGCAGGTTGAGTGGCAGAACTCAATGCCGCGCTTGTCCTCAACACCAGAGCGAAGAAATGGAAATATAAATTTTAGTAAATATTCTCCTAGTGGAGATCGAAGTGGGGATCGAACCCACAACCAGTCGGTTTTACAGTCACACTTTGTGCCCCTGCGCCACGGCTGGCCTCATACTATTATAAATTATATAAAATGACTGCGTTGTTCAATATTTTAGTTATGTATAAATAATTATTAGATATTAGTCTTACGTAAATAAGTACTAGGAACGAGTGCGGCTTAAGTGAAATAATAAATAGAGCAAAATTATGTGTTCAGGCCTTAGGTTAACCATTTGTACATGTATATAAGTGAAATAACATCTAGAACTGGATCATTATTATTATTACACTACTTGTTTCTTATCTCGATCCTATAATAAATCATAATAACTTTACAAACAATAAAAAATTTAAGCATGCCAAAATTTCTTTTTCAACATAATAGCATTTATTTTTCATTATTTTCTCATTAAGTTTTTTTCTATATGAAGCATCTGTCAAACCATGTGACCGATAAGCACCTTAATATGTCGAAAATAAACAGCAAGATATGAATATAATAAAAGATAACGACGTGACGTAATGGAACCGGCCTAGATCCATAATTCACGTTATTGATATAGAGCTATCAAGATAAAAAACAAAAAGTATTTAAAAACAGCCTTTTAATCGGTTGTTACTTAAGATGGATTATATGAGGAAATTTATACATGATATTTCTAATATACAAAAACCTATATAATAAACAAACGTATATAACAAATTCATATTGCCGCTTACTTGGATTTTTTATTTAATATACAAGATTTTTCAAATATTTTTTTTTATTTATTTTAAATACAAATGTATAAAAAAGGTTAAAAATCTACAGAATAGAGATAGAATTATATTTATATAAATTGTAAAATATAAATTGAAGTCGTCGTGGCGCGGGGGCTGTAAAAGCGACGGCCAAATGTATTTTTTACAAGGTTCATTCCATAGGAAAGTATTTATTGATAGAAACTTCAAAATAGCATTATCTTTACCTTTATCATTTATTTTTTGTTAAAAAAAACTCGCAAGAGGCATTCGTTGAAAGACAATACAAAGAATTAATAACCCAATAGCGCAGTTGTGCGTATATTTAATTGGCCTTGATCACCAGTTTGAATAGCATACCTTCACGTTTTGCCAAACTTATTTTCAAATACCACTAAACGGCAGAGTGATTCTACTAATTTGTAAACAAGCATATAAATCAAATAAACACAAAAAGTTAATAATATAAAAGTTAATCAAATAGTGTTGAAATATATTATATATTTCAAAATCAATCAACACGGCTATATAATATTATATGTACGTAGGTGTACGAGTGTACTCTTGACCTTAAGTTTTATAATTAAATTCCGTAAATATAAAGAAAGATAAATAAATATTTTAAATATAATATTATTAAACCTTGTACTAAAAAAATATAATAAAAGTAAAAGAAAGCAATGTGTACGTGTGCGGGCTGCTTAATTGCGTAAACAAATTATTACCACCTTAATATCGATCTAATCAAGACACAAATCATTTCTAGGTCAACAATATACTGATATTTTCCACGATTCGTAATATATATTTATCAATGGGTATAAACAATTGTGAATTGAATAAGTATTGGATTATATAAACGCTGGTGCATTGTCAATAACATATTGTTTACTTTGAAATGTTATGTTGAGAAAATTTTAACTTTGTTAGCGAATATGTTAATTTAACTTATATAACACAGTCAGATATTTAGACTTAGATCGGCTCGGCTTTTATTTTTACTTTTGACGCTTATTTTCGGTAGGGCTGCTCAGCGTATCATGAATTAACAAGATGTCATGTTATTATGATTAAATTAACAATATATATTTTTGTCTTATGACCAGCTATATACAGAAGATATAGAATTTCTCTCTCTTCTTTATATAGAATATTTGTTGCAAGCATTACGGCAAGTAAAAAAATTAGAAGCCATTTTTTCTGAGAACAATTCACATTTTGCATTGAGGACTGAGCGACAACTATAAATGTTAACGTATTTAAAATGTGCTAAGTGAGTTCTTTCATTTGATACACACGATGCTTTGAAGATTTTTTATAGTTCTTTACTTTAAGTCGTAAGTAATAACTAGCGGACGATCCTCTTGATCGCTTCTAACAACACCTCGTTTGTCTAATTATGATAACTACTTTAGAAGTTATGAGAAAACAGATGAAAACCATAGATGAATACCATATAATCATAGATGAATACCATATAACATAGCCACATACATACATATACAGAGGTCAAAATCATAACCCTCTTTTTTGCTTCACTTTCTTAAACGTAAAAATATGCTGAGAAGACGTTTTAACATAATAAATCTCTCTCAATCTGTTTTTTGTAATAGTAAGAGTAGTAGGTACAGCTTGAATTACAATATTTTTTATTGCAGCATGACGAATGTTATTTTTCTTAGAAAAGGCTAACGTGATGAATATTATCAAAATAACTTTAAAATTGTCACCTGGTTTTATTAGGAAAAAAAAAACTTAACTTCAATTTCATTAACAACAAGTACAAGGAGAGTATGGATATAATGAGTAATATAATAATTAAACAAGTGCTGTAGATAATGTGTAGTGTAAACAAGTTATTGATGAGATAACCGCTTCACTGTTCTCGCTTATTTTCCTGTTATTGAAGTTTTGATAACTAAATATTGTTACATTTTTCGAAGTAAACGTAACATAGCCAATACACAAAACACAATAGATCACTCTCCAAAATGAAATTAAACCAAATTTTATTAAACAATAATAAGCTGATTTTTTAGAGCGAAGTAATGAAAATATATATGTATTATTAATAATTCCACCACTGGCCTCGATCTCTATGGTTATGTAGTTTAATACTCAACATTATTTACTATCACTATATAAAAGGGACAAACAACTGAAACAAAAGCTTTACACGCATAAACACAGACGCGTAGAGGCAGAGCTTACAAAGCTCAGATGTTAATGTACTACGTTCTACTACGATGACATAATTCTTTCATGTAACGTCTTTGTTCCCCTCCGGCCTCATATTGATCTGGACGGGTTTACTACCAGGGTCAACTTTGTTTGACACCTCTCTCGCTTACTCATATGGCCCTTTCTCGTTCTGATAATGTTGCCAGACCCATATTAGTAGTAGTTTAGATTTGAAAATCAAGAATTTTTGCAGTTTCGCCTAGTATGCCTAATGAACCTAGTGTCATAAGACACTCCGTTTTCCTCTTCCGAAGAAATAAAAACATTAATAAATATCCTCCGAGTGTGGATCAAGCACACACACACCCGTCGCACTCTGTAGTCACACCTTTTATTATAATAAATCATTATAAATAATGTACAGTATTTAAACAACTTGCTATTATGAAAAATTATAATTCTATCATGGAAACCTTAAAAGAAGTTTGTGTAGCGAAATAATCATTTGCTATAGCCAACACAAATAAAGAGAAACTTGACGCATATACTTAATATATTATTATAAAATAATATTTGATCCTTATTTCTACATTACGATTTCAGAAACAAGTAATGATATAATTATCTTATAAAAGAGACACAATTTGTAACCTGGCAACACAACATACCCTTGACAACGACCTGAACCTCAAAGGAACGTTCCCGGATATAGGCCACAGTACCTTATTACGCAAACACGCAGTAAATTGAACTGAGTTGAGGATTTGCTAAAAGGTTTATTTATATTGCTTTGAAGATCTTGTTAAATTGTTATTGAAATGCTATCTATGTAAGTATATAATAAATAATAAGGACGGCTGAGTATTTATAATTACTAGGTACATATAATTTTTATTCAAGTTTTTTCCACATTATTGGGGACGATAACAATGATTTGTGATCATATATTACAATGATAAAAAATCTCCATAGAATTCTTCTAAATTCTGAATTAATTCTTTTTATTTTTCTTTTTCTTTATTTTTGGAGAATCTTTTATTTTTCTCTTTATTTGTACCTTTTCCTTTCACATTTTTTTTTATTTAGAAAATTTCGTATAATTATAATAGCAAGAGCTATTTCTTCTAAATATTGACTGTAAAACTCATGCTCAAAATATCTCTTATATTTTTGTTTTTCTTACATAAAATCTTTACATCAATGACAATTGGTTTTTTTTTGTTCTAAACAAATTAATATAGTAGGATCTTAAATCCAGTCTTATAGGGTGTGAGAGACTTGTATTGGTGATGGGATGAGGGCATGACCGCTACGCTAGAGGACGTGATCGCTTCGTTCAGGTTTTTTCCATGCCATAAACTTTACACCATTTAGGAATATCACAAGCGTTGCCCTTTGCTTCACAAGGGAAAATTAATATTGGAACATCACTCCATTCTTCACTAAAATTATGTGTAAAATAAGACTTCATATACTTAAATACATAATGTTAATTCAAATATTAAAATTAATTGATGCAAATATTAAAATTAATTGAAGTCGTGCCGCAGGAGCACAAATATGTGACCCAAAACCGTTGTGAGTTCGATTCCACTCATGGAAATCAAATATTAAATATTTTGATATCTGTCTGTTTTCAACACAAAGCACGGCGTTGAGTTCCATCTTTACAGTAGGCTCCCTCTGTTTACTCTACTACAAGGGGGACATAGCGCAAAGCCAAAAAAAAGATAATTTTAATTATACATACATATGTATTACAAAGTAAACTTGCGAGTTGATACTATATAATCTTATCTAAATAACGAGTTAAAGGTCGCACATGCCGCTGCTACACAAACTACCCGGAACGTAGCAAGTAGGCCACGGACCCTCACCACAAATACTGTATTTGCGACAATATTAAACCTTGACTAACCAACAATGTGTCCTTCGACCGTACTTTGGTTTCTATAGCTTTCGATAAGTATGCAAGTTCGATATCAAGTTGCTGTCTGTAAATGTATTGGTTGAATATGTTGTATATTTTTCTTTTTCTTTACTTTTTAATTTTAGCATTTATACGCTCAAATATATGTACATAATGTATTATGAAATAAAAATATTTTCTTATCTTCATTTCAAATTGTTGATAAAGTATTTGATTAAAATATTTGGATTTTACTTAAATAATATAGGTACACTCAATATATTACAAATAATACATTATAGAAAAAAATATACCAATAAAATCTAAAAAATACATCTGAGTACCTAATTTGTTTTGTGTTAAAACTAAAAACTAGAAAATATTAGAAATTCCATTCAATAGAGATAAACTTCATGAAAAAATTAACGATATACTTCTACTAACTATATTATTTATTAACATTCAAACAACTATAACACATTACTTCAAATATCGGCAATGCCGAACTTGAACCCGTAACCTTCGAATATAGGCCGTATAGGTTACACTGCGGTCACATTATTATACAATATTATTCCAAGGCCACGTAACATAGAAAAACAAAATTTCAATGTTGACAAAATCAACACCATCAAATACACAATTTCGGAGGTAAAAGCTATAATTCAAGTGGAAATTTGGCAAATTGCCGAATTAATGCCAATTTCAATATTCATTTTACGATCACATTTGCATGATTTCCGAAATAATATGACGGTGAGTTTATTTCAATCAAATCTGCTTGTTCCGGTCCAATGCTGGACATAAGCCTCAGGTGCATCAGAGGTCCCAATTCTCCGCCTTCCAGGCGAAAGCCAGTGACCTCCTACAGGTCGTCGGTCGGAGCTTATTAACCTTGACGTAATTACATTTTATAAAGTAGGCAAAAATAACCTATTGTTAGATCACTCTCTCACTTTATTTTGTGATCAAAGACTTTCGGAAGAAGTTCCGCTACGTTCAACGACAAATAACTTATGTGTATAAATGTATCTAATGTTTATTTGTAACGGTTGATACTGAAAGTTAAGGTCTGGCAAGAGTCCATCTGGCGCCAAATTTTAACGATTTCCCCCTATCAAAACAACGTGCTAAATTTATTGGATCAAGGGTCGGAAACAATATCGTACAACCAGTGAGCTCATCTTCTTGCTAGATTTTAATCTGTTACATCACAGAAAAAACTGTACATTCAGACTACAAATGTACCAATGGAATTATAAATAAATATCTAAATTATAAAGAGATAAAAAAATCTAAGATCCATACCAAATCTATGTAAGTTTCAAATAATATCTGAAAATGTTGAAATTTTTTGTCAATTTTTACCTCAATTTGCTTAGATAAAGTGTCTCTCAAGTTTTAAGACAGTCTAGAACTTATTGATATGTTACAAAGTAAGTAAGTACAGTTTCTGTACTACAAAATGAAAAAGATGACTGAAGTTTAAAAAAACAACACAGCTTTATAAAAAAATATTATATTATAGTACTTACAAATAGCTCCAAATTGGTATTGGCTGTTATTCAAACAATCAAACTCTGATTTCGACCAATGGCGTATTTACTGTAACCTTATATTAAACAAAACAAAGGAAATGTAGGAATTTAATAAAAGAACGAGGTTAAGCTGAAATTAAATTGAGGTCTTTATTTAAACCCATTTCGTAATGTGATTACGGATTTCAATGTATATTCAATAATAACTCATGTTAAAGTCACTTGTTTTGTTAGTAAACTGTGGAAGAAAATAAAATTGATGAATATATAAATATTATTATTAAATCCAGTCGTGGCGCAGGGGCACAGAGTGTGACTGTGAAACCAACTGGTTGCGGGTTTGATCCCCGCTCGAGGAGATGAAATAATTACTTAAATTTATATTTACATTTCTTAGCTCTGGTGTCGAGGCAAAGCGCGGCGTTGAATTCTGCCACTCAACTCGCAATGCTCCTAGAATTTGACAGGAAGTAGGGAACGGAGTGTCTTAACACTAGGTCTCCTCTGCCTACACGGCTGTGTACGGGATACATAATGATTTATTTATTTTATTTCATAAATATTACTTAGAATGCAATTATGTACATATTTATGAAGAGAAATTCTCAATTGACCCATATTAAATATATCTATACAGCACATATATTAAAAACTGAAAATCAATGTGATTTGTAAATTATATTTCAAAAATATCACTTCCTCGTATTTTGTCAAACAAAAAAAATCCACTCACGTGTTCACTCAGGCGCGGCAATCAATTATTTTGGGTACTCGTATTGGTGTTCAAATAAAACAATTAATGGATGGATGGTGGCGTGGCGCCAGCGTGTGCCGATGTCAAATCATCGTGGAAAACTTATAACAACAATAGGAATATTTTAAGAACAGCTAACAATTTGCATAAAAATCTACTCAATTATTATTATATTAACATAAAAAATATATATTACAAATGATATATAAAGATATAGGTGGGTTATATAATATAATAGTAGTATTTATAGATAATCATAAGCTTACACATAATACTATCTATAAGTATATTGAAGCCAGTCGTGGCGCAGGGATACAAGCTGCGAGTGTAAAAGCGGCAGGATAAGGATTCAATTTCCACTCAAATGAAATATTTAATATTATCACTTCTTTGTTCTGGTAACGAAGCAAAGCGACACGTTCTGCCACTAGATACGTAATGCCAGTGATATATGGGAACGAAGTGTCTTGTCCCTGCTATGTGCGGAATACTGCGTAACGCTAAAAAAAGCATTGAAGTCGCGGGTAAAAGCAAGTAAACCATATAACCACTCTATCAATTAACTTAATTGGCATTAATAGCATCAATTTAATATGTTAATGTCTATATTTACATATATGTATACACATATATATAAGTAAGCAAAAATACGATAAAAGACATCAAATATTTAAATATCCATCAATTTACTTCCAACGCAGAAGCGATTTGAGGCAGGTCATTTATTACGAAATTACCTCAACTGTCACTAATAAATATATAAACTTGATTGAAATGCCTCGTGTACATACGATGAAATGTAATTTAATGCTTCGGAGTATTCCAAGTAATTGGTGAATATATAATAGGGTTGGTGTAAACAGTTTATTACGCAATTTGATATGGAAATGAGCAAAAGTAAACATTGTAAATATGAATTAAAATATCAAACCTATCTTCTGTTACAACGTGTAGTTAGTTTTCTTTAAACTAAACACTTTTCACATTTCCTTTGAGCGTTCTCTATGAGTCATTACAAAGTTATCACAACCATGCACGGAAAGAAGAAATGGTCCTTAAGAATTCCTTGCGGTACCCCACGTAGCTACCGTTATAGCTTCATGTACAATTAATAAGATGTTTTGTTCATAGTTTCTAATAGTTGAAATTATAAAAACATTTTTTAATCTATCAATAGAGTTATGAAATGTGAATGATATTAAACTTGGTTTTTATATTAAATTCTATATCTATATTGTTCTTTAAAATGGGTTTACGCTCTGCTGCTTTGATACAGTTGAATGTCTTTTTTTAGCTTCACTTTATAGCTTGCATATTGTAGGGTAAGACAAGAAAATCTATTTCTTTTAGCCGAATTTTCGAGACAGAACTCAACGCCGCGCTTTACTTTATTACCAGAGCTAAGAAGTAAAAATATTAAATAATTAATTCTATCAATCATGAAAAACAAAATTCCATTTCAATGGTTTCTCTAAATTAATACAATTTAAGTTACAAAATGGCTATAGTTTAGTTTCGTTATACGAAATATAAACAACTCCCTTACTCATGTCGCCAAAGTTTTAATAACAATAAACTCTATAAAATAACGCTACAGCCTAATTCGATAACGTTTCTCCGAACAGTATTCGCTTTGTTCTGTAATAAAGAGCGCTAAAGACAAATCAGCCTGAAGTAGAAAACAAAGCGAGCTTTAAGTAGGTCAATCGTATCGAGGAATAATTTATACCTACTTTGCTTAATACTCGACCACATTAGACGTTAAAAATATAAAATACGGCTTTTCACACTATAGAACAGGATGCCAGTTCAAATCTTGCTTGTTTAAAGATCATTGAATTAAGTTTATCATATCGTTTTTTTTAATCTACACACCTCCACCAAATATAAGATGGCAGGCAGAAAAGGAATGAAGTGTTGAAATATTCCGTCCTCTGCTTCCCGCCCAATTTATGAAGCGAGAAATTATATAATTATTTATTTATAACAGCACGTTAGATGCAAAACCGAGCGAAAACTTACATCGCGCTTTGCAGTCCATAAATTTTAATGTTTTTATATAGGTAGGTTTATATTACACATATATGCAAAAAAACTTACAAAAAAGTATACAGAATTGTTTTATGATATATAAAAATAACTTCATTGTAATACAATTAATAAAACAAATATAATTTAACTAATGTTTGTTTATCACTTTTAGTGATTATTATATTATTCTTCTATCTTGTATTGCATCGTGCATACTAAACGGTGTAATTAAAATGACATGACGCACTTAGTGCACATTTACAGAACCTAAACAGTTATTTTTTCTTATTATCTTACATAGAAGAATATATAAAGAACGCCGTCGGTCGTGTATACAAATCCAAATCAGGTTAAGACTAAGAGCAGTGTTAGGTTCCACCTAAATGGGCAGAAACTAAACCACCTACTTAACTTATCAAATTATCACTACACTTTCTGTCCTGTACATTATTTACTTAGTTCAATAATTCCGATTCCTTGTAGTAATATAATAACCTAAAAAAGAATAGTTAGCATTGCCGTGGACAGCGGACGATCTTAGTAAGTATTTAATTTTTAGACACAGATAAACTATTACATTATTTTTATTAGCTTCACGCTATATCCCGCACGCAGCAGGGTAGGCAGAGGGAACCTAGTGTTAAGACACTCCGTTCCCCACTTTCTGCCGAATTTTGGAGGCATTGCGTGTTGAGTGGCAGAACTCAACGCCGCGCTTTGCCTCGACACCAGAGCGAAGAAATGAAAATATAAATTTAAGTAAATATTTCATCTCCTCGAGTGGGGATCGAACCCACTACCAGTCGGTTTAACAGTCACACTTTGTACCACTGCGCCACGACTGGCCTCTAAACTAAACTATTACATAAGTATAAATAAAGATAATTATAACATAAAATAAAATATTTATAAAAATGTATGAATAAATATCACCGCGAAGTAAATAATATGGACTTTAGCTTCCTTATCGCAGTGCGCGAATATAAATAATGCAATTCGTTTGTGATGACTTATTTGCGAAGAACAAAGAAATACTAAAAATGGTATCAAGCTTACAATAAATTATGGTCACATCAGATATGAAATGGCCATACGTAGAAAATAACGTTATATTCATTTTAATTAATTTATCATAATATTAATATTAAATTATATAATTTACGTCATAACCTTAGCATGCGTAATGTAGCTGTAATGTAATAGCATAAACATGACATTCTATTTAACTATAGTGACAACGTACAGACAAAACTACGGGCTTTAGAAAGTTGTAAAGGTTAAAAAGGATGTTTAATTATTTCTTAGTGGTAGGAAAGTATTAAGAGATTTCTGGTAATTTCTACAGAAACAAGAAAAAACGCGATATTCTATTTTATTATTAAAATCCACACAAATAAAATTTGCCGGTGACGACTAGTTTGATATAGTTTGCTCAGTCAAATAAAAATGTATAGATTCGGCTGAAAACGTTCATATATTGTTGAACGATTTGGTTTCCTGCAGTCAGATTGTAGCTTTTTACGTTTATTTTATTTTTAATTTCAAATCGGATTCTGCAATTCAAGCCTGTAAATTTGTGGACAAGAATGGTTTTTATTCCTATACTCTGTTGTCATGGTTCATGGTTAAAAAATGTTGTTGGTTCAACTGGTTTAATATTGCATTACCTCTTTCTAGTAAATAACATGAAAATGAGATGAAAAATAAATTACATCAACTTAACGAAACGCTTCATATAACATTTCCGTAGAAATCTTAGCTTTACGATCAGTGGATGGAAGAAGGAGTTATAATATAACGCATGCAAAAGACAGCGTCCAACAATTCCATTTGCCAAATGATGATTTAATTAAGATTTTTCATTTGTGTTTTCATCGTGACAATTTTACGTAATATGCTATTATTGTGAATAGTAGTTTCGACTCCATATTTCATTAAGAAATTTAATAAATGTATTTAATCATATAGTCGTGTCTTGAAATTGAATCATCTTTGCCTATTTTGAAAATGAGAAAGTTGCGAAAATGAGTTCTTATATTAAAACATAATTTCATAAAGTATTTTATTATTACATGTTGTTAAGATAAATTCTCTTATTAAAACAATAATAAACCTACGCAAAACACCTACACATTTCTTTAGAATCTCTAACCTTTTAGAGAAAAAAAATATTAAAATTCGGAGAAACATTTTCCATTGTTTTTCTAACTTTAATACATTTAACAAAGTACATGAATACCGACACATATGTTAAGAAAATTTTAAAAAATGTAAGCTTCACGATTCCCTTATCGATTTATTGATATATAGTTAGTTATATGTAAAAATAAGAATAGATTTTACTCATAGGTTCGTCCGCATAATTTGTAATAACTGCGTCAAATTTTAGTGCAAACATAAATACCAATAACCGGGTCACAAAAAATGCTGACCTCCTTTGAATTCTTATTGTAAAAATGTCCATAATGCATTTATACTGCACGTTCAAATGACTGAATCACAAAGCAGAATAATTTATATTACACTCCGCACCCTCTATCAGAATCGATCTTCGGCCTTAGTTGGAGTATCAAGACATGACAAGACGATATTATTTAAAAAGCACTTTGGTATTACATAATTTTTTTTCCCTAAGGTAACATCAACAAATTTATTCATATTAGATTTTAATTTGCGTCGCATTAAATTCAAGTTCTTTCCAATTTTTTTTATATTAATATACATATTATGTCAATCCAATATTTGTCAAATGTGAGTGTCTTAACACTAGATTTCGTCAGTCTACCATGCTGTATTTCGATTACAGCGTGAAGCTGATTTACATTTTTTATAATTAATATAACCGAAAACAGCCTATATTTTCAAAATATATCTAAACCAAAAAAGCATATACGATATAACATGATAAACAAACTACATTATATATTAACAAAATAGCTTTTGTAGTATTTCCATACCATAAATACGATGTTTCATCCATAGCATGTGTAACAGTAGCTCTTCATACGATAGCAGTCCGCGGTTTAGCGTAAACAAAACGATAAATCGATATTCACCTTCACATTACGTCTAATATCTATTGTCGTAGCCACTTCTATCATCAGGTTATATAATAAACTATGAGGTAATGCGCGTGGGTAGCAAGTTTGGTGTTTTTTAATCTGATGGTTATCTTTATTTGCCTTAAGCAACTCAGCATCGATTTCTCTCTAGAATGTAGATGAGGAAAATATATATTTTTAAATATGTTCAATACGGCGGAAAATGGGGAACGGAGTTTCTTAATACTAGGTTCCCTCTGCCTATCCTGCTGTGTGCCGTGGAGCAACCATTGGATATAGTATAGATCTATTATTACTTTTACATAAATATAAATAGCTTCACGCTATATCCCGCACACAGCAGATTAGATTAGGCAAAGGAAACCTAGTGTTAAGACACTCCGTTCCCCAATTTTGCCGAATTCTGGAGGAATTGCGTGTTAAGTGGCAGAACTCAACGCCGCGCTTAGCCTCGACACCAGAGCGAAGAAATGGAAATATAAATTTAAGTAAATATTTCATCCCTCAGTCCAGTTTTACAGTCACACTTCGTGTCACTGCGCCACGACTGGCCTAAATATGTTAAGTAAATATACTTATTCTTACGACTAAATAGAATTTATGTTCGTATCACCTCAACAATCCACGGAAGGCGACCGCAATGGCTGACATCATAGCGATTATAATGTAATCGGCCAATAGTATGGATACTACATATAACTAATGTCTAATGGAAGGTTCTAGTAACAGCATTATGCATTTTTATATGTTTATCGTAATACTATTGTATTGTTTTATTAATTCCACATATGATACATATGTATTTAAAACATTCATCCATTAGGTATATTTTTGTTTTATACATATTTGTAGGTTAGACACGTTATCCAGTTAATTGAGACGTGTCAGCTTAAAATAGCATTTAAATCATATTTTATATACTGCTAGTATGTAAAATATAATTGAGATTCTAAGCTACTGAATGTGATCGTCGTTTAAATCTCACTCCAGAGATAATATAGATAATATAGTTTTTTTGTACTTGCGTTTTGATTTTCGTCACCCAGCACAATATAGAAAAAAAAATCAGGACGCAGTACGCAGAGCGAACTACTGATGAAATACAACATGGTTTATCATAACACCAGAGCAATGGAATGAAAATAATTAGTAGAAAATATAGTTTTCCCGTGTTAGGATGCTAGACACTGTGACACTACGACGATCAGCTTCAGTTTCTGCTGTATCCCGCACACAGCAGGGTAGGCAGAGGGAACCCAGTGTTAAGACACTCCGTTCCCCACTTTCTGCCGAATTCTGGAGGCATTGCGTGTTGAGTGGCAGAACTCAACGCCGCGCTTAACCTCGACACCAGAGCGAAGAAAATGGAAATATAATTTAAGTAAATATTTTATCTTCTCGAGTGGGGATCGAACCCACAACCAGTCGGTTTTACAGTCACACTTCGTGCCACTGCGCCACGACGGTCTTACAAAAATATATTTCTTAGAGAAATAATTTTTCTACTGAAAAACATCATCCTAGTACGATGAAGGAAGTATCACCTAATTGTAATTACATTTAATAATTGTAGTTTAAGCATTCCAGGCGATTCCGCATGACTTTGTATAATTAATTACAATTAATTTCATATGTTACAGTGTTATTTATTATTTGTTTCATTTCAGATAACTTTGCGACAGGTATGTCAATAAATCAATTTGTAAATGTTTTATTTTTCCATGATTCGTTCTTATGTCAACTAATCTGTGGAATTGTTTTGTGGAAGTAGTTGTTCGATTCTTTACTGCAGCCAAGTTCTAACATCGAAGAATAATCAAATAATAAAATTGCATATAGATGTATACATAAATAAAAAAAAATGTTGATTTGAAAGAATTTTAAATACGGACTCTTATGTATACCTCAAAGTAAAAATATTTAAGAACAATTCCAAAATACTATCTACTTTAAGAACTCTTAAAAGCCCGAAATTCCATTCTGAAACACAAGATAATCTAAATTTAGCAACAGTTCGCACTTTTCAAACCCTGATAATAAATGACGCAGGTGATAACATGTTTTGAGAATTTGAAAACCAACCTAACAATAAACTATCGTATCGTGTATTTTACTTTTATTATAGAAAATATTCTTGGAGGAACTAACAAATGATAAATCAATCGATTTTTAATTATCAATAAATCGGCATAAATATTTAGGTATATGTACGAATCTCCAATCTTAAAATATTTTATTTTCATATTTTATCGCAAATTCTATGGGATGGAAAAAATAGTCTGTTTACACAGTTTACAGATAGGACTCGAAACCGTCATGCTTAACCCGGTGTATGTCAACTATACAATAATTTCAACTGAATAAGGTAGTTAATAAATATTTATATCGCATTATAACTTTACATAATAACATAATTACAATCTATACTATGTAGAGATATATTAATAGAAGCATTTATAATCACACAAACAATAGTATTCCATTCGTGAACGGTTGCGTAAGGCGGTATGAAGCCACAAACCGCAACTGAGCTCTCGCTTAAAGGACGGTCGGACGAGAAATTAAATAGTAATTTGAGTAAAAGAATGCATTTTGGTAGTCGTATAAAATGTTTCTCCTTAAAAAAAATATCGTATTTTCTGAATAAGAAATATATTACAGAATTTAAATATTTTGCTTAATTAAATAATAATTTAAAGTTATTTTATTGTATCAAAATAAATAAAAATATATTAACCAATTAATCAATACCATTTCATATATTTATTAATTAATAGCATGAATATACCAATTTGGTAAATGATATATTAAATCTGTGGAAATAAAACCGTAAACATATCATATACACAAATAATACACATAAATAAATAACGTACAATTTAGGTCAATGGAAACAGTGTCAGTCTATGCGGCTTTGTAAAGAACATCGTCGTTTCTTAGAAAACAACCTACATTCAAATAAATAATATGCTCTAAGATCTGTTATCGCTAGGTATTATGAAATCTCTAGAATAATCAAAAATATTTATTTTTTATATTTATATCTATTTAAAAACCAGAAATTAATGTGAATTGGACACTTTAGATGCGATGATTGTGATTTCTTACCCCGTCCTGTCTTTGCTTTGTAGGCAAAGAGCAGTGTTGAGTTCCGCCATTTAACACATAATGACACATGTCCCGAGCTCGGTCGGCAAATGCAGAAGGAAATGTCTTAACTTAACTTGCCCCAATTAGGATATTAGAGGACAAACAAAAATTTTTATATTATCATATAAAGAGGCCAGTCGTGGCGCAGCGGCACGAAGTGTGACTGTAAACCGACTGGTTGTGGGTTCGATCCCCACTCGAGGAGATGAAATATTTACTTAAATTTATATTTCCATTTCTTCGCTCTGGTGTCGAGGCTAAGAGCGGCGTTGAGTTCTGCCACTCAACACGCAATGCCTCCAGAAACCGGCAGAAAGTGGGGAATGGAGTGTCTAAAAAACACTAGGTTCCCTCTGCCTACCCTGCTGTGTGCGGGATACAGCGTGAAGCAAACAAAATTTAATTTAAATAATTTTTAAATCAAATACAAAAACAACGTAGCACTTAAAAAATATATAAAGAATAAAAACTATTATTCAATTACTATAATAGGAAATGCATTAATCGCTCGTGTCAACGTTTTTGCTCTAAGCAAGCAACAGGCTATTTATCCAGAAAAAATGAACTGACGATAATAGCATTACGTCAATGAGATTAATTGTTTATAATTACTGTCTTCCTTTATACTTGTGTAGAATATTGTATCTAATAACGGTATTGTGGATTAAATTATATATGAACAAATACAGATAGAAAAAAGGCTATTTGTCCCTCTGTTTTTTGGTAAAAACAGTAAAGAGCGAAACGTCCCTTTATGATTTTTTTTCTGCAAAATTTAACTTATATCGTAGAGGCCAGTCGCGGTGCAGTGGCACGACCCCCACTCGAGGAGATGAAATATTTACTTAAATTTATATTTCCATTTCTTCGCTCTGGTGTCGAGGCTAAGCGCGGCGTTGAGTTCTGCCACTCAACACGCAATGTCTCCATAATTCGGCAGAAAATGGGGAACGGAGTGTCTTAACACTAGGTTCCCTCTGCCTACCCTGCTGTGTGCGGGATACAGCGTGAAGCTGATATCGTATTTTAAAACATAATTTAGATTATGTGGTACAGCTTAAAATTATTGTAGAAAATGTTATCCCTATAAAAATGAGTATTACGACTGAATTTTATTTTAATAGTTATAATAAAAAAAAACATTTTTTAACTATAACATATAAAAAGTTATGGCAGTTACTTATGGTATGTCATGAACAGTAATTATTATTTGTAGTGTACCTTCAGTTCTGAGTTCTAAGCAATTACGTCGAGGTTATTGATACCCACTGCGAAGTGCCTACTGTGCGATTTGTCATCAGAGGAAATTTAATCTTATATCTATCTATTTAATCTTTTATAATATTAACACTTTAATCTATTTAATCTTATAATTAAAAAAAAAGTTTTAAATCATTTTTTTAAATAAAAGTATATTAAAATAAATATAGCAATGGTGTTTTTGTTTAAAAAAAATATTTTTAAATGTAACTATTTATAAATTATTATGACTTATAAATTTGAAGCTACACTTATAAAGGCATGCGTATAATATTGTTTATTTTGCGATTATTATCAAACTATTTTACTACTGATTACAAGCTTATCGGGGAGTACATTAAAAAAAACGATTTTTCAATTTAAAAGCTTCGTTTCGTACTTTTAAAAAGAATAAATAGAAGACATTTCATTGCAGTACAATAAAAAGAAATCAAAAGTATTTAAAACGTATTGACCAATTCAATCAAGGCGCAAAAGCTTCCGCAATCAATGAGTAAATTATTACGCCATATATTCTGGTAGAGGAATAATAAATTAAAACCACTCGACTCTGTTTTTAACGTTACTATGGCGTAGCTTTTAAACAAAGACAATAGCTAATATATAATTTTAATTTATTTCATGTACTCTTTTAATATATTATATATATCTTTTTCTTTAGATCTATAAGTATATACTTTAAAACTTATAAAAGGTAAATAATTAAATTATAGGACACGTCAACAGTTTTATATTTAATCAGTTAGGAGATAAATTATTTTCATTTCCTAGCTCTAGTAATAAATCAAAGGGCTACATCGGGTTTCGCCACATAACAAATTCGAAAATGAACAACAATATGCAACAAACGAATTAAGTGTTCTAAGACTACGTTTCCAAAATAATCTCAGTCCGGCATTCCGAATAGTCTGTTGTATACGGAATGCCGGACTGAGATTATTTTGTATTAAAACACTTTACGTTCTCCGCTTTTTACTTTATCCGCAATTAGTCTACCAGAGCAAGGAAATAAGAATAATTCATTCCTTAGTGTGGGAACTCCCCATCATCGCGTTTACTCAGATGTTCTCCGACTGTGTCACGGTGACCTTAATTTATATTGCATATTATACGTACTATATAAAAAAACCTGGATAAACACGAGTCGAGCTGGCCCATTGAGGGTTCCGTAGAAAAATTGGAGGTCTCGAGCTTTTTCTGAAATTTAAGCACAGCTTAGTCAGAGCCCTTTCATCTGATACCTCACTTGAACTAGGGGTTTTAATACCAAATTTTGTTCCACTTTTAAAGCTATATTTTTTTAAAAATCAACCACATATATATAATTTTCAGATTATTTGCTGAACAAACTTTTGCTAGCTGTAAGTATCTTATGAATTTTGATTCTTTTTATAGTGTTGAAATACGCGTTTTTTATGATCACGAAAAACGCGTATATCAGACATATCTTTTTTTTTTAGTAAATGTACAAATACTTTTTTTTTATCTGATATATGGTTTGAATTTATTTTAGATATATCCAAACGTTTCTGAGATAAAAGCTCTTGACAGACAGACAGACGGTCCTCAAAGTGATTTTATAAGGATTCCGTTTTTCATTAAAAGGCACGGAACCCTAATAAAAATCTCATTGACGAAGGATGCATCCATAGACTTTATGTTATCGCATTTTATTTCCCTTTTTTTCTCAGTTGTTGTTGACGGATGTGATCGTGATTGGTTTATTTGGATTCTAGGAATTTCAGCGAACCCGACGAGCCTTCAATAATTCAACGTTAGATCCTTTTTATTCGCATAAAGTTATCCTACGCGGCGGCATTACAGATTTTTCTTGCAACAATTTTTATTATTAGTCACTTTTTTAAGATTAAATATTTTTAATGTATATTTTATGGATCTACATAAATGTTTTCCATAGTATTACCTATTTTTTTCATATATATATATATATATATATATATATATATATATATATGTGTGTGTTTAGCGTGACACATATTAGAAGTTAAGAAATTGTATGATTTTTTACTATTCCTTTAGCCATAGCTAATTGTTTTTTTATTATTATTAAGAACTAGATCGGTCCAGTAATGTGACAAAAAATAATATATCTCGCATTAAACAAAGTAGACGGAGAAAACCTGGTGCTAAAACATTCCATTTCTCACTTTCCGCCTAATTTTCGGGACATGCCGCATGCAAATCAAAACCCTTTAGGTTTCAACACATTTAGTATTCAATGATAAAATATAAATAATAAACATTGTTATGGGCAAAAGGCAGTAGAAGGAAAACGGAATTGCTTTGTTCGACTTGGCAACAATGAGTGAAGCTGTACAAGTGCCAGCCCGACTAGGAAATGTCGTAAAGTAACAAGGTAAAGTCTAGATAACCTAATAAAGACTGGAGGTCGACAGCTAAAACTTTTTTGATACTGTAAATGGTCTAATATGATGTATTGAATTAAGGTTACGTAACCTTTTCTATCACTAATTGAAGTACGTATGTATCTCCTTATAATTATTGTTTTTTTTATATAAAATTTCAAATCAATCAGGATTTATAGGGCATGTCAAAAGTGAATTTATTAACAAATTAATTCTTATCCCATTTTATCTTCAACATTGAGGAACTCATCGCCACGCCTTATCTAACCAGAGTGACCCTCCCTGTAGGTTAAAAACCCCTTTATTATGTTGGTGATGCCTTGCCTCCTCACCTGATTGAAGAAATAAAAAATATTAAATATTTCATTTCCTCGAGTGGGAATCGAACCCACAACCTGTGGCGTTTAAAGTCGCACGTTTGTAACATTTTCAAGTTGCAACTGGTCTCACAAAAATATAGACGGTAATTACATTGGAAATAAGGAAAATATTTTTTAATTTGTAATTTCATGACAAGTTAGTAGACTTATTAACACTCGGTGTCAAGAACTTTGCTACACTTTTTATGGGAATATCATAAAAAGTTTATTTTAATGCTTCAAATGAATGCTTTTCTGCTTTATACTATACATTTAAGTTAAATTAAAATTAATATATTTTTTAATTATTACCATTTAAACCTTTATATAGAGTGTACTTAATATATGTCTACAGTAAAATATAACTATATTAGATATCTGACAGATAATAAATTTAACAGCTACTACCTTACGAGCTACATATGAGGAACACAAAGACGAAATAGAGTCATGTCCTTTTGTTATCCAATGTCAGATAACAACTCACAAACACTACTAAAAACAATGTCAAGCATATTTTACTTCATTTTACCACAAAATGGCCACTATCGAAGGCCTTTCACAAAACGAATTTATTTATTTTTCTCCTCAATCTTTGAACAAAAAAATTCATCAATTAAGATAAACAGGTCGTCACGTTGCTTCAATTGGTGTTGTGTCAACACGTCTTTACCACTGCTGCGGTTTACGTGTTCCTGGTAATTAGATAACACCTGATAGTACTAAGCTCGGAAGTTATTTTTTTACAAAATTTAAAAATACACTAACTTTTAGCCTGTGGCTTCGCCTGCGTGATAAAAGGGATATTATTAAAAGTTGTATGTGGCAAATAGCACAATAAAATCTCGAAGTATCTATGATCACAGGAAAAGTGAGTGAGGTGAGGCGTAACGTGCGTATAGTATACTCGTGTATAGTATAGATAAATGAATTCAATTTGAAACACTACATCAAAGAGATAAGCACGTTCAACCAAACAAACTTCCCACTTTAATAATATTTGTATTTAAATGTGTAAGCCATAATTAAAATAATTTAAAATATTCAATTGAAGTCATATGTATAATAGCTCACTCTTTTTTAGAGATAACTAGATAAGAATTTACGTTCCATACTCTCTTGTTAATCGTAATATTAAAAGTGTTGATTATAATTTACTATGATTTTTATTTTCTAATAGATATATATGTACGTATACCTAAAGCAGTTAAATCTTGCACTGAGTCAAATGGAGAATACATACTGTAACTAGATTCCGCTTTGTGTAAAGATAATTAATATTAAATTTAATTTAAATTACATTAAAAATAAAGATTTTTTGACCTTCTTGCAACAAATAATAAAAGTACATAAATAACATTAGAGCATAATTATACTAGAAGTATCTTTGAAATAGTTATACAGAAAAAGTGTACAATATACAATTTCGTTTTCTATTAAAAAATGACCCGCTTCTAGTAACAAGAAATGCACCGAATGAGGCCAAGAATGTTTACGCCGTGTTCGTAACACGTTTGTGCCAAACACTCGAAATTGATTGAAACAACACAGCAGTAAGAGAAAAATGACTGAAGCTCCAACAGTGGTCTCGTCAAAGTTCGACATTTTCTAAAATGAATTCTGTTTCTAATAGGATTTTTGTTTGTATTATGACTATTTATTAGATTATTTCAAAATCATTGAAATTAGCAAATATTTTTATTTACTTAGTTTTAATTGTTAACCTACTGTTATTTTTTTTTATTTCTAGTGAGTTTTAAGTATTGTGAATCTAATGAACCGCCATTATGATTGCTACTATAATGTATTCTATTATATTATTATTTTTATTCTATTATTCTATTCTATTCAAAAGGAAGACTCTTTAAAAAGAAAACATAATTAAAGTAACACAAATCAACATATTCTGTATAACTATATAACATAATATAAAATTAAATATGTAATAGTAAAACTCGTAGTGAATTTAGTACCAGTTGTGTACACGGCCACGCCTTGTGTTGTAACTGTATTTTTATATGGTCGAAAAGTCACAAATTTTAAAATTCAAAAAACTTTACGGTGTTAAATTACATTACGTAGCGAGTCTCAAAAATCGACAAGAAATGCTATAAAAATACACAATATGAACAGAATGGACAGATGAAAATAAATACCTATATATATTTTCATTGTTCTCTTTGGTTCTTTTCTTGTTTGAAAAAAAAAACACGATTATAAGTCAATTTGCTTCACTTAAATATTACATTAACCTATCAAATTTATATAAAAAATGGTCAAGCAAAAAATTTACATAATAAAGTGCTGATGCATTATACTCAAGTGTACTTAAAGAAGGTGATCTTAAGGTTATTTTCAAAACGTATTACGCTTTAATACAATATATTGAATCATTATTGAAAATCAAATTTTATGCTAACAAAGTTCATATCAATTCAATCAAAACCGCTATCATCGGCAAAAATAAAGTATCCTGTATCCATTTTCCATTAAACTACCTATATCTAATCAAAACTAACAAAATACAAAAATAACTGATAAAAACATAGTTTTACATTCGCATAACATTATAAAGTAAAAAGAGTATTGGCCACTAGTTCCAAGAACTATTTAAATAAAGTATGTATGTCATACACAATAACAATGGATCACTCTGTAAAATTAAATTATTTCGTGACGCTACTTATAAAAAAAGCTATCCATCATACAAGTTCAATAAACTTTAGGCGTCAAGCAGTCTACTTTCGTCAACTCTAATAATAACTTGTATTTTTGCCAGCAAAAAAACTGTTGTAATTAAAATTGATTGTCCTATAGAGTGTCGTTGTAACAAAAAACTGTATGTCGAATAGGGATGGCGACAGACAAAAGTTTACTAAAAAAAATATATTATTTTTATTATAATTTAATCATTAAAGATATTTTATTGTTATAAAGGAGTTAATCTCTAATATCGACATAATTATGTAAATATGTTATAAGAATTTTGATACCTTAAATAGCCACAAGGCTATACAACGTCATTCGCAAGGTGTGTTATCTTCAAGGAAATGTATCTATTACTTTTATATGTAAATATATTTTTTTAAAATAAATAAAATAAATCAGCTTCACGCTGTATCCCGCACACAACAGGGTAGGCAGAGGGAACCTAGTGTTTTTAGACACTCCGTTCCCCACTTTCTGCCGAATTTTGGAGGCATTGCGTGTTGAGTGGCAGAACTCAACGCCGCGCTTAGCCTCGACACCAGAGCGAAGAAATGGAAATATAAATTTAAGTAAATATTTCATCTCCTCGAGTGGGGATCGAACCCACAACCAGTCGGTTTACAGTCACACTTTGTGCCGCTGCGCCACGACTGGCCTCATGGAAAGCCATGTCGCTATTAAAATAAGCTAAGATTATTTTTATTTTACTAATCACTCAACCAATCATTATTGGTGATAGCCCTGTGTATAGTAACTAATATATGGTTTAATTACCTAATTTGACTCAATTGAAAGGTTCTTCCTTAGATAGGTACTTTTAAAAATTGTATAAAGTATGACCGTCAGTGACGAACTACTGTCGTAATACGGATATTAATCACAGTATTTACATAAGAAATAATTAAGCAAAATTATATCATTTCCTTAGTATCATGACTTATCTTATAATCATGTTAATAAAACATAGAATGTTATATGTATATGTATAAGCAGTCTTTACTTTTCCACGAACGCATATAGATTATATTAAAATTATAACAGGTATTTTTTTTTTTATTTTCTAGTAACTAAGTACGTATTGAATAAAACAGCGTAATTAAAACGAAATAATTATAATATTTATAACAGCGGCAGTGGAAATAGTGTGATTATATACTCTTTTTTCTTAACTTAAAGCTGTTTCTCGCATAGAAAGGTAGAGAGTAGAAACTAGTGCTTTGTTCTCCACTTTCCGACCTACTTTCGTGACAGTACTATATAGCTATAATCATACGACCACCCTGTGACCTATTATGATCTCTTTATAAACATTACATATATAAATGAGGAAACGAACGAATGGGGGATAATATAAAAACGTATCTATATCTCATCAATCACAAGCTATAATCTTACAAGGTACCAAAACTACAATAAAGCACGAAATTATATAAAAATGAGCATCGAACAATAATCATAATTACAGAACAATAAGAATTATATATAATTATTTTCATAAAGAGTGCCGTTATACGAATACACATACAAGCGAAATGAAGTAGAACAAGTTTGATTCATCAAAGAAATGCCGACTGAAACGATGAGTGAATGAAACGGGTCGATGACCGATTATTTAGTGTGGCCGTCCACTTGCCCTTTTGGCAAGATTATCTGTTAATTATAGTTACTGGTAAGGCACTTTGAAAATCATGTAATAGATTAAAAATTATGTTTAAATAACTAATCCAAAATAATAACTATATTTTTTGCATTGTGTCCACAGACAGACGTTCTTTTTTTTAAATTATTGCTTTGTGTTCTATTACATTAATAAAGGTCCCCAAAATCATTCTTTCTTAAATATTTTCTAAGTACAGGCACCGATCCGTTACGAATTGTAAGTATAGATTATTGTAAAATTTCAAATGTTTTGCAGAAATATAAGTGAATGAAGTTACTTTACTGAAACTCGTGTAATAGATTAAAAAATATGTTTAAATAACTATATCTATCATAATAACTCAAAATTCTTTAGCATTGTGAGTTTGAATAATAATTTTATTTTAATCCACACATAGCAGAATAGGCAGAGAGAACCTAGTGTAAGATACTCCGTTTCCCATATTCCGCCAAATACTGGAGTCATTGCGTGTTAAGTGGATGAATGAATGAATGAAAAAGGAATTTACATAAATATTTCCTTTCCCCGAGTAAGTATCGAACCCACAACCAGTCCCATTTACAGGCATACACTCGTGCCACTGCGCCTTCTATAATATTATTCATAAAATATATTTGTATTAGTACTCCAGCCACGCAATAGCTTTTAAAGTAAGCAATGGTGGAACTTCCGCAGATTCATTTGATAAAGATCACGAGATTCTCTTTGATAAACAAAAAGTAAGAAGCGACATTTATATGAAACTAGTTGTCGCTCGCAACTTCGTTTGCGTTGAATAAATACATTTATTTTTATCCGACTGCATTGAAACAAACAGAACATTTATATACCTCTGGAATTAAGTTTTCATATTTTTATTTATTTCTGTTTCACACTGTATCCCGCAAGTGGCAGGCATTACGTGTTAAGTGGAACGGAACCTTTGCCTCGACACCAAAGAGAATCGAACCCACAACCCGTCGCGTTTACAGTCACACGCTTGTACCCCTGGGCCACGACTGGCCTCTATCTATCTATTTATCTATAAGTATTAATAAATATACATTTATATATTTACGTTAAACATTTTAAATGCCACTGCTTAAATGCCACTCTCACTGTAAAACCAACTGGTTTTGGGTTCGATTTGGGAATCGATCGAGGAGATGAAATATTTACTTAAATTTATATTTCCATTTCTTCGCTCTGGTGCCGAGACAAAGCGCGGCATTGAATCCTGCCACTCAACACGCAATGCCTTCAGAATTCGGCAGAAAGTGGGACGGAGTGTCTTAACACTAAGTTCCCTCTACCTACCCTGCTGTGTGCGTGATACAGCGTTAAAAAAAACATAAACATTACATGTATACACTAGTAAGCAAATAACTAAAATTGTCATGTAAGGAAAAGGTAGAAAAGTCGTGTAATAGGCTTACTCAAATTACTCTAAAAATAAATAGTGTAATCAGCTTGCGTGGTTCTTTACTAGTTCGTCAACCTTTGTGCCGCTTTTACGAATACAAAAAAAAATTAGAACTTGTTGACGTAATTTTTTTTTGTTATAATTAGTTACTCAAACAGGTGTAAGTAAATTGAGGACGACTTATTCTTCCTTCATATTGTTTTATATTCATATATATGAAATACACAAAGTAAAGTACTCACTGCTAAACCATTTTCGAACTTTATAGTAACAGAACTTTTAAAGTGATATTTATTGATTCGACATAATATTGAGCGATAACTAACTATAACTATATATTTATTACACCTTAGTCACTCTTTCCGGTAAAACTCGTTATAAAAACAGACCGAGACTAAATAAAAACAAATCGTAAAATTAATAGGATAATATTGTATTAAATATAAAAATCGTGCGCGAAACACTGTCATGCTTTTACAAATAACCTAATTTTATTCTCCACTGACATACAAACAGTAATAAATTTAAATTAAATTAAAAAGTGCGATTTACCGGATATCCGTTTGACTTTCTGTAAAACGCCTTAAATAATAACAGCAGCAGTACAGTCGATTGATCTCCGATTTAAAACATCGATTTGAACACTAACGCAATAGGGTATTTCCTTTACAAAATATGAGGAAAATATAATTCAACACTGTATCTATTAAAATTAGACATATTGATTACACTTCTTTAAAGGATATTTAACTATCAAACTGTTCTTTTCAACATAATATTAACAACTTACCAATACCTTTGAGTGAAGCAACTGATAAATGGAATCGTATATATGCAAAAGCCAATCGTGGATAGGACGTCCGATTTGATCATTTATATTATGCATTTTAAAATTGTCAAATATATTAAAAGTTACACAATATTCTGAATAAAATTGAACGTCAAATACATTTAATGATTGTATTACATATTGTGCAATATATGTTCATACACCACAATATTTAGCGGGTACGAATCCGTTTTAAGTCTTCAGCTTGTTACTTACAAAGAATCTGGTCATAACTTGTTAACCTGTTGGCCCAATAATCTTTACCTTTTTTTACCAAGATGTTGTATCAAAAAGTGCCCATCAAAGTCACGAATAAAATATCAAGTGATATACATACACACAAGTATGTATTATACACAGCTATAAATTCACATACTATTGTCGTTATGTATCGAAATTTAGGTTCGTCCATTATAATTAAAGGCGTGACAGCGTGTTATTAGAAATAACACGTAAGAAGGAGTGGTCTAAAATATATTACACTTTACAGAAACAAGATTTATTAACAAATTATAGTTTATATGTTAAGTGTACATTTATAAGAAAAATGTATATTACGTTTATATTAAAAAGATAAAAATCAAAAGCTTTTCATTAATTGATGCTACCATTAATTTCAATTATTTATTATGAAAATAAACAGTCACTTGTTATAATAATTATTAATATTTTTTTTGCTCATCTTATTACAATAAAATATAGAACCGCAACGGAGAAAACGAAGAGTGTAAAGTATATTTAATAAAACCAAATTGAATCGCATATTGAATAAAACATAGCGAGCGTATCTGATGTACACACGACAATATCAAGTTTTAGTCTAGACATATTTCTAGGAACTATTTGATTTACCTACGAATAGACGGTGTGATTTCACTGTGCATGTGGCAAGTCACTGTGTGGTAGTTAACGCAAAAATTACCTGCAACAAAAAACAAAACATATTATATCACATTTTGTCAATAATTTACATAAAGAAGAGAATCATCCTCAAAATCAGTCTTTTAGAATGTTTTATACGAACAATGCATACATACATACAATACTAGATTGATGAACGCATTACTCGCCGCTTTGTACTAAAAGTAACAAAAAGTCAAAAATTAAAATTTTAATATTGTTGAGATTAAAAATGACGCATCTGAAAATAATTAACCATTACATGTTGAGTTGCGTAGTTCAACGCCGATCTTTAGATGCCGACACCAGAGCGAAAAAATGAAAATATTAAATATTACATTTCCTCGAGTGGATATCGAACCAAAACCTGTCGGGTTACAATCCCACGCTTGTGCCCCTTGCGTCACGAGTGGCCTTAAAAATAACTGAACACATTAAAAAACATGTTAACTTAAAAAGACTATCCAGACCAGCCATTATCAACACCGAGTGTCCGAATTAACAACAACAAGTGATAAAACTGCTCTAATTGAATGAAGAACGATTGAAAACAGCGGTGTGAAGGTCGTTTGTTGTTTTTTTAATATTTTAAGTTAATATCATTGGCTTGAGAATATTGATAAACAGCTCTCTTATATTAATATCTTTTAATGTTATTGAAATTACTTGTAATTATAGTATATTAAAGATATTTTTTTATTTCTTTAAACTATTAGAACGCCAAGACTCGACGTCAGTGGCTTTCTCTACGTCTTAAAACTTATTATTCCACGTATAGGATTAATCGTAATCAACAATTGTATCCTTTATGTACGGGTATTCTCCGTTAAAATAGCTTCTAAAGTATTAAATCGATTTTTGAGTAAAAAACTTAATTGGAAGTTGAAAACCAACATAATGTTGTTTTAGTATTTTGATTAATGTATTTACATTTATTGTTTAACTACTTAACTTTATGCAAGATTTTTATTATTATTATTTTAGCTTCGGGCTGAATCCCGCACACAACAGCGTAGGCAGAGGGAAACTAGTGTTAAGACATTCCGTTGCCAACTTTCCGCCGAATCCTGGAGGCATTGCGTGTTGAGTGGCGGAACTCAACGCCACGCTTTAAATCGACACGAGAGCAAAGATAATAATTTATTAAATATTTCATCTCCTCGAGTGAGAATAAAACCCACAACGTGCCAACGTGCTCTGTCCCACGCTCGTGCACCTGCATCACGACTGCCCTAAAATGATTATAATGTATAATAAAAGTAAGATTCTTAATATAAACATTCCTGCCATCACTGTCCCTACGATATTCAAATATTCGTTACAAACGTCGTATGTAACATAAATATTATATTTGCAAAACAACTAAAACGGAAAAACGGTACCTTCTAATGTCGTTGTTAGTCACGGTGTGTTTGCCCTTCGGTCTAAGGAAACGATATCTGATAACTGAACGCGGAACGGACAAACAGTATGTATTGTTGTATTTGTATCGCTAAGTTAAATATAATAAAATGATAAAATTTTGCAAAGTAAAAATATCGAAGTCAAACATTTCAAACAAAATTTTGTTAAGTATAATTAGGTATTTTTTTTTGTTACATATTTTAAATATTTTTCAATAATCGTCTACTAATTATATTAAAAGTCAAAGTTTTAGCATTACCAATGATTCTCAGCTTCACGCTGCGTCCCGCGCATAACAGGGTAGGCAGAGAGAGAGGGAACCTAAGAACCTAGCATTAAGATACTTCGTTTCCATTACGATACCGTTCCGTTCCCCACTTTCCGCCGAATTCTGGAGCGAAAGTCAACGCCGCTCTTTGCCTCGACACCAAAGCAAAGAAATGAAAGTGTTAAATATTTCATTTCTTCGAGTGCGAATGGAACCGACAACGTGTCGCGTTTACACAGCCATAGCCTATGCCCCACAGCCTCTCCACAACCAATGGATCTCAAGTAATAATATTGATTATTTTTTATTTACATTTTTTCATCGAAAAAAAAACAACTTAGGTAAGTGTTTCTTGCCTGACATACACATATTTTAAATGTCAACGTCAGTGAAAATGCTATATAGTATTCAATCTTAAACTATTTGCTTTGAGCGACCACGACACGACAAACGAGTTATAGCCCAATTACTTATTATTACAAAAATTACACCTGCAATACACGAGTAGGCTTGGAGCAATGGTTGCAAAACCTAAATGAGACTATTCAAAGGTGGCATAACTCCCATAGACCATAATTTAAATTTTATATTATAAAATACTGTAACTAAATTTGGATACTTTTACCTAAGAACTAACTTTACTTTCAAATACCTACTATGTACTGAATTTCAATATATTTAAAAGCCTAACGCTAAGCGATCTAAACATCTTAGCAGTTTAATTTAATTAAAAATTTAAATTAACACAATTATATATTTAGTTAGAAATAGCACTTTCAAAATAACAATGCAAGGAAAATAAAGTAAACTGAAGTCATCTTTATCGCGCAAGTCGCCTCCAAGTCTGGGTGGTTTGTGCTATTTGTAATTATATGTAATGTCGTCGTTACATAATTCTGCTGTATATATGCAATTTCCTTAACAGATGTAATTATTCACCAGATCCAAGTTAAAATGTTATAAGTACCTCTATATATAACTTGTTGGTTAAGCTAAATCTTATCAAGCGTTATCTAACCGTTTCTTGTATAATTTTCTAACATTAGTCCATTTTAGATGTTATTATAACTATAATCATTACATTATTATAATAGAACATTTGTAGGTTGTCTGTATAAGCAGGTCGAGATTTGAAATAAATTGTATCTCGAAAGATACCTAATGCAATAATCAATTCGAAGAGCTCATTTAAAACTAATCTCGTGTTTTGAAAATAATCGAAATTAAAAATTTACGTAGAAAGTTATATTCAACACAAATTGACACTTCACGCATCTCCGGCATTTCAAAGAAAAATCATTTCCCGCATTTCAAATCATTCCGGTCCCCACTTTTATGCAGTAGATACAAAATTTATGGGGTTTGTACACACACCTATCTCGAATTAAACACGTTGCTACTGTGCTAAAAGAGCTACATTTCTAATAATAAATAATGTCTACTTTCATCTAAATAAGCTAGTTTTCGCATATTTTCTTCACAGAGCAATATGGATTGCATTGTAACGCGATATGTTCAACACAGATCTCGTTGTGGCAAGGTCATCGAAACTGATAAGGCGTATCTCTCGGGCACTAGTGTTTCTGTGTTTGATAGTTCTGTTTTCTAGTAAATTATCAATTAACGGCTGTATTTTGTGTTTGACGTAACTACATTAATTACGTTAATATAGTAATTAGTTATTAAAATAAAAAAATATTTAGGATATTATAAGATAATGCAATATGAGTGTATCACCAATGATAAGTAATTTTCAAATTGACAATAATTTGCCTATTTTTTTATTATAATATTAAATTTAAAGTCAACTGTAAAGTTACACGCGTATTTTACGATTTTATTATTCTATTTTTTAATGAAGTAGCTAAGCAACATGGAAAATTCTCTCCATTTTGATATATTATTGTTAGATAAAACACAATATTATATAATTCACATGAGCAAGTATCAAGTGACATACTCGTACATGTGAACTCTAGACCATGCATATTATGAATACGTCGAGTAACGTCTGTCAGTCAGGCTTTAGATCTTTTACGTATAAATAACGAGTTTCTAGATCATTCTGTAGCATTTCACAGCTTGGTTTAAACAAAACTTTAGGAAATCAATTTTATTTAAATATTTAAACTTGTAGTTAATTTCGACTAAATGTACATAATTACTTTGATAAAACTAATTTTGAATTAATTTTAAATTAAGTTTTCTTGTGATTTTTTTTGTCAAAATTATAATCTTAAACATCTACTTTCAATTATGTTTGTTTGTTGATTTGTAATGTAATGTTTGTTATATTTTAAAAAAATAAATAAATATCGCTTACTAAGTAGAAAAGAGAATCAGGATTTAAATGCAGTGAATACGTTTCGTTGGAAATCGTTCGCTATTTAGAAAATAATAAAGAAAGAAAAAAAACGTTTAAAAAGAAATTTTGATACCCAAAACGACGGCTTTGCGCATATGTACCTAAGTAAAGACATGAGTGACATATGTAATAATATTTTTTTAGTACTTTTTATTAGAGCTTCGTTTTCCACTTACTTTCACAAATAGAGAAGCTGAACTTAACACCGTTGTAATCTAATAATAACTTGTTACAGATAATCTTATAACATAAAAATTCCGATGAGTCAAATTCAAACCTGTAACCATAGCTAAATGTCATCTTTCTTCTATGAAAACTGAGCCCAGTGGATTTTTTATCACAAAACTTGAAGCAGTCGCGGCCCACTACTTCGCATTGTGTTCGATTCCCACTCGTAAGAATGGGAAAAGAATATAATACGATGTGATTCTGGAGAAGTGCAGGGTTAAGTTCAGTTCAAAGCTCCAACACGTAATGTCTCAAAAAACGGCCAGAAGATTAGGAACGGATTGTCTAAGCATTAGATTTACTCTGCTTACTCTCCTATACAGCGTGAAGTTAAAAAAAACCTTGAAAAAAAAATATGTTTCTACAAGTACGTATTTCAAATTCTTAAGTAGTTGAATGTCAGCAATTCACTATGCAAATGTTGTTAGCATAATTAAATGGTAATGCACATCCAATGTCGTATATCAGTGGCATCCTCACAGATGTTTTACAACTGCAATACCGCTTTAATTAAGGATACTAGTAAACGTCGGACGTTCGTAATTTAGGCCTCTAATGTTAATTACAGTTGTTTTTTTTTGCATTTTTTAATTTTACTAAATACGGAAACGGATAGTTTAGTTCGATTTTTTTTTGAGACACTACATAAGTTGAGTTTATATAAATTATCTATATACAAATGACAAAATATCATAAGTTATAATTTTGTACCAGCTTAACAAGACCAATCTTACAAATGAACATAGCTTTATTACTATATTTTACATCAACAAGTATCACCAATTAATTACTTTTTGTAAAAATAATAACGAGATTAGAGAATATTCTGTTTTGTTACATTAAAGTTTCCAAATTTAATATTTACAATGATTTCCGTTGTACGCTGCGGTACATTTCTTGTTTAAAAATATAGTTAAAAATATACATACACATACAATATATTAATAATGTTTATATAATTTTAGGTTGCCTCTAGATTAGAGTCTGGCTAAATATTTTTTTTTTATCAGAAACGATCTTTGAAAAAAGACAAAGTTATAATTTCATTTAGGTATTTGAATTGAAACGAGGCTATGAATCACTAACAAAAATACAACTCAATCATTCAACATATGGCTTGCATATGCAAACTTGCAAAGTAATTTGGCTTGTTGAAATAAAACAAAAATATTTTTTTATTTTTTAATTAAATTTTGGTTTCGTTGACCGTAATGGATATGACAGTCCATGTGTAAATACAGACTATATCATCATATTTTGTATATACAGTGTATATATAATGTCGATTCCACACGTGTACGTCCAACTGTCATGGCCGTTGACAAGTGGGGATGTAAGCATAATTAATTGTTATTTATCTCAACACCTACTTCTAAACTAATATATTTATCTATAATGAGTGCGAAATTTTTTGTTAAGTATATTATGTGTAGTTTTGATGATTTCCGTTATTTTTAATTATACGTCGAATTTTCATAGATTTTTTATTATACCAGCTGTCGCTCCGCGGCTTGAACTGTACGATTATAGATATAGGTGTATTTAAGAAAAAAATATTAATTATTTAGTATGGAATGTTTTAGTATGGAAAAATAATATAATCTTTCAAAATTTCCTTAATATTGATTGGTTGGAGACATGAAATCAACTTACATTGGAAAATCCTAAATGTTAAAATCTCAGTGTGTTTCAGTCACCTTACAAACTTATTCTTTTTCTATCATTATACAATTTTTTTACGAGTCGTGGCGCAGTGGCACTAAGTGTGACTGTAAAACCGACTGGTTGTAGGTTCGATCCCTCGAGGAGATGAAATATTTACTTAAATTTATATTTTCATTTCTTCGCTCTGGTGTCGAGACAAAAAAGCACGGCGTTCAGTTCTGCCACTCAACACGCAATACTTCCAAAATTCGGCAGAAAGTAGGGAACGAAGTGTCTTAACACTAGGTTTCTTCCGCCTACCCTGCTGTGTGCGGAATACAGCATGAAGCTAATTTAATTTAATTTGAATTTAGGTGTATAATATAACTCTTTTAGGCTTTATTATAAGTAGATATAGATTGATTACTAGGTTTGAAGTTTGGTTATTTAAATAAACTACGCGCAAAAGGTACGCTGTTTTACTTCATATAAATATAATAGCCGATGAAAACAATTTAATTGCACATATTGATTCTGTTCCACACGTGTAGCATGCTAATATGGCTGACAGACAAATTAGTGCAAATTGGTTCCCGTCCTTAATTCCATGTAAATCCTGATGTTCCCAGCGTATTATAACCATAACTTAATTATAAAAGACATGAAAAATGGTAGTTAAAAAAATATATAAAAAAATTAAAAAGTTTTGCGTATTTATGTTTTATTTAAATCTTTAACTACTATTTTTCATATTCCTATAACTGAATAAAATTTATATATTTATACAAAAAGATTATTTGTAAAGATAAATAAAAATAGAAAACGTAAAGAATGAAATTAAAAAATTAAATGGTAACAGATAACAAACTTTGCTTACGCAAGAATTGAAAGCGCGCAACATAAGTAAGTAATTATGTTCAAGGTGTTTATAATTAGGAAAGAAATATATATTTTTGGTTCTAGTTTAATTTACTTTTAGCGAATAACTTCAATTGATAATATCTATATATCAGAACGACTGAAAAGAAATCATTAAAATTTAAATTAGATTTGAAAATAAAACAGAGAGATCCATAGGTTCCCTTAGTTATAGAGCTAGGACAATGAAAAAAGCCTCCTTCCTTCCTTCCGAAATGAAAGAATATATCCAATTAAATCAGATCAGCTTCATGCTGTATCCCGCACACAGCAAGGTAGGCAGAAGGAACCTGGTGTTAAGACATTCGTTCACCACTTACCGCCGAATTTTAGAAGAAACAGATATATTAAATAAGTATTTCATTTCCTCAAGTGGGGATCGAGCCATCAACCAGTCGCGTTTATAGTTACAGTTTGTGCCCCTGCGCCACGATTGGTCTCCACACTCCCCAACGAACATATTTTTATTATTAAGCTCTCCCGTAAAAATATTAGTACATATCCGAAAATTATCGCAGACGTTATAAATAGGTTTATACAGTTTTACACTACTACTATTAAAAATGTATACTTTTAATATGTTTGGCCTTTCATTAATATTTCCAAATGTCAAATGAAAGCCTAAATTCAAGGTCAGCACTAATGAACATAAAAAAATATATGATCCGAGAACGCAAAGTTTTAAGTATTTTATTTTAAAAAAATGAATCTAAAATAACTTTTGAAGTGAATTTCTAAATAGAGTACATAAATTAATATTCAAAGTTAATATTAAAATATCAACTATGTAAACTGAGTCAGGCTTCCGCTTCATTACTTTTATTTTATGTTGTTCAAACATTTATTTTGTAACACTAGACGAGCATCCTTCCGAACAGTAAACAACAAAAGCCGTAAACAATTTGTAGACTCTACAGGAATACCACTTACATTCATTTATTACATATGCTCTACTAGTTCAGGAAAAGATTAGAATACTATATATTTTTGGTTAAATCCTAAAAGGGGACGCCAAATTTGGTATTAACGCTGCTCAGTCAAGTGGAAAGTGCTTGACTTTGAGAAGAAGCTCCATACCTCCAATTTTTGTACGGTACTCTTGGTGGGCGAGCTTGTTCTGATTTTTTATATACAAGTTAATTTTATCATTTAATCAAGAGTAAAAGTATATTTCAAATAATTTCCTTTCAAAAATACAACGCATTTTTCCACCATCCAATACATATTCGCCCCAAATAAGCAGATAGAAAAAATATACATATCGTTAATTTGGTGCAACAACGACATATTTGTACTTATTTTGATGTGGTGGTTGTGATCATCAAAACTTAAACATAGTATTTTTACATTACTGACGATTGACATATTTAACATTTTTAAGCCAAAATGCGCCTCTACGTGCACACTTTAAAATACAAGGAGAAAAATGAATTAAATTATTCCAAACATCTACACACAAAGTGTTAATCCTTTGAAATGAAAAAAACAAATTATAAACAATATTCAATTCACTTCACAGAAATATTGCCTTATTTAAATTAATTATTTTTATTAATATTGTCCTATATTGATTCCCTTATCAAACAAAACAGCAAATTACTTCATCGAAATAAATAATATATCAATTTCAATGTTGAACGCCCATAGATATGGAAAAAAAAAAATAAACGTATGTAACAATAATAGGAAAACTTTCTTAAAACGAAAAAGTAAAAAGTCTGGAGTATTCTGAAAGGAAAAAAGCTATTAAAAAACAGTAGTTAAATCTTAACGAAGTGAAGTGTAACCAAGGGGGGTGTGGCCAAGGAAATATAATCTTTGTACATAGATATTAAGATTTATTCTAGCACTCGATCGTCTTCCACGAGGACCATTGTGGGCTCCCCGGTCCCTGACAACGACAAAACCAGTTTTTTCGGAGAATGCCTTTCACCTGAGTTTTTTCTTAACATCATACGAGGAAAAAATCCGTTCAAAGATTAATGAACTCGAGATAATTATATATTATGCTCAATATTATATATTATTTTTTATTTATGTCACTTTTTGCTGTAATCTATTATATGAAATTTAAAAATAAATTACCTTATTATTTGACACACAAATGCTACAAGAGACATTAAAATAAATATAACTAAGGTAAATTGTTACAAAGTGTCTATGTTGACATGATGATTGTGAGTTCGATTTACGCTAGTACTATGTTTAAAATTAAAAAAATCATCCATTCCGTCGTGTGATAGATAACATTCGGTGTTGTGCTCCACATTGATATTAATATCAAAATAAATTATATGAAGTCTACGCCACAACGCGGGAGATACGTGAAAAAGAAACAGAAAATAAAGCATTACTTTAAAAACAAATATATATTTACCAATCAACGTTAGACATTGCCAAAACGACGTTAAGAATAATAGCTGTGCTTACTCAAAACATTGAAAGTAATTGATTGCCGAATTATATCAAGGACGAATGCGCGATAAACGCTATTTTAGATATCACACTCTGTGTATGCGACACGAGCGTGACGACGTCTGTATAATTAAATGTTTTGGATGTTCGATTTTTATTTTGCTAATAAATATGATTTTTTTATGAGCACCGTCGTGGTGGAGTAGAACGGTGTGAACATGATGGTTGTGGGTTCAGATCCTACTCAAGGGAACTACTTATTGTCATTCGCTCCCTATGGTTACAAAACATGTTGTTGCAAACGGGGTGTTGGCTTCCACCTCCGTTTAAAAATGTTTGAAAATTAGCGGCGGCGTGTGGTCTTAGACAGGGTCCAAAAAATAGAGATACATTTAACATAAATAGCATTCTTAGTGAAGAAAGCAGATTCGAGAATAAATTATAAAAATAAAAAATTAACTTCACGCTGTACCCCGCACACATCAGGGTAGGTGGAAGGAGCCTAGTATTAAGATACTCCATTCTCTACTTTTCGCTGAGTTTTGTGGTATTGCGTGTTGAGTCTCAGAACTCAACGCCGGGCTTATGTCTTGGTGGCAGAGCGAAGAAATGAAATTATTAATATATAATAATTCATTCAGTTATAGTCACACCCTTGTGCCTCAGAGTAAAATATATATTTTTTTGATAATTCTACAATTGAAAATTGAACTCACAACACTCTTGTACGCTTTCTTTGTAACTACGTCATGATAACGTCAGCTACTTTTTTTTTATTTACAAATAAAAAACTTTTATTATTGATTATAAATTTTTACTCTATCGAAAAAAATAGATTAACGCTACAAAACATCATAAACAATTACTTAATCATCATTTTAACATGTCATTTACATAACATAATTAGTAGTACAAGAAATCGAACCCACAACCGTTGCTTTGTAATCGTCGATGTCCCGTTGCGTCGTGACGGTATTATACATCTCAATTATTTCGTATTGAATAAGCTTATGTTACCTCCGATGATAATCCTGTAGATTCTTTAAACTTAAAAAAAGAACGTTAGCTAATAACGAAATAGAGAAAATAAAACTCCTTTATTTTTATATTTTCTACTATACTTGAGTCAGCAAGATTTTGGCCATTACCATAATAGCATCTCATGGAAAACGCTAACGCTAACCCACATCCTATTTAAAATAAAAATTCTATAATAGATACCTCTATATTTAATTAATCAAACAATAAACGATATCACATTATACTAGAAGAGTCACAAAAACACAATAAAAACAATAACAAATGCGAATTCTCAATGTCGAATATAATTAATTAACATGATGAAGGACGATAGGGCTATAAACGCCACTTGAGTTGCTGCCCAAATTTATATAGAATAAACAAATTAATTAAACAGAGTCACTGAATACTTTTATATACACTAGCTTATACCTTCGTTTTCGCTTGGATAGTCTAATGCAAATAACTTTTTGATGTGTATGAGACATGATTCATTTTAAGTACAATAAGATTTTCCTTCATAATCCATTTACATTATGCAAAACTAAACGAAAATTCAATTCGAACCAGCAGTTCCTGATAATAACGAGCTTAACCAAACCCACTCCCCAGCGTTATAAAATTAAGTACAGATAATATATATAAATTCTATTAAGAATGTATTTTAAAATATTATTCTCTAGTCCTTGCTGTCTATAGTATGTATAATTACGTAATACAAATGATTAAAATGCAAAAAATTGCATAATACAGAATGCTATTGTGAGAAATCAACGCTAGAACTGAATACATCATTAGATATTTATATAAGGGTATTTTTATAAGTAATATATTCATTCTATTTTAAAATGTTTTTTTTAATATCATAAAAAATAGAATTTAGAGTATTTTTTTTTATAAATAAAAAAATGTAGTAAAGAAGCTTTATTAACCTTGAATGTGGTAAATAAAGACAACCTGGCAACCCCTTGTGTCACTCTCATGGCATTATGCTATTAGAATCAACTTTTTATTTTCAATTAAAATATTTAAATCATGAATTGACGTGCAGTTAATATTGGTTCATAAAAATATTCTAAAATTAATTCTTTAAAATCCAATTTATATCCTACAGGTGTGAAAAATATATTAAATACAAACATATTACTAACACAGTTCCGTTTTTATTACATAATCGTAGTTAAAGTTAAAAAAGATTTGGACGAGAAACAACAAAATGACAAAATTACCAAAAATAATCTCGCAGGAGGTACCGTTTGACTATTTCTGATATATCACACTAGAGTAATGTACGACAAAGTGGCATATACTCATTAAAAATATTTAAATTTTCGACTTAATATTTAAGAGTTACGAGCGAGTCGCCGCGCTTCCGCAAAACAACTAGATAATATTAATATAAAACGTTTTCGACAGCTGTTACGACTGTAAAATCACGTGCTATACCTAAATACTATTAATAAAGTTTACATAGATATATTTTATTAACAGTATTATATATTAAAATTTATTTGAAGCTAAATTTTTTTTTTCGTTTAATTACAAAGGTTTGCTCGCGTCCAACTTTGCTGACTATAATAATTTATTTAAAAAAACTATATTTACCTTTTCGCCTCCCAAACGGGCCGCAGAAAGAGTTCCCCTTGCCAATAACACTGTCATCGATGTACTTAATCAGCTTGGCCGCGTCCTCGGCCTTGTGGGCCCTGGACGCAGACCATCTCACCGGCAGATCTTCTTGCATGGACTCCGATTTACCTTTGGTACCTCTTGATTTCTTTAACACACTTGTCATATTATTAACACATTACACAGTATATGTGTGTTTTTACATATTTTTTTTCTAAACGTCAAGTCACGAAATCACTATTTTAATTTTGTTTTTGAGTATGTTTGTTTACGATCGCGTAGAATTTCCGTATGTAAGCTGTAGCGTAACAGACGTCGTCACGAGGTTACTTCACCGAGCGAATGCCTCGTTCGCGCTCTCGACTCTACTACTACTATACTATACGCTAGGCGCTAGTATTGTAACGACGCACATTGCCGCATTTTTCAATGTTGCCACAGCTGAAAATTGTTTGGTTTATGGTAGTTTTTTTGTTTTTTGTGTTTAAATAATATCTTTAATGAAAAAAATGTTTATTTTTTTTGTAATAAATGTGATTTAAATAATTTTTAAATGTATAAAAATGTAGAGGACCGTCGGAGTCATAGAGATGGAAGGGCACAAGTGTGTGCCACAATACGCGACAGGTTGTGGGTTCGATTTCCACTGAAGAAAATTATGTACTTATTATTTTAATTTCCTCCATCTGGTATGGAGGTACGGTGCGGCGTTGAGTTGCTATAGAAACGCTATAGGAATGATTTAAATGTTGCTATAGGAACGATTTTGTTAAATCATTATTCAGGTCATATATCAGCGAATTTTTATAATTCCTCACATTTTGGTAAAATAATTATTTGAAAGCCTTAAAATGCTCAAGCTGCAAATTACGAACGCCCAGGATCGCAAAGAAGCTCAGAACAGAGAACGACGGAGACAATGCGAGTTGGAGAGAAGATCTCGCATATTTAATGCCAGAAATAGAAAAATTGGGGTAAGGACAATAAATATGATTCACACTGTTGTACCTTCTTGTAAGAGAAATGTTGTTATATGCGTGATTGGACTAGAGCCCGAACGATGGAGATCGGACTGAGGACGAACCGTGGCGGGCACTAGCAGTGTTATAACACTGAAGTCCCAGGTTCCCTCTGTACTACTACAACAACCTCTGTGAAACAACGTAGTATATAGACAGTGTCTTGTTATTCTTCTTTTTCTCCGGAACTCACGATATTACGTGCAGATTAGCGAAACTCAACGCTGCACTTCATCTTTCAGAACGGAGTACTGAACATAATTTAGATGCATATATGTAACGATAGTCATTGTGAGCCATCCTTGGGAGTTCGATCCTGAGAGAGAATTAAACTCCCAATCTTTTGTTTACTGGCGGACCTTGTTACTTCTACATTAGAATGACCTCATTATCAACTTTATTCCACAAAATTCGAGAAATCGAACTTCGAATTTATCGCCTACGACTTCTGAATGTTTCCACACTATGTCGGTTTCTATTAATGTATATTTCAAACAAAATATTTAGAGAAACCTAGGTTACAGATTGTACATATGTGTCGTTTTCAAATCAGTTTCCGATCTATGCAAACACAATTTCCTGTCTGTACTGACTCCAAAAATATCACGCTCGTGCGCTGTAGAGCTAAACTTCGTTAGGAAAGCTGATTTTCATTCCAAATGTTGCTTTGGTAACTCGTACCTCTTTATAGGATTACGAATTTCGAAGTGCATTATTCAATTTCAAAACATAGTTTTATTTGCGAAGTAGACAGAAAGAAGCTAGTGAAACATTACTTCTTTCCCCATTACCTAATTCTATTCTTGTCTACACTCGCAGCTTTTTTTCGTTGATGTTAAACTTAACTTACTTTAATGTTTTACCAGTATTAAAAAATGCTGAAATAAATTGTAAGTCTCCATAATAAGTACATTTACTTTCCATCAAACTAAAGACATTGCTTGCTGAATGTTTTGTTTTATCTATTTATCAGCTTCACGCTGTATCCCGCACACAGCAGGGTAGGCAGATGGAGCCTAGTGTTTTTTAGACACTCCGTTCCCCACTTTCTGCCGAATTCTGGAGGCATTGCGTGTTGAATGACAGAACTCAACGCCGCGCTTAGCCTCCACACCAGAGCGAAAAAATGGAAATATAAATTTAAGTAAATATTTCATCTCCTCGAGTGGGGATCGAACCCACAACCAGTCGGTTTACAGTCACACTTTGTGCCGCTGCGCCACGACTGGCCTCTCTGAATGTAAAATCCAAAAATCTCACTACATTAAACTAAACAGATTTCAAGTATAAATAATATTCTTCAGACGAGGATACGAACAACCTACAGCATGTACGTCTATCAGTACATTTGAAGGTACAAAAATATATCTGTATACCTGTATGCTAAGAATAATAAAAATATAATATCTTTTTAATATTATTAATAGAGTAAAATACAATATATATCCATTAAATAGGTGGACCTTCCATTCCTGGAGCGACAAGTAGAAGAAAAGAAGGCTGAGCGAGAAGAACAAGAAAGAAAGAATATGGCGTTCGCTCGTCAAATGATTAAAGATAGCAACCTTGCGGTTGTCCTCGAGGCTAGGGAGATAGAAGTATCGCTTTACTAATAGACTTAAAAATAAATAATTTAAAGTACCTAATGCTTAAAAAACTCTGAGGATAACATCTTTTTTATTGTAATTTATTTATACCTCCATGGAATTATTATTAAAAACAATTTTCTGAAGAAAAAAATTTTATATAATTACCGTTGCTACATTCTAGGAAAGACGTCGCATAAACATCGAGATCGACGAATTCCGTCAGAAATACCAACGCAAGGAGGACAGTCGGGAATACGATTTAAATAATCCCAATTCGTTGAAGCTGCAAATGCCGCCGCGAGCTTCTGACGGGGAACCGCTCGGGCTATCCAGTGCTCAAAAGTAAATAAGATCTTTTACGTAACACTTTGGATTTGGTACAAAAGTATACATTGTATTCTTATTTTTTTTTTTTTGATTTTTTTGATTTTTGATTTTTTTTTATTTGTTTTTTTTTTGGAAAAAATGTATGCACCATATACTTTATACTCGTCTATATATTTATAGTATACAAAACGACCCACCTAATGAACATCAGTAATTTTTTATAATATTATAAAATATATATTTTTAAGATGTTTTTCTAGTTTGGTCTCTGGTATAAGGCCAGGACCTTAACAGTAAACTAAAAACAATCCACAAAAAGCAGAAGATGCGTGGAGATTAGACGCTAATTGATAAATTAAATAGGATTAACTATTAATTAATATAACTAATATGGCTTTACTGGTTGCAAGAACTAGAAATAATCCAGGGCAATATGCGAGACTACTTAGGTACCGGTGGTTAACAAAAAAAAAGTAAACGGTTACCATTCCAGTCGGCCTTTAATCTTATAAATTTTCCTTGTAATTAAAAGTAAGTGAAGTAAAAATACAAAATGTAAAACAGATTTTTGAAATATTAATTAATACAAAATACAAAGGCATATTTTTTCAGACTATTTTTGGAGTAGGTGAGAAAGAAAAATGACAATTAAAAACAATAAAATGTGGAAACGAATAAATACAATGTAATGAATTTTAGACTAAAAGACAAAATTTAAAATCTATATTTAATTAATTTAGATTTGAAGGCGAAGATCTGGAATACGAGGAACGTAAAAAAATAATGGCGGCACAACGGAACGCGTGGCTCGAACAGCAGGTGCAAGAACGGAAAACCGCTGAGGAGGAACGGAAGCAAGCTGAAGCTGCTTACATGGTGATGAAATTACAGTATACATATAATTTTATTAGTTTTTAGTTGTAGTGTTCTTATTATTTGTGTATGTAAATAACAAAAACCAGATCGAAGACAGCAAAATATTTTAAATTTCGTCTTATCGAACAGTCATTTAATAACCCGAGTACATTATATAGTAGTATAGGTATTATGTTCCAAGCAATTATCTTGACTTATCTTTTTCATCTCGACAGGTTAGGTATAACAAATTATGATTTAAAAGCCAAGTTTACCCTTGATGATCATGTTTAATGAAAAATGCAATCGCGTCTGACAAGACATTTACCACACGTAACTTGAGATAATCGTAAATCTATGTTATAAATATTTTAAGACCCGTTTCATTGAGTTACAATCTTCGTCATTTTGATCCAAGGTTGAGGCAAATATTGAATCTTTCTCGTGAATAAGAAATATATGCATAGTCAGGTATCAGTTGTTATTTTTATTTTATTTTATACAGATGGCCATAAGATCTCGTGACGCTCGTGCCGGAGAACTAGATAAGCTGGAGAGAGAATGCCGATACAGACTTGGTCAAGCCAATCTACGATACAATGAGGCTTTGGTAAGTAATTCATTTTTTTTATTTTGAAACATTTCTAAATTGTGTATGGTTTAAACACCCCTTGCTTAAATTGATCAGCTAAGTACAGCCAAACGCGCAGCTGTGCTAACGTTTCGCCATCTCATTAATGCAGTTAAGATACCGTTGTCCCTGTTACCGACAGCAATACGCCTTTCCGCATCCATCTCGTATCTTCCATCTCTACTGAACATACATATTTCCCAAATATATAAGAGTTTAATAGCTTTTTAAAAAATACCCTAAACCATAAACCAGGCAGCCGAGAAAAAGCAACTGGAACTAATAATGAAAGAACAAGAGGAAGCCGACAACGCGGCGGAAATGTACAACAACCTCACATCCGATATGTTGACGGAGAACCCTGATGTGGCTAAAAGTGCTCTGGGCAATAATAGGTATTAAAAGATAAAGTGTCAATAGAAAATTTTGAATATCCTATGTTTTCCCATAATAATGAAATTTATCGTGGCAGAGAAACTCAGCGGTTCACGACGTTGAGTTCCGCCACTCAACACGCAAAGTGCCGAAAATTGTGCGGAAAGAGGGGAACTGAGTGTCTTAACACTAAGTTTCCTTCTTTGCAAAGGAGTAAAAAACATGGAACAGCTTTTTTGTATATTATACACATATTATCTACAGCTAACATACGTAGTATTAAAAAAATATATTCCATCAGGGCAATCGGATTTATGTACAAAGGTATGAATCAAGAAGAATTGAAAAAGTTCTACGCCGCGCAGAAAGATCAAATGGCAGCAGCTAAAGTGAGTGAACAGAATTTTATTAAAACCCATTATTAAGGTGTGTTCAAGTTAATTTAACATTTCGTTGATTTTTTATTACCTTTTTGTTTAGTATCTGTAGCTGTACTCTGCTGTTTTAAACTATTTAATTGGCGAGGCCTGTAAAACCGACTGATTGTGGATTCGATCCCCACTCTAGGAGATGAAATATTCACTTAAATTTACATTTCCATTCCTTCGCTCTGGTGTCGGGGTAAGCGCGGCGTTGAGTTCTGCCACTCAAAACGCAATGCCTCCAGAATTCGGCAGAAAGTGGAGAACGGAGTGTCTTAACACTAGGTTCCCTCTGCCTACCCTGCTGTGTGCGGGATACAGTATAAAGCTGATTTTTATTTAATCGGCGTCAGCGAACTGTATGATTACTTCAATGTGAAATAATCTACTAAATTCAATTTTAGAACCTTTCAGGCTTTCATAAAGCAATTTCAGGCTCTCTGGCCGTCGTGGCGCAGGGGAACACTGTGACTGTAACGCGACGGTTGTTGGTTTGATCCCCACTCGGGGGTGTATTATTTATTAATATTTTCATTTTTTCGCTCTGACACCAATGGAAAAGCCCGACGTTGATTTTCGCCACTCAACACGCAATGCATCGAAAAATTCAGAAGAAAATGGAGAACGGAGTGTCTTAAAACTAGATTCCCTTCGCTAACACACATAAGGATGTGTGCGGGCATTGTCTTATTAGGGTTTTTTTTTATGGTAGTAATTATTTTAATAATATATTTTACATTACCGTGTAAATATAGGAAAAACGTGAAGCAGAAGACAGAATGGAGGCAGAGTGGCAAGCGCTCGCGAAGTCCATACAGAGAGAGGTCGCTACACTTGATATACAGGACCAAAGGAAACGAAGGTAAATAATAAATTTATTATAGGAATGTACAGCTATATACATTTCCCGCATTTGTAAAAGCTACTCCACATTTAACTATATAGAAAGAATAAGTACGCGGTGACGGCATTCATTTGTCGTTGAGATAAATTGGCGTGGTCGTGGTGCAAATGCATAAGCGTACAACTAAAAACTAAAATATACCCGACCGGTTGTGGGTTCTATTCCCCACTCGAGGAAATTAAATATTTAATAATTTTATTTGTTTTCTCTGGTAACTAGGCAAAATACGGCGTCCCGAATTCGATAAGACACTCTATTCCCATTAAGACACTTTCGTTCGCAAAGTGGGGAACGAAAGTGTCTTAATGGGAATAGAGTGTTTTAACACTAGGTTCGCAGATTCTCTCTGCCTACCTTGCGCGATACAGTGTGAAAGCAAAAAAAAATATAAATTGACTTTGAATGGCAAAACACAATTCTGCAATTTAGAAATTGCCTTAAAAAAACCTCGATCTCATTTTTTTAATAAATTATTCTTATCATTAATTGTTCAACTGAAAAGTTTATCCATAAAGCAACTTTATTTTAATTTAAATAGATCTTTTTAAAAATTATAAAAACAAACAATTATAATTAGTCATATTTATATTTTATATAACCAGCTACATATTTTTCGAAACAGGGAAATTGCTCGTCAACTGATGGAAGAAAACCAACTCTTGGCGCTACAGCAGAAAGAGAAAGAAAAATATTTCAAGGAAGTCGTCAATAATAACGTTCCAACTGACGATTATTACTCACAATTTAATACTACTACTAGATGAATAAAAAATGACTACTCCATTGTTTTGTTTTTCGATGTTATACTTTTTTGTAGTTAAATAAATTCTTTTTGACATGTTTCTTGTTTTGTTTATTGAAACACGATTTGAATTTGACTAGACACAATGGTTTAAGATTTATATCTTAGTAGGTGGTAAATTTATTGTTAATTAAATGATTTGCTGAGGCCGTCATTCGTCATTCTGGTTAGTTTCATTTAAAAATATTTAAATTTTCTCGATCTGGTATCGAGACCACACGGCGTCCATTTCCGCCGCTCAACACGCAATGTCTCGAATATTAAAGGAGTACTGGGCGCGGAGTATCTTGACAGTAATTTTCTTCTGTCTTCTCTGCTGTATATGGGATAGAGCGTAAAGCTAAAAAAATATCATAAATTAGTGGACCGGTTGGAAAAAAATAATTCAATTAGATGACGTAAGTGTGCACAAAGTGATACTTGTTAAATTCACGTTTCACGATAGATCACAATCACGAAAAACGCAGTGTAAAACATTAGCGGGACAAAAAAAACAAAAGTTATAAAGAAAACAGTTTTATTTCAAAAGGTTTCTTTTCCTTTGGAAGTATCACAATATAATATAGATCACATCTAATAAATAAGACTAGAGGTATAAGCTTACAAACATTTTAGGCATTACACGACGCTACCTGAGATTTATATACATACATACATTTAAGACACTTATAATACATGCATGATTCATATGCTCTTATAAAATTTCCAATTCCACTAATGTAATGATAAGTATCTATTGCAGTGAAACGGATTTTGTACTATTTAAAGATTTCATTTATCCAGTTTCCAATTACACAGGTTAAAAACTACAGTTATTACGAACCGAGACCCTCGATTACATATATTTTTTGGAAATAAACATCTAAACATGAAAAAATGTCTCACTTATAAATGGAACTAAGTCACTGAGTCCCAATTATAGAAGTAAGAATAAAAGGCAATGTACCGGGACTCCTTTGGAATTCTGAATAATAGAGATTTCTCACTTAACCAGGTTTCACTGTATTGATACATCATAAATTTATTCATAAAATTGACAGTTTTAAAATATACAATTATTATTTTATACTACTAATGTTTGCAATTAAAAAAAAACAGGTTCAAAAAGTGTTTAATATAGGTATAAGCATGAAACAGTATGAATAATATTTGTAATATAATTAATCGAATTAATAACCAAATAAATAAATTATCCCAAATATATTAATACATTAAACTAATCGATAACAAAATACAAACATATGTTTATTAACTTTTGTAATACTAAACTTTAGCGTCATGTCCAATGCTTATATACCTATATAAGTACATATACATGTATACCGATAATTGGTACATTAATAATTATTAAGGAAGATTACATTGAATTGGCAGTAAACTGCATACTTGTATTTCCACCAATATATAGTCGGGCTGACCGGACCGAATGAGCAGGGAAGAGTTGAAATGAATTTGCTCAGTTCTAGCTAGTAACTACAAAATATGAAATTCTATGTTGTTGGAAATGTCCATTTTATTTAAAAGACTCCGTTCCGCCTGATCTTTGCCCGCTAACTTCTCTTTCACGGTGGAAACCGAGTTTAAGACTAGACATAGGTACTAGATAATGTATACCTAGTACCTATATCTATATGATACAACAGATATTTAATTATATGAAAAATTGTGTTTTGAGTGATGGAACTTAACGACGCGCTTTGTCTTATCAGAGCGGAGAATTTAAGAAGTGATTCATACAAAGTGGGAATTGAACCTACAACAACAGCATTTACAGTCAAACTCTTTAATACCTGGACACTGTAATATTTTTCTACACACACCCACCATATACTTATTTATAACACACATTGAAGTTGTATACATTTAAAGTTATGTTTAGTTTTAAAGGTACCATTTTAAAATTTTCTAAATAATTTTGGCAAGATGATTAACTTTTGACACATTTTAACATTAATATATATAAATTTACTAATATCTACCTAACCTTAAAAGACATTTTTTTTAAATAATAACTATATCTACTAACCCATATGTCACCAAAGTCCAAAAAAAACTAACCCAACCAATTAATAATACTGCTACAAATAAATATATCACAAATTATTAAAGATTTATTTACCCCACGCACCGGGGGGGTGATTTACTAGATTATGCGTGATCAGCACCGCACTTTTTAATATAGATAATAAATTAAAATTAAAAAAACAACATAATAACAACAACAATAGAAAAGTAATATTTTTAACAAAGTACTTAACTTAATAAAAAAATATTTATTTTTAATTAATAAATATCTCAAGAGTAAAAACTATCAAAATAATAATAAAATACACACAAGTACGACAGATATTCAATTCCTCAAAAGAAAAGATACAAGAAATTCTAAATACACAACAAGTGAGAATCTTTTCTAACAAGAACATATATTTTTTATAAGAGTAAATGCTTAAGTTCATAATTTTTAAAAAGTATTTTGTGCTTGCCACAAAATATAATATAAAATATAAAGGTCATTTTAATGACCAAATTATTTATTATATGTTAAACGATGTTGTATGATAAAACCGCAAAACGGTTGTTATTTATAAATAATAACATAATTTTTGGTGGTTAAACACAAGTATAAAACTCATTGGGTTTTTTTAATTATATAGACCACTATAAGTACTTAAAACTTTAAATTGAGAAGGACTAACAATTTTGAGAATACATACAAAAAATATATGTAGCAGGACCCAAAACCAAGCCTCATGGCAACCATTCTAGCATTATATATATTTTTCTATCCCTAGTGTAGATTACTTTAAAAAAGTTAAAGGGGTAAATATTTCTTATTTACCACACAATAGAATTTTATTAAGTACAATAAATGCCAACCTTAACATAGTATAAAACAATCAGATTTCTAAATCTACTTGGCAGATTTTGTGGTTTTAATAATAGACACCAGAAACTAATATAGCATACCAAAAATTAATACTTCTTGTTATCTACTTTATCAATGGTCTTAGGTTCAATTCCGATAAGGCCCTTATTCTTCAAGTTTATGATAGAATCAGCTATGACTCTCGCAGTCCTACGTAAATAGCCTCCGCTTGTTAACATTACTATGGGAATGCCTTGCTCTTTGCATGTTTCAAATACGAATTCATCTCGCTTTATTATGCCCTGAAAAAATTATACATTTTTTATTTTCCCATTGTATCCCGCATATAGTAGGGTAGGTAGAGGGAACCTTATGTTAAGAAACTCCGTCCCGTTCGAGATATTGCTTATTTTTTGACGGGATTCAACGCCGGACTTTGTTTATGTTACCAGAGCAAGGAAATAATTAGTACATCCCCCGATTTGGAATCGAATCGAATCGCTGAGAATATGTGGGATATTATATGATTTATAATTAAGTGTACATTTAGAAATAGTAATAATTTTAAGACCTATAGAAAATGCTTGCAAACTTTTAAGAAATGTGAAAAAATATGACATGCTACCGTAAAATTCATTTAATTTTTGGACACACACTTTATAAACAACAAAATAAAAAGCAAACAATCAAAATAAATAGCTTCATCGATCAAAATAAAAATAAAAAGCTTAAGTATTAATAAAACATACTTACCACTTCACTTATCCTCAGATGTCCGAGTGGATCTGTATCCAATATATCGGTACCAGCATTGTATACTAGGATGTCTGGCTTAAACTCCCTTAGAGCTGCCTTTAAGTTCCTGTAATTTATTTAAAATTATGTTAAGCAGGCGATACCACGTCCATAAGTTGTTGTTAATTAAAAACACTACAAAATGAATGAGGCCAGTCATGGCGCAGCGGCACGAAGTGTGACTGTAAAACCGACTGGTTGTGGGTTCGATCCCCACTCGAGGAGATGAAATATTTACTTAAATTTATATTTCCATTTCTTCGCTCTGGTGTCGAGGCTAAGCGCGGCGTTAAGCCCTGCCACTCAACACGCAATGCCTCCAGAATTCGGCAGAAAGTGGGGAATGGAGTGTCTTAACACTAGGTTCCCTCTGCCTACCCTGCTGTGTGCGGGATACAGCGTGAAGCTGGTTTATTTATTTCTTTACGAATTCGCAACAATGTACTAAACAGTCTTGGGTAATCATTTAATTGTAAATATGACAGTTAGATTGAAATAGATAGCTATGAGTCGACCCCCACTTGATATCTCGAAAATTGGGCAAACGCAAAAATAAAGCTGTAAAAATTTGATTTCGTAAAAAATCTAGCAGAATAGCCAGGGATAGTCTTGTGCCAAGACATAATGTTATACGAAATATTGCAGTGGTTTAACTGAACACCACACTCACATAACGTTGATTGAACCCACTATACCGCACATGCGTCGACATATTTAATATTCACAACATACTTGCGCAACTTGAGCATGTATTCCAAATCCTCCACTTTGTTGCCGAGTTCTATTTTCCTCCTGATAGCTCTCTTAGCTTCTTCATCTCTTGGATATATGTGACGATTGTACATATCCATTATGTACACTTCTGGCACACCGAGGAAATCACGTTGGTAACCATTACCCTAGAAAAAAATAAAATTGCATAAAATTGTGAAGTGTGCACAAGGAGCGTAGTATAATCTGGAGGCATTTCATTAATTTTTTTTCTATCTTTTATCAAAATAATTTAATAACTCTTTTGAAACCTTAAAGTCGGTAAAAAGTAAATTCATCGCGACGCTAACGGCAGTTACAATTTTTATTATATAAAATAAATAAACATAATAAATCAGCTTCACGCAGTATCCCGCACACAGCAGGATAGGCAGAGCGATTAATAAATAAAGTCTAGTTGTGGCGCATGACTGTAATCGCAAGACATTGTTGGTTAGATTCCCACTAAAAGTAATGAAATCAAAACAAATATGAGACATAATAAGTTCTTTGATTTTCACGATTATTATACATTTTAAATAAAACTATTTTAACCGGATTAATCGCGTATATTTAGTTTTTACATTTTTGGAAACCCGACGTTTCGAACACTTTGCAGTAGTCCGTGGTCACGGGTAGACTCAGGGTAGAGATGTAAAAACTAAATATACGCGATTAATCCGGTTAAAATAGTTTTATTTAAAAATATGAGACAAGTTAAGACCAGTCATAGCGCAGGAGCAACTGTAACTGTAAACGCGACAGGTGGTGGGTTCGATTGCCACACGAGGAAATTGAGTATTTATTACTACCGTGTGATACTATGTGGGATACAGCGTGATGATAAAAAAAATAGCTTCCTTTACACGAACCAAACCAAAACCTAATATTCAAAGTGTGACTTGTGATTCAAAGTGTGTGTGTTGTGAGCGACATGTTTCCGGCGTGAGCTTGAAAGATGTGTTCACTAAGAAAATTCGATTTATCTGCAGTTTGAAATTGCAACAATATGTTGTTGTATGAACTCCACTCGCACTCCTCAAATTACCGAGTTTGAAACCCACAAATATTGTGCACAGTTAAGCACATGCTTGTAAAATAATTCATAACTTGTACACACTTTGCAATCGTACATTAAATCAAGTAACATTTAAATTTAAAATAAATTAAGGATTTTTTTTAACCTAGTGTTAAAACACTCTGTTCCTCACTTTCTGCCAAATTTTTGAAACACTGCATGTTAATTGGTGAAACTCAACTAGTACAATTATTAACTACATTTTGTCTTGTTACTGGTGACAAAATGAAAATTTATTCAAATAATTTAATAATGAAAATAAAAAAATAATTACTTCAAAATACAGCTTACTTGATGAGCATCTAAATCAACAATCATAGTGTTCTGCACATTACAATGTACAACAAGGTTTCTTATCAGTAAGGTGATATCAGCATATGCACAGAACCCTCCACCTTTGGCGGCACTACAGTGATGAAAACCTCCACCCACATTTATAGCCCAGCCTCGCTTTAAAGCCAACTTGCCTGCTAATATCGATCCACCCGTTTGTAACCTTGTGACAAGGTTAAAATGTTATATAATTATTTAATAATTATTTAACAAAAAATCGTGATTTCCATACAACATATTTTAGCTACATTTCTAAGAGACTGCTTCTAACTGTAAATGTTATGGTTCAAAATTCACAACATCGATAAGAACTAGTTGAGTGACATTGAAGTCTGCCAATCAAAAAATTATGTATCTTTTTAAATAATTTAGGTGGAAAGCCAAGAATTGAGTATCTTGACACTGGATTTTCTCTTCTTATCTTACTCTATGAGGGATATATGGTCAAAATAAAAAGACACACACTAAGTATAAATATTTACCTCATTGGCTTTAAGTAAGCATGCTGAACAAGTAGGTTGGGCACAAATGCTATTACTGGCACTTCTGCAATCATTGCCACTTTACAACTCCACTAAAAATATACATGTTAATCAAAACAATGTCAAATTTTAAATGAATATTCGATCTTTTTTTTGTGTTCAATACTCACTTTAAGAGACTTTAAGTAGTTTTTTGTATGAACTAAAAGTAATTCATTCTCTTTCGCTTCAAGAGGTTTCACCAAACATTCCTTTGTTATGAAATTTGCATCAATCAAATACTAAAAATATAATAAAATTTAGACGAATGTAATAATAATAGACATAACTGCAAATTGATTGAAGACAATATAAACGAAACAATTTTTGTTCTATCATTTCCCATAATATTTTTGTACCTGTATTATGTTACGCCATTTCTTTGCATCGAATACGTGAAGCTTCTCGAAGCCACAAAAAGATACGTTATACTTCTCATCATACACTAACGGCCACTGGTCCTCTCTTATATCAATGTAAAGGCTAAAAATCAAGAAAGAAAGCACAACAAAGATATCGAATTATATTACAATTTGAGCATATAAACTCCTAACATTCGTTAACCAACCTCGTCATGGTGATATAATGTATTTCAGAGGTTTATAGTGTAAATATAAAAACTTTATAATAACATCTTTATAAATTGTATAATTTAAACTAGTAAAGGAAATATTGAAATTTTGAAAATTTTCTGTCACTGTCAAAATGAAATGATTTTTTTCAATCAGAAACTAACGACAGTTCTGAAACTAACCAAAAAAATACAAAAACGTAATAAAAATACATTGCGTATTAAATCGTCTCCATTAGTACCATGTGATTAGTTTTAGACAAAAGAAAAAATAATTCTATTCAGTAATTGATTTAAGAAATTAAAATTTCCACATATCTACAGTCGACTATTGCTAAGCAACAAAATCATACATACACGCGCGAATTGCAAACTTTGGACCGCGTGCGATATTCAATATTATCATGGTAAAGCACTACATTTTCTACTTTTTTATCATTTGATTTGAAACAAACCAAAATTATGGAAGTAGCAGATAATTCTACAGTCGATGCTTTGCAAAATGAAATTCAATTCTATAGGGTGAGTAACTATCCTTTAATTACCTTTAGAAATCTTAATTTTCTTTCGCATTTATTATTTATTTTAGCAAAATCAATTGGTTGTTGAACAAGAAATACGAATTTTGATTGCTGATAATCAAAAACTATCTCAACAAGTGGGTAGTCTTTTAAAAGAAAAATTACAAAATGCACAGCAAGCTCATGATTATAATCAAAGTGAGGAAGTTGAAGAATTAAAGAAACAAATTAGTTTACTTACTAAGGTAAGTACTTAATCCTTAATACTTAAAGATATATCATGTACAGGACGGTTGAGGAATCATAGCCGCTCTGTAGTAGGGACATAGTTACGTCGCAAATTTGTTTTTAAGATATATTGCCACTTTTGATTATTTACTTCCCGAGTGAACAATGAACAAAAGTTCAGCAAACTTAGCTTCTGGGTGGCTACGATTCGTTGACGATACTGCATATTATACAATCACGTATTACATGTACTATTTAATTCTTTATTTCATAATAGGCCAAGGTCAGCACAATGTTTAAACTTACACCACCGTTGTGGGTTTTTTTGACTCGTCGGAAAGAAGTGTTTCATATCGCCGCTTTTATGAAACGACAAATTGTGGCATTGAGTTTGCAATGTCTCGAAATTTGGGCAGAAAATGGGGAACGGAGTATCTCAATTTTAGGTGCCCTTTGCTTACCCAGCTCTAGGCAGGATACCGATACGAGCGTAAAGCATTTTTTTTTTTTCATTTTCAGGAAAGAGATTCTTTAAATGTTTTATGGCAAACTTCTCAAAAAACCATTGATGCCTTGGATATTGAATTAAAAACATATCAAAGTTATAACAGCAGAGGGGGAAATAAGGTAAAAAATAAATTTACAAATATCCATTTAGGTATATTTATTTTAATTTCAAGCCACTTTTAATAAATGCAAAGTAGACAAGAACGTAATACTCTATTATTTACTCGCCGAGAACATTCCGAGTCGGATTTAAAACCATAATCATTTTTTTTTCCTTTATGATATACTTACTTATGTCACATGTAGTTATATTCTTTATTTTATAAAAGTATTTTCTATATTAATTTATGGTTTAAAAATAGCGACATTTAACATTTTTCAGAACCCGAACAATGATAAAAGGGAGTTAGGACTCAAATTAGAAACTGCTCTTGCAGATTATGTGGAGTTGGAAAGTAATTATAAAAAAATTAATTCAGAACGAAATTCCATTGAAACAGAATTAAAAAATAAGGAAAAAGAAATAGCCACATTTCAAGAACAATATAACGATCAGAAACTAGAATTAGCAGAATTAAAAAAGGCTTTAGAAGAATGTAAAATCAATTTATCGGCGGAAATAAAAAGTCATGAAAACATTAAACTACAATTAATTGCATGCCAAAAGGAATGTGTTGATAAAGTTAAAAACGAAGCTGAAGCTAAGTCAAAGGTATAAAAAAAAAGAAATTTGGCTAAAAATCGATATTGTATATTGATTATTTAATTATACAAGGGGATAGTTAACGCGATGGTTGTGAGTTCTGTCCTTAAACGCGAATAGGCATTTTTTTCATTTTCCTGTTCTGATAAGAAAAGCGTCACAAAAGCCGAGAAAAGTGGGTTAGGTCCTCACTAGACCTATATTGCTGGATAAATCGTGATACTAAAAGAATACATAACATTTGAATTACAATAAATCTAAACGAAGTAAAAATTTGATAAATATTTGAAATAAAAAAAAAACACTTACTAATAGTCCATTTTTAGGTGGCTGAAGCATTACAACTGTATGACTTAGTATCAATACAAAAAAATGAAGCATACAAAAAGATTTCAGAAATTACAGGTTTGAATTTATAAAAAGTAATCTCATATAGCTCAATAAATAAAAAGATTTAAAATTGAAATATACATGCTTCCGCATTTTAGGTGAGTTAACAAGAGTAAAACAAACACTTGCAAATATACAACGCGAAGCTGAGGCAAACTATAGAATACAATTAGATGAAATCAAAGAAAAATATAATGAAAAAGTATCTGACATGCTAACACATATCAGAAATCTCGATGCAGAATTAGTAGAAAAAGGTTTACTATTGAACAAAACATTAAGGTATTATTTTATTAATTTCTTGTAAACATTCGTAATGTTATTGAAAATTGACATATTATACATATATATTTTTTTTTATAGTATATTTATACTTTGTTAAAATAACTTAGGGAAAATAAAATTCTATTGACGGCAAACGAAAATTATCTGAAGCAACAGGAAAATGACAAAAATATAGTGGATCCGAAATTGGCGTTAGCTGAGCAACGACTGGAGGCGATGTTTCAAGAACTGGTGTGTATGTTTTTAGCTTTTCACTATATCCTACATATAAATATAACAGGCTGGAGGCTAGTCGTGGCGCAGTGGTACAAAGTGTGACTGTAAAACCGACTGGTTGTGGGTTCGATCCCCACTCGAAGAGATGAAATATTTACTTAAATTTATATTTTCATTTCTTCGCTCTGGTGTCGAAGCAAAGCGCGGCGTTGAGTTCTGCCACTCAACACGCAATGCCTCCAAAATTCGGCAGAAAGTGGGGAACGAAGTGTCTTAACACTAGGTTCCCTCTGCCTACCCTGCTGTGTGCGGGATATAGCGTGAAGCTAATTTTTTTTTTTTTTTTTTTAAATATAACAGAGGACGCAGAATAAAACCAATATTAAGACATTTGTTTCCCAGAAAACGACCCACTTGTAGGCCAGTGCGTGTTGAGTGGCGGAATTCAACACTCATACTTGGAATTTACTGACCAGAGCACAGATACTGAAAAAAATTAATATCCCCGAGTGGGAATCTAATCTACAACCGTCGCGGTACACTGCGTCAGAAGAGATAAAACACGTTATGTGTTATTTACTCTTTTTATATAACCTGATATTTTGATAAAAAAATAGAAATGTCTAATAATATAAGTCTATTTGTAATCGATTACTTATTTCAATCCCAATATTTCATTAGGTATCATCAGAACGTCGCAACATTCAGTTAGTTTGCGAGAAACAATGTCTAACAATGGATATACAGAGGATACAGGATACACACACCAGAGAGTGCAAGCGACGCGATTGGGAGGAGAACCTAATGAAGACTCAGATTGAAGAATTAAAGTATGTAATATATATTACAGACTAGCTCTTAACGTGATATAATATATATAATAGCCGTCCTAGATGAATGAACTATACTATACATACAGGGTGGAAAAACAGGGTTCAAATATACAGGATATTTGAACCAATAGTTTCTGATATTGGCGCGTTTATCCAAAAAAACTTTGTTGGTTTAGATTTTTGAAAGCGTTATTAATTTACATTTTAAATAGTTTTTTAAGTAAACATAATAATGGATATTAACATCAATAGTAATTTAAATTTCAATTTACAGGTTACATGTAGATCATTTACAAAAATCTTTAGAAGAAACTCACGGCATGATCAACAAGCTACAGTCCATGTTATCTTCTAGAACAGAACTTAGTCAAAAGTCAGTATAGTTTCTTAATTTTATTTATATTTTATTGCAAAAGTCGTGGCGCATGGAGACCAAGTGTGGCTGTAAACTCGACTGGGTGCGGGTTCGATCAACGAACATAATTTCGTTTAGTACCTGCTAGGTGTAAAAATATTAAATATGTGACATCACACTAGGTGGTGGGTCTGTCCAGCTATGACAAGGACAGGAGGAGATTAATAATCATGAAATTTGTGCGAGGTAATTTATGATCACCCTACTACATATAGCAGGGTAGGCAGGCAGATAAAATTTAGTAGACAAAATAAAGCATGAATAGAAAAGGTAGTCATAAAAAATAAATAACAAAAAAATATTTTCCAGAATGGTTTCCACAAAAGAAGAAGAATTAATGGAATTAAATAAACATTTAGAAAATCAAATGGAGCTCAACAAGAAGTAAGATTATATTATACATATTTTTTACTTACAAATTATTTTTATAAATATTTTTCTAGAAGTTTTTTTTCTAATGTCTAACTGTATATTTGAATTTAATGGGTTCTGCTTTTAATCGGGGGAATGCATTGTTTTCTTTTTATCTGGTGATATGGCAAGGTGCGGCGTTGAATTCCGCTACAGAAGACAGAAAAATTGGAGTATTACCTGTATAATAATACAGGTAATACTCCAATTTTTCTACATGCGGCGTAAAGTTAATAAAAAAAATCATAAAAATACTGTATTTTCAGATGGAAAGAATCATACGTTGATATGACAGAGAAATTAAAAAAGAAATTGGAAGGTCTTAACAGAGAGAATAGACAATTAAGAAAACAATTCAACCTACCATATATTGGCTCAAGTTGTGAAAACAGCAACAGCAGTTCATAGATAATTGAGTATTTTTAACATATTAAAAGTGTAATTCCATACCAAAAATAGAAAAGTATTTTAGAAAACGTATAATGCTTTGAACGTAGTGGACTCGAGCTTGCACCTCCGACCACTGACTCTATCCAATAAGAAATATGCTCTTAACAAGTTATGTCGAAAATGTAACCTCATAGGAATTTCATGGCATGGATGGTATTTGATTATCATAATGGGACACCGTCAAACGTTATGATTTTAGATTCAATTCCCATGGAAGGGAAATAACTCTTTCATTTCAAAGAAAAGGAAAGTCGTGAATAGAGCAGGATCAACAGGATGTGGTCACTCCGAAGTTAAATTTTCTTAATCTTTGCGCACTGTGCACTCAGGAAATTATTATAAAAAATATGCTAAAATAAATTAGAGGTTACAACAGATAGCAAAGCCATTTCTATAAATCTAAACATACAAGCCATTACACAGTAATATATTTTATGTAATTATAGACAAAACCAGGGTAAAACACTATGTTATTATGGTTATTAAAGTGCAATATTAGTTTAGTAAAAGATGAAGTTTGTAATTGAATTTTATTTACAATAAAAAATTATGACAATAGATGATTGTTTTTTTTATATATATTTTCTTAAACATTTCAAATATAATTATTAGTATAACACTAAATATCAAGAATAACAGTACTAAAAAAATTACACAAATAGAAATTGTATATATCTTTACGAAAAACACAATTTTAAATAAAATTATATTATTCTCATCTACAACAGCAAACTATATTAACAATAAAATTTACAAAACATTGAAAGTTATTTATACTTATTTTCTGTACAAAATCCCAACTTGCATATTTTATTTATAAGTACAATATGGTCAACGTATCATAGCCATTGTGAAGTAGGGCCTTCTAAATATCCGCTCATTGTTCAGTCGGTAAGAAAATAATCAAATGTATGAAAAATCTTAAAATCTAATCTGCACCAACTATAGTTTACTTTAATGTTGCTTTGACTAGTTGACCATAGTCTAGTGTTATAAAAAAATATCAATTGATAAATCATGTAGCCGACACACATTCAGCAAATAAACTTGGGAACCAGTAAAGAGTTTCCTTAGTATCTTGTGTATCAACCCACGCTAAACCTTCTTTGACCATATGATTAAGTGCATTTAGTGCTCTAGTTTCATTCCAACTGTAATAATAAAAAGAAAACTAGTTAATGTTAGTAGCCTCCAACCTAATTTGATATATGTATAAATGCCACAGTTGTGGGTTTGTTTCCCATTTGAGAAATGAATTAACAATTAAATTTCAATTTGCAACTTTCTCAACATGTATTGTCTTCAAAATTGGGTAGTACATAAGGAATAATAAATTCATAAATGATAAAATCACTTTTTTTTTCAGGGGAATTTTGGTAAAACCTCTAAACAAACAAAGCACATAACAATTTTCAGTCTACAATAAAACATGAAGAATTTACATCTATTATTTAAATACCACATATGACAATAAGTTTTTTCCATAATATATAAATAAATTTGGTTTTCGAAAATATTATATAAAACAACTTACCCTAAATCATCTGTCAAAATGCTAGGTGCCACCCAAGCTGTGCCTAATGCACTAGCTTTTTGTAGTACCAAAGTTTGGTCTAAGTTTAGTTCTCCTGGTACAGACTGTACAAGCCATTTTCCCTTACCAACTGGTACAACTGTGAATCTGTAATTATATATTAATATTTAAATTTTTGTATTTTTTTATTTTTGTATTTGTATTTGAATTTTGAAAAACTTTGGCACACAAGGAACAACACTAGGTTGATCCTCCTTACAACACTATACAGAGTGAAGTTAAGATTTTTTTTAAACATAATTCTCCCTTAAATATGTATCTAAAACCAGAGGGCATATAAAAAGAGGCTTATGCCAGAGAAAAAAAGGTATGCTTAAACCATAGGGTCTTCATTCTCTCTGACTGCCCCGTTTGGGTTTCAGTGTGAAGCTAGATTAGATAGATCAAACCAATACCTACCCATTACCAAATATCTTCAGTTTCTTGACAGCAGCTAGTAAATCTTCATTTGTAATATCCTGGTGTTTCTTAGCCTTTCCTCTTGCAGCAATCAATCTAGTCCTTAATTCTTCTAAAGTAATAAGCCCACCATTTTTGTAATTTGTAGCTAAACAAACTTCTACTATTTGAACTCCTAATTCATAATAAAAGTCTCCAATGCCTGTATTAGAATACAAAATAGATGTATGATACAACTATTTTTAATCTATGTAATATTATTCATAAAAGATATTTAAACGTAATTTAAACCTATATGTTTTGTATAGTTTTACAACAATTTTCTAAGTATTTAATTATATATAACACTTCCATAAAATACTACAAACCTAAGACAGACCAGAATCCTTTTCCTGATGCAAGAGGATCAACCCCTATGGCTGCACACATTTCTTGAAACTGTCTTCGAAACTGAGCATTCTTTTTAATCTCATTCTTATGTTTAGTTGCAAAATCTTCTAAATTTTCCCTAAAAACTTCAAGTTGTTTCGATAGTTGTTGAAATTGATTCTCTTGTATTTCTGAACCTTTTTCTCGGTATTTTTCTTGCTCTAATCTTTGTTTCTGAATAGCTCCAACTCCAGCACGGCGCCTCATTTTAAAAATATTATTAAAATATTTAAAACAAAATATTACTTAAATAACTAACAAGTAATAAACTCTGTGCAACAATATCAGAAAATGTCAAAACAATCCAAATTAAATTTGCTTAAGTTAAGTCATGTCAGAACCAAATATCGACGTCAAATTTGTTAAAAGTACTGTAATTTAATCGATGTTCCAGCAGTAATCGAATAGTATAAATTTAACAAGAAATTTTATTATTCAAAATATTATGGAAGAACAATACTTTTTGTTACATATTACTAATTTAATAGCTATTGATATTTATAACATATAAAATGTAAGCTAAAATATTGAAAATAATCAACTGATTTTAAAGTAAGGAAACATTTAATATAAGGCAACTAGATGGCGCTAGTAAAAGGATTTTTACATTAAGAAAATAAAGAAAACTGCTTCACGCTATATCCCGCACACAGCTGGGTAGGCAGAGGGAACCTAGTGTCAAGACACTCTGTTCCTCACTTTCCGTTGAATCCTGGAGGCATTGCGTGTTGAGTGGCAGAATTCTACGCCGCGCTATACCTCGACACCAGAGCGGAGAAAAAAAAAGGAAAAGAACAAATATAATATTGAAATACAACTTAAAATATTTTTTTAATTAATTACTTATATTTAAATAACGTTAGGGACGCCATAAACTGAACTGAAGTAGAAACCATTTTAGAAACGCATTATGCTATGTATACATATTATACAGCAAATACTATGAACATACTACATTTTATAAAAAAGTAAAAATTATAGTTTACATTTATATATCTAGAAATATATTTTTTTAATAAATCAAATAGTAAATGTAATTAAATTAACTTATATTAATAGTAAGTAAACAAATATTTTAAGGATTAATTAATTACCAGAAATCGCATTTATACTATCGTGGAAAATTTTAAGACAAAAAGAAATTTTGACATCCCTGGTGGGGATCGAACCCACGACCTTTGGATTAGAAGTCCAACGCGCTATCCTCTGCGCCACAGGGACTGTTGAGTTACATGTTGAAATTATGTTACAATTGACTGTAAGAGGACGCTAGCATATGTTATTTATAGCTTATGTACTTATATTACAAATAAAACACATAGATTTATACTATATTTTATAAATTTATATAACACAAAAGGAATATATGATATAAAGACTTACATTAGTGGAGAAAATGTTCCAAAATATTAGGTTCCCATCATTCAAGTAAAATAACAAACTGGTAGGCAATGGCAACTGAATATGTCAACAAATGACTGTCAAATGAAAATTTGTTTGGGAAGTTTGAAATTTCAAGTGTGTTCATAATATATTTAGAGTTAAAACTGAAAAATAAATATAAAGTTCCTGTAGAATAAAACGTAAATGTTAGGAAAACAAAATGGCAAATCTAGAAGAAGATGGGAGAGATGTTATATTAGATAATGACGATGTAAAAGATGCAGAATCCTCAGAAAAATTTGAAAAGTTTATACATGAGTTATTTGAGCAAAACGGCATATTAAATGATCTCAGAGCTTATTTGCGAGGGCATATTGTAAACGTTTTGAAAAATGCTGAAACAGGTCAAATATTGATATTTATTTTATTAGTGGTTTTATTCTTTTAAAAACAAATAAAAAACGATGATAAATTTTATTATAACAAATTTAAATTCTTTAGGAAATCCTCCAAATTGTCAGAAACATTTTACGCAACGGTTGGAACTTACTTATCAAGCCCTAAACATTCTCATAGCAGAATATTTACTCAGATTGGTATGCTTAAAATTTAGTAGCAAATTCTCATCTATTCATTTTGTTTTTTAAGTTCAATATAATTTTTTTATTATTTTACAGGAGTTCAGTTACAGTTTATCAGTGTTTGTATCTGAAATACCTCTTTCCAACATGGTGTTTGAGTTTGCAAAAACAATTCTTAAAGCAAAAGATTTAAATGTAACAGATGCACGCTTTGGTGAATCTGATGTTTGGTCTGTTTTAAATTATTTAGGTAATAAAAACGAAATTATGATATTTTTATCTTTTATAATAATCACAAATAGTATTTTTTGCAAGAATTTATATAATTAAATTAATTTTAAATTTTTTAAAGAATATAATTTTAAATTATTCATTAAATCAAAATTGGGTCTGATATTTAAATATAATTATGATTTTATTAACATTAATTGGAATGTGACTAAAAACAAACCTTACATAATCACACAATGAAGTTTAACTTTAATTCAATTTTCTTAATTTTTCAGGAATACAATGTGACTCAGAACATGCATCAAAAATAGCTGATATGTATAATGAAAGCAGAGAATCTCCTCTTTTATATTGTATTTTAAAATGTATAACATTGCTTGATAAAGTTCCAATTTATGCTGAACCAGGTAAATGCATATTAGTATATAAAATATATGGAGTTATACAGTTTTAATATGTATTATGATAATATTTAACATAAAATAAGTGATTTTGCGAATTTTATTTAGACATTGAAAAAAATATATTGAACGCTGAAAGCAATTATTTGCATGTTTTTTCAAAGCCTTCATTCAAAAAACTTTCTTTATTAATTATATTTTTTTTGTTCCATTTTTGTATGTCTGTTTGGCAAATACCTCCTCCAATCTTCTTCATTCTGGCCTTTCTATGGCCATTTGCATAGGCAGAGGGAACCTGGGAACCTAGTGTTAATATACTTTTGTTCCCCACTTTCTGCCAAATTATGGAGTGTCTTAACACTAGGTTCCCTTTGCCTTATCTGTTGTGTATGGGGTACATTGTGAAGCTGATTTAATGTTTTTTTAAACAATTGATGAATAAAGATAAAACAAAATGTTTCTTTTTATTGTTTTACGTCTAGTAATATGACAAAGCATAGCATTGAGATGGGCCACTTAAAGTCCAATACCTAAAAAATGGGTGGAAAGTCAGGAATGGGATATTTTAACGTATTTTATTTTATAAATATAGAGTAAATCAAAAAACCATAAACAAAAAAGACATTTTATTCTTAAATTACTTAAAATTTTAAAACAAGTTTATTTTTTAGTCAATACTTCAGATGAGAGTGTCTTAAGTGACAAAACACTTGAAACAGACGAAGATGTGAGAATTATTAAAGATTCACATAGAAGCATATTAAACAAATGTAAACATTATTCCTTTTGCAAAACTTGTCAAAATAGAAAAAAGCAATTAAAGATAAAATATGAAAAGAAAATAAATAAATTAGAAAAGGTAGTATAGTAAGCATAGATTTACTTAAATATTTTGTGTACTTTTTTTTTTTATGATATGTGTAAAGCCTCATTGCTGACTGTAAAAGTGATAGTTGTGGGTTTGATTCCCACTCAGGGAATCACTTATTTAATATTTTATTTCCTCGCTCTGGTAACGAGGTAAAGCGCGGCGATTAATTAAGCCACTCAACACGAAGTGTCTCAAAAACTAGATTCCCTCTATGCTGCTGTATCATATATATTCAAACATTTTATAATATTATGATTTCTTTATATCAAATTTGTATTGAGTACATATAGTATCAAATTGTGTCAAGAAGAGTTCCAGGTTCAAATCCAAATAAAATAATTATTTATTATTTTTTTTATATTTAATAATTCAATTGCAGGTTGCCAATAAATTGAATATAAACAATCTAAATGTAGATAATTTTATGAAAACTGTTAACATTGTGGAACAGAATCTAATTGATGAGGTTACTATGATTGGTTTCACCATTATTGTTTAGAATATTATTTATAATTTGGACTACTCAGCACAAAAAAAAATAGTTTCTGACGAAAGAAAAGATAGGAAAGAAAGAAATAAACTCTTTGGTTTTCTTATACCAGCACTACCAATTTGAAGTTGAGTTCCGCTACTCAACATGTACAAAATTTCTTATAACAGGGAAAATCTAGGGACCTAACGCTTTTTCTACTTTTGACTTCTATATTATAGCTAATAGCTGGTAGACTCAATTTATTTCTTCAATTGTATTGTAAACGCAAAGATTGTGGGTTTGATCCCCACTCGGACAAATTATGTATTTTCACTTCATCGCTTTAAGTGGCCAGTAACTAGGCAAAGCGCGGCGTTGAGTTCTGCTACTCACTGCCTCATCACAATACTTCGAGAATTTGGCATAAAGTGGGAATGGAGTGTCTTAACACTAAGTTCTCTCTGCCTCCGTAGCTAAGTAACAATATTTATATGTTTTTAGATGTTTGACCAATTGAAAACAGTGTATGAAGCAGAAGTGGAAATGATAAAAGAAGATGGACAGAAAAAAGTTAAACATTCACTAGCGAGTCATGCACTACTCTTGCAACAACATAAAGAACAAGTTAGTTATCTATTATAAATGAAAATCCTTAACCAGATTTATCGCATATATAGTATATTTTTTAATAAAACATTTTTTCGCGTAGAGAATTCAGTCTATCAGAAAAAATGAAATGCAAAGTGACCACAGACCTGCCAACCTAGTGTTAAAACATTCCTTTCATTCCACATTGAATGGCGGAATTCAACGCCGCGCTTTGACTCGACGCCAGAGCGAAAAAATTAAGATATAAATAAATATTTCAATTCCTCGAGTGGGGATCGAATCCACAACCAGTCGATTTTACAGTCACACCTTATGCCTCTGCGCCACAACTAGCTTTTAAAGTTATACACACACCTATAAGTATTAGGTGTTTAGTTTTTTTAACCTCACCCGTATAGCAGGATAGATCAGGTACTCTCCTAATGTAAAATAGAAAAAAAACCGGATAATCACGTGTCGGACTCCCCGCCGGGGATTTCTTAAAAAAATTTGGAGGTCTTGAGTTTTTAGTATTCTGAAATTCAGGCTTAGCTTAGCCAGAGCCCGTTCATTTGATACCTCACTTGAACTAGCGGCATTAATACTAATTTTTTTAAAGATTTAACCACAAATGTATTCCTAAGTATTTCCTGAACTAGTACCCTAAAAAACCTAAAACTCGAGAAGTCGCTAATTGAATGCAGAAACTCAACGCACCCCTTTGTCTTGACAAAGCGGGGAAATTATGATAATTCGTTTCCTCGAATGGATACCAGCTACTTTTTTTTATTTTTAATGCATACATTTTTTTTAAATATGTTTCTATATATAGAGGTTGATGGTGTACAACAATTCGTTATGTCTTAACAAATTGAGACAACATAAGCTCTTTTAAATGTAAATATTTGTCTACTTGAAGATCGAAGTAACAACTATTAACTGTACAGTGAAATACTTTTCCAAAGTGTTACGATGTCCAACTTTTTTTAGCAGCACGCTGCATCCTGCGTATAGCTGCGGGTAGCCATGCCCATCCCAAAGTAGACTGGCGCTCACCCCAGAATTTTTAAGTATTGTAAAATTAAGCTTAGAAAAAGCTTAACCCAAAAGCAAAATTGGTTTCTTGAAAAATATTTTTAGATACAGGATTTATGGCGATTCATTAAATTTCCTATTTATAAATAGTTAGAAGAATCATACAAAGAAAAAGAAGACAAATTAGAAGAGAATATAAGACAAAAGAAGAAGTTTCTATGGGGTCTAGCGCGAGCCCTAAGGGACCAACACGAGTGCATGACCAAAGCCATGATGGAAGTGAAGTTTGAAACGGAGAGGCTTGTTGAAAAGGTACTTTAGGTGTTCTCTTGTGCTTTTGTAATGTTTTTCGAGAAGGGAACTGTAAGTTTGATTTCCTAAATGAATTTATAAAAAAGAACTTTAAGATATATTTAAATATTTTTTACGTTTGTATTTTTCAACTTCGTTATATCCAATTTTATTTAGCTAAATTTTATATAAATTCGAGTCTCTTTTAGGAAAATGAACTCAAAAATCAGTTACAAGAAGCCGAAAAAATACTCAAAAGCAAAGGTGAAAAAATGTACAACCAAATATCTCAAGAAATAAAAATATTAGGCGCTCATTTTGAGTCCATGAAAAAAGAAAGAGACAATTTAGATAAAGAAAGAAACGATTTGGATAATTTGAAACAAATTAATGATACCAATAACAAAGTTCTAGAAGAATATAAATGTAATAAAGAAGAATTAAAATTACATTACGATTTACTCAAAGAAGAATTGGATGGTTTAAAGAAATATATAAAAGATAGTAAACAGTCTAAATGTTTAGTAGAAAAGGGAACTGTAATGGAAGAAAAGTCTTTAATGAATAATGAAGTTAATGTTAGAATTAATGATGATAATGATGATAGATTTGATGATAAATTAAAATATCAGGTGGTTAATCATTTTAAGAAGAAGAATGTTAATTTTAATCAGGTTTGTTAAATTTATAATTTACTTACGTTGCAGTTGGAACGTATTTTACAAATTTTGATAATTCTTAAATATAATATATATTCAATCTTTATGACATACATATTTATATATTCGCATTCAAAGAAATGATATATGCAAAATGTTTTGATTTGGTTTCATTTGACACACCGCGGCGCTAGGTTCTGCTTTTTGAATATGATATCTGACTCTGACAAAACACGGCGCTTAGTCATTAAACACACGATGTTTGGAGATTTGGTTTTCTATATTTTTTTCTAAAGATTTTCTAATATCTTTAACTCTTTAAAAATATGATGTTACAGTTAAATCAAGAAGTAAACCGTCCTTCTAGCAGTGGAGCTGATGTTCAAGAAGAATGCAATTGTTCAGTAACTATACAGACGTTGAAAGAAGAAAATGAAAGATTGAAAAAAATGTCTTTGCAGGTACTTGTTTGAAGTGCGTCACATATTAAAATACATATTTTTATCAAACTCGTAAAAGGGTAGATATAAGTAAATAAGACAATGAGCGCAATGTAATTGTGTCATCGGGGATAGTTGCTTGTAGGCAACGCTCACCCGCTGCTTGGACTCCTCGCAGCCTCCTTCTAGATGCGCACGACGCTATTACGGTCGCTAACGTAAGTACGGAGGCAGAATTAACTCCCAAGTCTCACGACGTACTCTACGCCGCCGTAAGAGGCGACGAGGTCAGTCCTATCTCCATTCTCCTGCAATCGCCGACCCCTTGCGAGCTTTCCATCAAAGCTCGTACTTTTTCCCCTCCCCGCCCGGTGACGCTGTCAAGACCAATGCAAGTCAACAGCAGTATAGCCACGGCGAAAAAAAGTCAACCGAGGGTAGTTGCTTGTGAGCAACGCCCATATTAAAAGAAAACACGTGTGATTGTTTAATTGTTATTGATTGATACATATCACTTATTGCAATTACATAGAATCTCTTTCTCAATAATTTAGAAACATACAGACGATGTGTGTTGTTTATCTTGTTCTTAAAAAACATTAACCACTTCCGATTCCTGACAATATTATTAATAAAGCAAGTTTAATACATCGATGCCAAAATGGATGTTTTGTAAATTTTACTATCATTAATTTTTCACTGTACATGTGTATATGTATTATTTATTATTTTTTCAGCAAATTGAACATATAGATGCACTTTCCAACGAGAGAAATGTTCTACAACAGCAAGTTACTAAAACTCGCACTTCGCCTTTTATACAACATGGTTTTATAGGCAATAGGTAAGAAATTATACAATAGCTACAGTTTGATAATTGTAAATCTCGTTTTTTCTACAGAAAGTGGAGATTAAAGTGATCGTTTACTACGCACTTTTGCCACAACTGGCCTCGATTGCCATTTAACTTTAATGATCATATATTTTTTTATACAGAATAAATCAAAATCGAAATATACAAAGTAATCAGCATGCAGCTGGAGAATTATACGCTTTTCCAAGTCTGCAGTCGCGGGTTCTGCTCCCGAGTGAAGCAGTGCCTTTTCTAGGTGTAATGGCAGATAAACGTGATGAGCGACGGTCTGTACATAAATATTTGTATATAAATTATTCTAATTAATAATGAAAATGTGTATTTATAAATTATACCTACTCGTAATTATACCACAAATAGTAGAAAAATGGCAGATTTTTGACCTAATTGTAAAATAAGGATTTAAAAAAAAACATTGATCCAATTTTTTTTATAGTAACTATTTAGTTACCATTGAAAAGTATCCTTTTTATATTTGTTTTTTTAGAAATTTGTTAAATCAATGGCGTGCACTACGAAGACCTCGCCCTATGTCATCTCCACCATTAAATATAGCAAGTTAGTATGAACAATAAATTCTACATATAATATCGTATATAATAAATAGCGTGCCACTTTGAACTTACGACCTTTGGGATAGTATGTGAAAACAAATTCATATGGTATTTATGGATTTTAAAAATGAAAGAATAAATACCGTAATGACACAAGCGTACAACTGTAAACTGTTGTATTTAGTAAAGCGCGGCGTTACGTCCCACACTCAACATTACAAGAATACGCCGGTAAATGGGAAACGGACGTGCCTTAATGGAAACGGAATGTCTTAACACTAGACTCCCAGGTGTGATGCTAAAACAAGTAAACAGTTGTTGTAGCATAATCTTAATTGTCATAATATGGCAACGCTCATATGGTTGTGAATTCGGTTCCCAGTCGGTGGAGTGATTATATTCAAATTATATCAATTTACCCGTATTACTAGGACAAAGCATGGTGTTGACTTTCACTACAAGCCATTAATAATTGACGACTAAAAACCTAGAAGACAACTATAAAAGAGCTTCAAACAGCATGTTTGAAGATTATCAGCTCATTATCAGCAAAAATGTTTTCCCGAAATCGTGGCAAAGAACACTTTCGATGAAGTCACCTTCAAACAAAAAAATAAATAAATCAAAACCGATTTATCCGTGGGAGACTGGCTACCACAGACAGACATACAGTTACATAAACACATATACAGAGACTCGTAAAAATAAAGAGTGTACTTTTTTTTAATCAGCCCCAGGACAAAGCATTCAATCAGATCCAGTTTGTTCACTTGAGAAAAATGTTCCAGACAATGCAGCAGATGCTGAAGTACAGCCTAGTAGTAGGTAATTGTTCACAATATTATATATATTATGTTTATATCTAGTTTATTAGTAGATAGTTTTTTTTATGTTTTATTACAAAAAATTTAAAACTTTATTGCAAACCGGGTTTTTTTTGTTAATTCATAAAATAATTATCTAAATATGCCGAAAAATATTTGTCCTAGAAATGCGAGATTATTACCAAAGAAGTTTCTCCTTTCCAAAATGTATCTACAACTATCTATGTATCTATATCTATATCTATGTAACAATAACTATCCCTGTTTTTTTTTGTTGGTTAGTTGATATTGATATATGTAATTAAACACTCACATTGTGTACAAATTACATGATACTTTATCCTGATCCTACGCACAAAAGTTGTCAATACCGATTTTCTTATTTCTAACTGTAGGAAAGGTAACATATGATAGGTTAGTGTGTTTTTAAAAAAATTAAAACAATGTCCTGCGAGAAAATGCGAAGTGTGACTGTAAAATCGACTGGTTGTGGGTTTGATCCATTTTCACATTTTCATTTCCTCACTCTGGTATCGAGGCAATTTGCGGCGTTGAGTTCCGCTACACAATACGCAATGCCTTCAGAACTCGGTGGAAAGGAATGTTAGGTTCCCTCTGCCTACATCGCGCGAAGCTGATTTTATTTAAACTTTAATTAGTGGCTTCTATCTCTATAAATATTTTATTTATATCCTATTTACAATTTTATTGCTCTTTGCAGTTATAAATTTTATAGATATTGTATTTTTTTCAGTATCTGAAATTATAAAATAATTATATTCATTATTTTTACAGTTATATTAGTTAAAGTAATAAATTTGTTTTCAACTATTGATTTATTTGTTGTAATTAGTGATACACCTCCAGTAAACGCTAACGAGAAAAATATGAAAACTGTTTCACACGAAGCCAAGCGAAAGCAGCGAAAGTAAGTTGTTTAATAAAAATTGGTTGTTCCTTATTTTAATATTATTTTTAAATTAATTTTTTAAAAATAGTCCAACATTTCTTTGATATGTGTCGATTATTGTTAGTTAGATATTTTTATATCTAATAAATAATATTGGGAGATTCTGTACATTGATTACAAAATTTAAAAATACTTCAAGGATACAATATGTACACCATCTATATACATACAAGTCCTTAAAGTAATTGTTGTTTGCATTTCATGCAAAGGTTAGACTTATGGCCATTAGTCCTCGGAAAATAGGCTACAAATAATTCGAAGGTAAGAAACCTAATCTGTAAAAAATATTAATAGTTACTTAGCATGACGAGCATTTTCTGCTGGCAAAAAAAAACCAAGGTCTGATGTAAAACGCTAGCAACCCGGCTAATACTTAAAAGAAATAAATATGTAGCGCATTAGATAAACCATATAACGAGTGGTAAAGCAGAGAAAAGAAGAGGAAGTAGCATACAAGCAGACTAAATTGTAGTCGGCAAAACTAACAATTGTTAATATAACAAATTCTTTGCCTCTGTAACATAAATTCGCCGAATAAATCCCAATCTCAGCAAATGAAGAATATACGATATAATATAAAGATATTATGTAAATATCTTTCATCTTTTCAGTAATATAAAAGAACATACAATACGTCGTGAAAAAAGTCCCAATTCAGCACTACATGAAGCCAAACGGAGATTAAGAAAACTAGAAATTGAAGCCGAAGCAGTTGAGAAATCTTATTTGATATTTAGAAAACGACAATCTGTACTAAAGAAAATTCAAAATAATGTTACTTTACCAGAAGAATCTGTGATACGAGAGCCATTTCGTTTAGGTATATATTTAACTTTTACTTTATAATAGTTATCTATTTAATATGTATAAGATATTTTTAAGATACTAACATTTCCTTTCTGAATTTTACCAGTGCACAAATGTTCTTTAAATAACTCTTTTTTTTAGATAAACCGGTTCACTCTAAAACTTTATTAAAAATAAAGCAAAATAGTAAAATTGATGATACAAACTTCAAAGAATCACCCGAATTATTAAAAAAAGATTTTGACAAATACTTACGGGAATACCAAACTAAATATGATATTGGTAAATTACATTTCCCAAACAAAAATTTGGCACTTCAAAAAGTTGAACCAATTCCTCCAACAATTAATACAAAATTTCATGAACTTGAGAGTATTAATTATATAGAAACTCCAATTACTGAATTTAGAAAGCTTTATCAAAAAGATAATTCTAATGTTACTATAAATCATACTTTGACTGACACTGTAGAACATTTAAAAGATAATAATAAAAGTATTATAAAAGATGACAAAAAAATAAAATGTGATGACCAAGCAGATTTACAAATTCCGAAAAAACATATAGATCACGATAACAATTTTGATAAAGAATTATGTGAAAAGGATATCTCCTTCCAAAATATAATAAAAGATACGAATAATGACTGTAATAAAAGTAATTTGGAAACTATAGAGATAGATACTCGTCTTATAGATAATAAAAATGACAAAATTGCAAAAAATGAAGATCATGATGATGTAATAGTTAGTGCTAATAATGAAAATTTAGACGGAATTATTGAGAAACACACGGAGAATATGCAAATTCAAGAACTTAATGAAGATAATAATATTAATTCTAAGTCTGATAATAATATGGTTCAAAATGAAGAACATCTATTAATAGTTGAAGTTGAAAATATTTACAACGAAAGTAACATAAAAATTAGTGAATCTAAAAATTTACTTCTAGTAGTTGAAAGTTCTGTAATTAACGAGAATAGTGAACAAAACAAAGAAAACGTTTTATCAACACAAATGACTATAATAGTCAGTCCTAAAAATATAGAAAATAATGAACCTAAAAAACATTTATCAGAAACAGTAACAGAAATTACGGAAAATGATATTTTAAATGACATATTCCAAGCTAAAAATAACGAAGAAGTGTCTAGCGTGGAACTATCGAAGAAATTAGACAAATCAAGTAAAATGGAGAACAGTGATGAATACGGAGAAGATATCTCCGCCGATGTGGATAATTATAACAGTCAATATGAATTTGGGAATAATTCTCCGATATCAGTTGCTAAAACATCGGAAGCTGACGATGATTTTTGGGAGTCATGAAGTATTATTTTATATATTTGGATTTAAAAAAAATTATAGTTATGCCATTGTAAAGTTTCACCACTTTTTTTTAAATTTGTGCTCCTTCGCCCAGTCGCTGCGTGAGGTCAATCGGCTTGTTATGTCCGATTACGGGTGATTATAAATTTAATTGTACTGTAATTGTGATACGGGTATTATAAATTTAATTGTACTACAAAACCGGGAGAGCAAAGCGAACCAAAGTATGAAGGTGTTCGCAAGCACTGAATGGCAAGACGTAGCATAACGTCACACGCCTAGCCAGTTTTTGCTGTGGAGACATTCTCTTTTCTCGCGTTATCTATTTTTTATATTATATGCTGTGTGTTAGTGTATATATTTTCCAATCCCAGAATACAAAATAAAACATTACAAACCATTCATAATTTATTTATCTAATCACGAATCGAAATATAAAACATTTATATATACATTTGAGGATATAAAAGTACAAACACTCCGACTCCGACCGTTGATAGAGATACACGTCACTTGTAAATGCGTAACGCTCGCTTTATTGTCACTAACTTATATTGGAATTAATGGACAAATGCAAATTAATATTCACTGCCATTTTTAAGCCGGATTCGTTTTATTTAATAAAAAAATAAATCTTACACTTAGAAAAAACAAAAAAGTGTGGATTACGCTATTATAAAACACCATGTATTTGTACAATCGTTTATATTATAGCTTAACTTTAGAAGTTTAAGTAATATAATTAATGTACTTAAAATATTTTCCGAACCAAAATGAACAATTGAATAGAAGTCGTTACGTAAATCCGGCTATAGTTATTTTTCTTACAGTTATATTATTTATAATTTACGTAAAAAACTTAACTTCTGAACAAAGAGCTGCATAATCGGTTTTATGAAATCTCGAGCTAACAAAATATACAAAACATTAACATCACAATTTTCGTATATTTACTGCAATTATGCCCTAGCATTTTTTATTATTTCTATAATAAACCTGAACTACCCATTAATAGTATTTGGTAAATGTTATTTTACGTTATTACAATAGTTTAAAAATTACTTTTTGTTAGATCGAGGTTTCTTACAAATGATTATAACATTTTCATATTATTTATAAATTATTTTATTAAATTCACTCAAATTTGTCTAAAATAATAATGCGTAAATAATGGCAGTGAATGCAAATATAAAACACAAATCGACTTATAATAAATTATTGGGTATTAAACAAAATTATTCACCAAATCACATAATTACAAACAGATACAGAATTACTTTTTTAAGATCTTAATAGCATTCTATATAAATAAAAAAAGAAATATATAATATGATATAACTTATTAAATTTGCTTAATTTAAAAATATAAGTGAACACTTAAAAAAATCGAAATGACGACTTCAATTTTTACTATATTTTTAGTTTTATATATATTTTTCTTGCCTTACTGCTTTCGCTAATAAAAAAATTAAGATTTTCTTTCATGTCAACATTTACAATATAACATCAAATATGAGATTATTATTTATCAACATTACTAATAATAATTACTAAAATAAACATTTTATACCAACATGATCAATCAATCGTTATAATTAAACTTTGCTAAAATATTGTAAGCAAATTAATAGAATATAGCTTCACACTGTATCCCTCAAATATCAAGGTAAATAGTTCCCTAAGCATTATCCAATTTTCGAAATATTGCATGTTTGATTGGTGGAGCTCAACGCCGCGCGTCTTATTACCAGAGCGAGGATAGTAAAGTAATTCATTTCTTCGAGTGGGAATTGAACCCACAACGGTCGCGTTTTAGTCAAAGGCCCCCGTAGGTCTGTAATAAAGCAACATTTATTATTATAATTTATATAAGTGAAATAAAAAAGTGAGTGCAAATATACAAAATATAAACTAGCGAACTAAGGTGAGTGCGAAATTATTTAATAAAAACATAAATCTGTGGAAATAACACAATTATCATGTGATTGTTAAAAATATATAAACATTTAAAAATATAGACACTTTCGAGTAGCATTTAAAGAATTATATTTGACAAATTATGTATAATTTAAAAATATTTTAGAAAACCTACAATCATTTTTGAGCGTGGCAAGACTCGAATTCACACTTCTTGGAAGTCATCGAAGTAGAAATCTATTTAATAAAATATCATATAATTAAGAAAAAACATATATTTAATTTGGGCATATGTGTTAGACACCAAACTATTATTTATAAATATATTTTTGTCGATATTGACGTGTAACTCAAGAGTGTCCATATAAAATAAAGAGAATACAATAATAAATTCTTTCACTTCAAAATCCAAAATAACACGCTCTACTAACGAAAAACTTAGAAAATAGTAATTCCCATTGAAATGTTTTGTTTTATATATAAAAAATTATGCTCACGATATAAAACACAAAAATTAAGTATTCATATTAACATTATGCCAATTAAAGGTTTACATTAAATTAAAAAAATAATATATACAATGTAAATAAAATATACAATACAGAAAGCCAATATGATTTTAATATTAAACTGATAAAACGAATTAGTTTCGTAATAAGAATATTATTTTACACTTCACGCTGCATACCTTATACAGCAAGGTGAAGAGAACCTAATGTTAAGACGCTCCTTTTTCCCTTTTCTGTCGAATTTGGGACATAGTATATTGTCCTTGGAACCTCGGAACTCAACACCGTGTTTCGTGTTAAAAAAAATGTAACGACGTTTAATGTAATCCTGCTAAATCCATTTAGAATTTTATCGTTGTGTACATTTTTATATTTGAAAGTGTAAAAAATATTTTTTTTTACAAAAAAACCGACTTATTTAGAAATCGTATAGAAATCGGTTGGCGTGCTATTCAGTTATTCGTCCATTTGTCGAACACATACTTAATACAAATTTAAGAATTATGTGATTTTCTCATGGTCCACCATTAACAGAAATGGACCAAATTAAAATGAAACAACACGGGTAACACTAGCTTCCATTAAAAAAACATTAAAATCGGTTCACCCATTCAAAAGTTGTGGAGGAAACAAATATTAAAAATACAGTCGAATTGATAACCTCCTCCTTTTAGAAAGTCGGTTAAAAATACAAATTTGACCCTTGATTCATTTCATATAGTAAAGAACACTAATCAATATTCAAAATTGTAAAAACTATGTAATAATATGTACTCATAGTTTTTTAAATCCGCTTTTAGTCTCTCCTAATAATTTGCTCAATAGGCTATTAGCAGGTTTATACTCAAAGCCGGCTCCTTCAAATGGAAATCAAACTCAAAATCATCGCGTAAGACACCTTGGTGTTAAGTCGACTATTAGTTATTTTTAAAATAAGTAATATAATATTAATTAGTTCATATTTTAATTTATTTACCGATTTTTTTAAACTTTTTTTTGGAGTATAAATTAAAAAAGCATGCCTATTTTATAACATAGTATTAGACTAGCAGTGAAGTGTTAAATAAAAATTACAATACAGTATATTAATTGAAAATGAATTATGAAACTATCAATTTAGATATAAAATTGATAATTTCAAAATTCATTATATAAACCTATGAAATTTATAGAAAACGAAAATTATATAAATAATAGTTATTTTCAGTATATGATTTTCCCAGTTATTCAGTTTTTATTAATTTTGTATACAAATTCCCGACAGAATTAAAAAAAACCATATATTTAAAAATAAAATAATTAATAAAATAATATGTTAGGCAGTAATATAATAGTAGACATATGTATAGACTAAAATATAACAATTAGAAACCAAAACTAACATTGTGTCCGACATTTTTAGCAGCTGCGGCGGACCTCGGAGAGTTGGGGCCTGTCACTCTTAACCAATTAGATATCTGAAATAATTATAAAAGTAACAATTTAATAAAAGAGCGATGAGGGCACGAGCGTACGAAAGGCACCCCTTAGTCGTGTGGGTAATACCCATAGGTACCAATAGGTTGGTGACCCTCTCCCCCCAGAATTATTATTATCAATTTTTTATTATTTCAAAGTCGGTCTCAAAACCTCTTAGGACATCGAGGCGAAGTGGGACAGATTGCAAAGGCAGTGGTTGTGTGTTCAATGAATACTTGGGGTAGTGAATTTATTTCATTTCCACACTCTGATACGATAAACTGTGACGTTGAGAGACAGAAAGCGGAGAAGGCATACTTTCAAAAGGTACAATAATTTAAAAATAGAACAATAACACCAACTTGCAGCGGTACAACCCTATCGCCGCGCGAGAGGCTCGCGTCACGCGCGTCACGCGCGTCGCGGTCGCGCGCGTCGCGGCGCGGCGTGCTGCAGGGCGGCGCGCGCGCGTCGCGCGTCACGTCGGGCCACGACGCCGTCGTGTCGTCTGCACTCGCCGGTTGCCAGCTGGGGACAGATGATCATTTATTAATTTCACTTTTGTAGTGTTTTTATAATATTAATTTACGTTCTTGAATTATGTGTAAAATAATTATAATTATAGACGTTACAGCTGTGACTTTAATTTCCACCCGGGAGAATGCATTCTTTTCTTTGCTTACTACGGAAACAAGACAAAGCGCGGCGTTAAATTTTGACTACTCAACACGCAATGTGTCGACAATTGTGTGAGTGTCTTAAGAGGTTACCTCTGCTGACTCTGATTCATACAGAAAATACTGCGAAACGAAGCAAAAATGTAGTAATATAAAAAATCATATTACAGCTACTAATACTCGTATTAGTCGTCGTTAGATAGTAGGCCATTAATATTTATTGAAAAATATAAACGGTAAATAACATTTAAAATATAATCATAAAATATAAAATTTAGATTAAGCATTACCTAAATAGAAAAAAAAATTATGTAATTAAATACATACCCTCGTCTTTCGCTATCCGTATATAACGCAACAGTGTGTCTCCAACGATATAGATTGGGGAATGTGTCCGGAGTTATTTTACATGTGCTTACAGCATCATATACAAGCCGATCCATTTTCGATGGTTCTTCCCTAAAAATGTAAAATTATATATGTATATAAAAATTATGTTCATACAAGTAATTAATTTTCTGCCAAAACCAAAAAAAAATTACAATGCCTGAATTTTCTTTTAATACAAATAATAATAATTTGGAGACATATGCAGATTCATTAGTTACATAGAACTTTTATTTATAAAGTATTCTATATTTTTTACATTTCAAGTGTTAGTCCACACACTTAGAAAAGAAATATCCTTTTTTAGAAACGTTTCGAGAATTCTTATATAGTTGAGAGCAGCATTATAACTTATTTATGTTGTTAGCAGAGTTGCCAACAACATAAATAAGTTGTAAAAAGCGTATAAGAATTTCGACGTACCCCAATGAGAACGTATGGCTTGGAGCTTAGAGTGCTTGGAGGGTTTCCAAGAGTCGCGGGTTCAAATCCCTCTACGTTCAAATTTTTATACGTGTCTAAAAAAGTATTATTCTATTTTTATTAATTAATGAATTATAAGGCACACGTATTAAAATTATAGTAGAAAGTCGAACGCAGCCGGTGTTTTAACCTTACACTATAATAACATAACAAAGAAAAAATACCATATATACTAAATATAATCACATAATTCATAAAACCCACCCATAAATAAAAGGTTCAGTGAGCGCTCTATCACTCGCATCATGCATATCACCGTCGTCACTATCAGAGTGTTCTGATGCTGTCTGATAACGTTCCTCGTTGCCCGAACCAGCAGAATCGTCTTCTGATATCTGAAAATATTTTTTTATTAGCTTCACACTGTCTCCCGCATACAGCCGGGCAGACAGAGACAGTAGAGAACGGAATGTCTTAACCTAGTCCTACACTCAGTTTCTCACTCTCCGCCGTTGTTGTTGATTGGCAGAACTCAACGCCGCGCTTTATCTCTTTACTAGAACGAAGAAATTAAAATATTTAATATGCATTTCCTTCTCTGAAGTGGGAATTGACAACCGTTGTGTTTACAGTCGCACGCTGTGCCGCTGCACCACGAGGGCCTCGAAATTGAAATGAAATTATTATTCCGAGCTGACGAGGGGCGGCAGCTATAGTGTTAGCTGTAGTTTACGCGCACCACGCAATGCTACGGCAGCGTAAAGTGCGAAACGGAGTGTCTTGATACTAGGTTCCTTCTGCCTACCTTGCCGTTTGCAGAATATACCGTAAAAATTAAAATTAAAGATTTATAACGTTGAAACATTATATTGTAATGAATATATAAAAGCCATTGTGGCGCAGGACACAAAGATGTAATTGTAACCCGACGGTTGTGGGTTCGATCCACACTCAAGGGAATACTTTATTTTTTCCTAACATTTTTTTACTTACACTTATTTTGTAATTAAGATACAAGTACACAGTATTATTTCCTGCACTCACCTCCGCCTCCACCACCAAGCACTTGGCGACGTCGACGCAGCAGAGCGCGCCGTCCCCCGCCGGGGAGTTCTGGCTCACCGGCCTCTCTGCACTGGCCTGGCATTTGCCGTCGCCTTCGAATAAAACGATTTATTATATTGTTCCTCATGCTGTATTTCGCTTATTTTTAGTGATACACTTCCAATGAATCCATAAAACTAATAGAAAGAAATCAAAAGAAAAAGCGATAAAAAGCATATAGCAGAGTAAGCAGAGGCAAACTAGTGTTAAGACACTTCGTTCCTAACTTCCTAAGCCTTACCGCCAAATTTGAAATGAAATTAATTCATTCCCTCTTGTAAATTACTTTGTCGCGGCAATCAGCAAAAAAAACTTGTATACTGTATATTAATGGTATTTTTTTTAATAAGGTTATGTTTTTTTTATTTTTATTTTTCAAGCCTTTTCCACATTGAGCTAATTGAACAATGAGATTATAATCGTTTTGTGCTTTTATGTAGATAAAGTAAATAAGAGTAAATTTTAATGTGTAACTTTAAATCTCAAGTTTGGACTATTTATTTTGACTAACTTAATTGAATGTAACTTAATTGTCGTGGCGCAGCGGCACAAGGTGTGACTGTAAACCGACTGGTTGTGGGTTCGATCCCCACTCGAGGAGATGAAATATTTACTTAAATTTATATTTCCATTTCTTCGCTCTGGTGTCGAGGCTAAGCGCGGCGTTGAGTTCTGCCACTCAACACGCAATGCCTTCAGAATGCGGCAGAAAGTGGGGAACGGAGTGTCTAAAAAAAAAAAAACACTACGTTCCCTCTGCCTACCCCGCTGTGTGCGGGATACAGCGTGAAGCTGATTTATTTAATTGAATGTAATCACAAACAAACATACCAATATCGTGTTCAAACGTAAGTCTTCTAATAAAGCTTTCACTTTTCGGACTCGTTGACATCATGGACCTATTCTTCCTAAATGAAGCATTTTTCTTACTATTTCTCTCAAACACTTCCACCTTCCAATCACATCTGCACTTCCCGGCCTTCTCCCAAATCTCCCTACATTCGACTTCCGAAACTGCCGGAGCTTTCGTATCATCGGATTCCGTTAATTCCTCACAAATAAAACTCGACAAACATCTAACATGGCCGTCTATAACATGATTTATTCTCATTCTATTTGTTCTATAAGTAAATGGTTTCCTTTCATCATCAGAACTGAATATGTCGTCGTTGGGACATCGTAATTTTATTAGGAACTCCACTAAGTTATTTATATCGTCCAATTCCTTTGTCTGTTGTTTTAATTTAAAAACAACTAGTTGGGCTAAACGTGAGTGTATTAGAGAGAAATTAATATCTTTGAATCTTTCATCATCCATGTAAGTATAAATTGTGTGTTGGAGGTGTTTTGCCTCAGATTTCAACGATTCTCCGGCTACTTCCGGCTCAGTTGATAGAGAAAATATTAAGGCATCAGCTAGTCTTTTGGCAAAAACTTGACATGTTCTTTCTATGCATAATAATTGATTAACCGTGTGATTAGTTTGTACTATATTTGTATCGCCATTCTGTATTAGCGGCTTCGCTGTAGGTTGTCTACACAGTCTTTGTCTTATGGGATCGGTTTTACGCCAGTGGGATTTGTCCGTTATTTTGCATGTCTTCATGGCAACACATAGTTCCGACATCGGACTCAGTTCTTGGTGTGGACTTTGACTGAGATTGCCTAAACTTATTCTAGAAAGATTTAGCTCTTCAGTTTGGTTTATGATGTCATTTTGTGCAAAGGAATAAGCTGTTTCGTATTTTGCTTTCAAATAGTTTTCTAATAGAGCAAGCCCTTCTTGTGACCTCAAGTCAGTAAAGGTGTCTAAGAACGGCCAGTATTCTTTCCAGCCCACATTCATTTCTTCTGCTAAATTTCTGTAAAAAAAAAAAGATATAGATATATTAGAAAAGGCACCTTTAAATACATAAAATTAAAAAGTAAACACGAAGTTGTATTGATGAGGTTATAAATATTAGTACTATTATTATTAACTAGTTTTGGCACAGTGTGATAGTGTCTTAATATAAATGTAGTTATAATAGGAACGATTGTTATTCGGAAAAATAAATATATTTAAACATATTTTTCATTGTAGTAAGACATGCTGTGTGCATGTGGCTTTGGAGGCCCAAATCCTTCATCATATTCATTCGAAATTTTTAGAAACAGAACTATTGGAAGTTTGCGTCTCTCGGAACCTTGTAAATGAGTCCACATCTCAAACTATATAGTATACACTCACCTTCCGACCGCCTCCAGCCCCTTGCTGAGCTCCCTCAGGCGGAAGGACGGGGGCGCGCTGGCGGGCGTGGGCGTGGGCGTGGGAGTCTTGGGAGCTCGCGGGGGAGTCTTCCATCGTCTCCTGAAGGAGTCTGCGTCGAGCGCGGGCATGGGTCCCGCAAACGCGCGTATTTCGTAGCGAGGTGACAGAGGGTCTCGGTTCAGTTCCTGTTAACATTTTAATGCATGTTAAAATCGTTATTATTAGTTGGTGTGGAATAAATTTTCATATAATTTTCATATAATTATAACTATATAGCATCGAATACAGCGGCAAGAAAATATAAATTGTAACAAGCGTATAAGAATCCGTCACACGTGCGCTATGTTAACGTATACGATACGATGAGTTTGTATGAATTTTTGGCTATAGCCCTCGGACGGTTTCTAAGAGGAGCAGGATCGATTACAGGTATGTTCAAATTTGGAAACTTTTCATTGTGTCTTAAAAGGCAAACGGAATATTTAGACTCTTTTAGGAATAAAATTTCTAGATATAAAATGTCTAGTTTAAGTAGTTGATCAAAACAAAAAATAGTAATAGCTAAACATTTTGAAAACCTTGATAAAAGATACGGACCAAGTGCCTGTATTGTTTAGTAAAAATATATACAGTATAACCTTAATGTACCGACCCTCAAAATAACGATTCGAGTCTCGATTTAACGAATTTTTCGAAATCCCCTAAAACTTCCCGACTTTCTACAAAATATACCTTTACATTGCGAACACATTTGTTCAAAACCTTTTAATCGTGAAAAATATTCGGCAGGAAGTGGGAAACCGAAGTGTCTTAATAATACAGGTGTTTTGACACTACGTTCCCAGTTGTTATGTGCGGAATACAGAATAAAGCTAAAAAAGTAAAAAAATACTATATCCATCTCTTTCCAACTCACAGGAGGTTCAGCAGGTGTGAATGGTCTGCCTATAGAGGGGGCGGCGCTGTCGTCCTCGCTGTGCAGCACCGGCACGTAGTAGCGCTCGCGCAGCATGGCGCCGATGCGCGCGGACACCTCGCGCGGCGTGTTGGGCGCTCGGGTGCAGATTATCTGAGGGAAATTGTATTTATTACTTAAACGTGATTTAAATCCTTATACAAACTATTATATAACTTATTTTATTTATGTTGAGATTATTTGATATGCATGTAGGTATATACAATGAGGCCAGTCGTGACGCAGGCGTTAGACAGTAGACGCGACAGGTTGTGGGTTCTGTTTCAACTTGAGGAAATTAAATATTTAATATTTTCATTTGGGACAAAACGCGGCGTTGAGTTCCGCCTTTGAACTCGCAATGCTTCCAGAATTTGGCTGAAAGTGGGGAACGGAAGTGTTGTAATAGGGATTGAGTGTCTTAACACTATGTATATATATGTTCTTGGGTTCCCTCTGCCTATCCTGCTATGTGCCACAGCAGGATTGGCAGGTACACAGCGTGAAACTAAGTGTGATATCAAAAAAGTCTAAACGTATAAAATGGAGTTAGCAACACATTTGAGTTTTAAGTTCATAGCAAAATTAAAAATATATAATAATTTTAAGTTCAATTACCATATACATTAAATATAATACTTACATCTTTAGGCAATTCACCATGTTTATTTTTCGCATTTTTATTACACTGCGGGAACGATGTTAGGACGTCTACAACATGTTCTGCACCGAATTTGACAGCAAAATGTAATGGAGTCTCATTGAGTCCCTTATCTGGGGTATTGAGATATCTATCCACTAGGATTGAAGCGAATTCCTGGAAAAAAAGGTAAAAATACATAGTTACGTAATCTGTCTAAAATCAAATTATATATACAAAACTATGCATTATACTCTTACAATTTTTTATCAGCTTGAAAGGTTGTAATGCACATTTTAATATAAATAATTAGATCTTAGACTTTAGTGCTAGCTAATTTTTAGCAATTTTGTCGAACAAAATATTTTATATTGATATACCTTTTTTATTTGTAAACTGATTTAAACAAAAGAAACAATAAATGTTATGGGAAGTCTCCCGAAATACAATAATGCATTTAAATCGGTTAAGCCGTTTCTAAGTTTAGCGTGCACAAACGAACCAATAAGCAGACTTTTTTCTTAAATCATTGTTTAGGCTTTCATTACATTGATAGAGGTTTCAGATTTTCTTACTTATAATATAATTAAGAAAAAGTGAGGTTCTCTAATTATCAAGAAATTATATATTTTCATAATTACCTTACAAGATTCCAGATTAGCGTCCATTCCATACAAAGCCTGTACAAACGCTGGATTTCCTACAGTATTGAGAAGAAGATTGCATATTTCGGCATTCATCGCTTTAGCTGCTATATGAAGAGCGTTATAACGCGCGCCTTCCTAAAAAAAAAGTTTCTTTTTTTTATCTTCACAGATCAAGATCAGTCTGTTCCCCACAGCACCGGCCAATGCTCTGCCAAGGCCAGAGTGAGATAATGAAAATAATGCATTCCTCTAGGGGGGACTCTTTTTTCAATTAGATGATATCATCGTAGAACAATATACCCAATATCCACTTTTGAAAATGTTTTTATTAAAAAATATATCATCTGTTTTGTTTTGATTAGAAAAAAATACTGTAAATTAACAAAATGTAAGGAACAAATTAGCAACAGACTCTCTTTGGCAAACACCGTTTATTCGTAAACGTGTGAGATATATGTGGAGACAGTTACTAATCAAGATATTGCCCGATTGGCATCGGAACTTGAACTCTTGCCAACACAAATAAACCCTATCTCCATAACAATGCACAATTATATAATTGCACATTATACAGCAGTTGGAACACATTAAATTCTACAATGTAACTATGTAGAGTCTACAGGATGGTTGTGGGTTCGAATTCTATTTAAGAAATTGTTAAAGAGTATAATACTGTTCTAGAAAAAGTATAAACATTTTAATATAGCTGGATTTGAAACAGCGCCTCTATTAATCTGTTTGTGAGAAAGTTTGGATATTTAAAAATGTAAAACAATATTTATAGTAATTATTTTCCTCGTGTAATAAGTGGAGCTAATACTAAAATGTGTATTTAAAACAAACATTTAAATTAATAAGATTTTAAATTTTTAATTTGTATTTTTTACAAACGAGTACTTACTTGAACAATAGATGGTGTGTTCCCACTGCTGACGAGATACCGAGGATTGTCCCACACTCTGTCTTGAACTGTAGTTGTCAGGCCCGCTTCGATGGCTTTTCGTAGCGCCACCATGTCTTGTGGCGAAGGAGCCTTAAATGGGTAAGGTTTTTCACCTACTAAAGCTGTGGAATTGATTTATTGTAAAAAAAATGTTTTAGCTTCAGAAAATTCGCGTTACGATATTCCTTTCTCCTCTATCCGACAAATTTTAAAATGGTTGCGTTGTTTTCCTTCTTCTTACTGTAGGGAAGAAATAAAAATATTTCATTTCCCAAGAGGGAAATGAACTTATAACCCTCACGGACAATCAGACGTGTGCCGCTGCATCACGACAGCCTCATTTATTTATATTGTATTTTTTAAGTTATTGTTAATGTACTTTTAGAAGGCTCTGTAGCCTTAATAATACTGTTATTATTGACAGGCAATGAGTTTCTTAAGTAATAAATTCAGAGGCGTGCTTATATATTCACACTATATATATTTTCTTGGTTTTAAGTAGTGATACAGAGTTCGTGTTCGAGGGTGTCTACTATCATATATTAGCACGCAATATTGTGAAGGTGTCGGAAGTGGAAAAAAGTAAGTTAACACTGAAATGTGAATCATGTCAGATCCGTTTACAGTTTACACATTAGATATAGATACTTCTTTTATTACGCCTATAATCAGAAATGTACTTAAATACCTTATTCTTATCCATATTTTTTTTCCAATTCAATTTTGCCAGCGATACTTACAGCTTTAAAATGTAATCAATTTTCATTCCAGCCGTGGCGCAGGGGCCCAAAGAAGGATTGTAAACGCAACTGGTTGTGGGTTCCATCCTCTCTCTCTCTCATTTTCATAATTTATATTTTCATTCCTTCGCTCTAGTGGCGAAGCAAATGCGCGGTGTTGAGTTCCGTCCCTCAACATACAATGCCTCCGAAATTCGGTGGAAAGTGGGGAAGTGTCCTAGGTTTTTTAGGTTAAAATTATATATTTTTATAATAGGTATTAATTGTATATATAAACAATAACGTAAATTATATATATGATAAAATTTGATATAATAATAAGTAAAAAAAATAAGAACAACGTTTATTTCATAAAAATATTCAGCAAGTTCTTATAGCAGCGATCAGGTGTCAATACAAAGGGAATTATTCGCGACGTGACCTCATTCTCTCCCTAATTGGATAGTATTGGTACTTTGCACGAATGTTTATAAATGTTCGATGTAAATGGCTAAAGTCAACGGTCTTTGAGATATAATTAAATCATTTGATAAGTATCGTTTTGTTCTCGTATGACTACATATAGATGTACAATCTATATATAGTTTCGAGTCTCACGTTCAATTATTTTTTATTGTTATTATTTAAATGTATACAGTAGCCTAATATATACTTCGCTAAATTATATTAGTTAATTAATATTCCTGGATTTTAAGGAAACAGTTTAAACAAAATGGATTTTGTTTTATATCATCAATATCGACAAAAAATTATCGGCTGATTCGTTACGGTTTAAAACGGTTCATTATTTTCTAAACACGTGTACGAGTTTAAGAAACAAAGGATTTTTTTTTGCTAAACTTTAAATGACGTCAAGTGTGACAGGAACCGCGATAGTTAGAGGGTTCAATTCCCACTCGAAAAAATTTAATGTTTAATATTTTCAATTTGCGCGGGGTAAAATTTCGCCTCTCAACACGCAATGTCTCCAACTTAGAGGAAAATGGGATATGGAAGTGTCTTTATAAGAACATATTGTCTTAACACTAGTTTCCTGGTTTTCTTCTGACTATCCTGCTATGGGATACAGCACAAAACTAAAAAAGCTTTAAACATAAAAAACCACTTGAATAGTTTTTTTTATAAATTAAATTTAAAAAAAAAATTAAATTAGCTTCACGCTATATCCCGCACACAGCAGGGTAGGCAGAGGGAACCTAGTGTTAAGACACTCCGTTCCCCACTTTCTGCCGAATTTTGGAGGCATTGCGTGTTGGGTGGCAGAACTCAACGCCGCGCTTTGCCTCGACACCAGAGCGAAGAAATGAAAATATAAATTTTAAGTAAATATTTCATCTCCTCGAGTGGGGATCGAACCCACAACCAGTCGGTTTTACAGTCACACTTTGTACCACTGCGCCACGACTGGCCTCAATTTTATAGGATATAAATTTTTTTTTTGCTAAAATGTATCTTATCATAGACAATTTCAATTCCTTTTTTAACACAAAAACAAGTTAGCGCAAGGCCACATTCTTATACAACCTTGTATTATTGAAATAAGCTAAAGATAAATAGAAACAATTAGTTGGACAATCTCTTCCTTACAAGATAATAAAATATGTCAGCTCATAATATCATAACATACAAGGTGGTTGCTCACAACTCCCATAAACAAATGTTTATATAAAAATTAAACTAAGTGAATAATAAGTTTCCCCGTAAGCATTTTACTAATACTAACTTCTTATCAGGATATATTTCCTGCGTGGGTATCATGGAGTTTAAATAAACCTAGCTTACAATAAAAACTTAACTTAGCTTCACACTTTATCCCTAGGGGGGTAGTCAGCTTACATTACTATGATCTAAACTTCTAAACTTATAAATAAAATAATAATATTTAAAACTAAAAACAGGAATAAAAATTGCATATGCAACAATTATATAAATGTATATGCTTTTCTTTTATATTCTATTTGTTTTTGCATTTCACATCAGCCACATATTATTGAGTAGGTAGAGAGAATCCATTGGTCTGAAACTCTATTTCCCATCTTATTCTAAGACATTATGTTTTCAATAGCAGAACTCAACACTGCATTTTGTCATACATTATTGTATCAAGTGATACCTATATACAATATTATGCATATAATATGCATAATATACATTAAAGTAATATGACTGACACAAATATCCACTTAAGTGGTATACATTAAAATTGATTATTTAAAAGAGCATGCAATAAAATTATAATAAATATTTTTTTGTATATTATATTTTTAATAATTGATATCGAATGCATTCATATCGAAACCATTTACCTATACATATTTAAAAATAACTAAACAGCAATAACAATATTTAAATATATATTTATTCCTAGATCAGACTGAGGAAGCATAATTAAATGAATTCCCTAAATATTATTTAGTCAAGTACTGTCCCACTGCACCACAACAGCCTCTTATATTATCATATTGCAGCAATTGAAGAAAATTACAAAATAAATACTTTAAGCATCTTACAATTTCCATTTCCATCATGTGTTTCAATTGGCTCAGCACCTCTAAGAGCAAAAGTTAGGGCATCTTGATAATTTCTAAATGCCTTAAACCTAGAGGATTTGTAACGGCGGACCAAATCCAAGGCTTCCAATTTATTTTCATACACATGAAGTGACTCTGTGAAGATAATAATTTTTTTATTAATATAAGTGACTAAATCTATAAAATAATATTTATATAAGGGCTTTCTGCTTATTTTTTTTTACTTCACACTGTATCACAAGTATAGCAGAATAGATATAGGAAACATTATGATAAGATTCCATTCTACACTAATTCATTATCCCAAATTGGGAATTGAACCCACAATCATCACATTTTACAGTCAGATGCTATGAAGCAAGAATGGATCCCATATTTATTTGTTCTTTGCCTAATGAAAAGCTTACTATTAATATTTAATATTAGAACAAGACAATGATGACACTGTTATAACATCATTGACCTATATTTCAAATTGATATGATTCTCAATATACAATTATGTACATAAACTTTTACCTACTTTCATCAGGACCTTTTATAATTTCACAAGGTATATAAACTCCATAGTAAATTGTTGAAGATTCCGTAGCTGTAGGACTTTCTGATAAAGGTTTCTTCAGAGAATCGAATCGCAAAAATCTACCTAACAAGCCAATCATTCCATCTTTTTTTTCATTTGGAGAAATAGATATATCTTCTTTTATCCCACCGATGTCCTTGTTACATTCGGGAATGAGCACTGTTTTCGACATTTTGCTTTGTAGCTGAAAATGGTAAACAAAAAAATTCTGTTTTGTTTGTGACGCAAACGGCTGCAACGTTTATTTTTACTCAACTATTATGTATACCTTCTAACAAGCACTGTCATAAACTCATATTCATAAAGAAATAAATGCAATATTTTTTACAATTTTAGCACATAGCGTAAACTTAAATGCACAACAAAAATAATTGAGGTATTTCAAACTGAAAATTGAAAGAAGTCGAACGATGCGATGACGCAGTTGACGTTTTAGTTTGACGTTATGACGTATCTCGAAGTACAGACAACTAAATATTATCAGATACAAAATGTTTGTGTATAATTTTTCTAATCAGTTTATAAATAATCTCATGCTATTTAATAAAGAAAAGGTATTACCTTTTGTAACAAAGAAATCCAAAATAAATAATATTATATATTTTGGATTTCTTTGTTACAAAAGGTAATACCTTTTCTTAACAAAGAAATCCAAAATAAATAATTATAGTTTCTGTAGGTTCCGTCACAAAAATATAGTAATAAATATTACACATTTTTTCTCCTCTTCTTATTAACTTTAGAAAAATTTCAACTATGTTGCTAACTTTATGAACTTAAAAAAAATCTTCACGCTGAATAATACAAAGTGATTAACATTGATCTTATAGTATACGTGGATAAGTAAATTAAAAAAAAAAAACAAATTGTAATATGAAGTTTTATTTCAACTTCAGTCTTCACAGATCAAGAACAATTTTAAGGCAGTCAAAACAATGCGTTTGCATTATGAGACAAATTTACAATGTTATGGGAATCAGACTTCAGTCATAACTTTTAGTGTTTTAATAATCAAATATTTTTATTCATACTCCTATGGTATGATATCATTGAAAGTATAGTACAGTTTGAGACACTGCAATTTAGGTTTACAATTAGACACTGTCACACCATGCCACAATGGCCTCAGAAAAAAATGTTGATACAAATATGTATAGACATATTTCATTCAATTTGTGGTTCAATATTACAAATATGTATATGATACATTTGCAAATATTGTATTAAAAGGACCAAAGCTGAAACAAAATATGTTTTTCTATATTTAAATACTTGAACAATTGTTAAAGATGTAGTTATGGCACAGTAGCATGCTATAAAAAAAAATGTCATAAAAATATGTCATAGGTAAAACAAATGAAACATTAAGATAAGCATACATTGGATTATTTTCTTTTTATTTTTTTCTTTTTCTTATTTTCATTAGCTACAGAATCCAAAACCTTTTGAATGGATATGGTATAAAGATTGGCATTAATATTTTTCATTTTATTTAACTCTTCCCTTAATTGAGCTTCACTTTCATTACCCATAATGTTTATTTCTTTAGGAACATTAGTGTTTTCTACAATCCTATCTTCATTGTCTTGTATCTGGGGCCAGAATTTATTTTTTTTGTTTATTAAGATTTCAATTTCATTTACATCATCACTGTTATTTTCTAAAGTCCTATCTAAGCTATGAAGAATTATAGTGGGATTAAATTCCTGTTTATAAATTGCATTGTAGTTAAGAGAGAAAAATGCATTAGTTATTGCTCCTTTATGTCTAAGAAATCTAACTGGTTGTCGGCTTGCAATATGCCACAAGATAACTTGTTCATCATTTGATCCAGACATCAATAATTCACCATTGAGTGATACAGATAGACAGGAAACAGCTTTTGTATGAGAAGAGAAAACATCATGGTTTCCTCCATTATTTATAAGTATATCTCTATTTCTAGGTGCATTTGTTATGTTAATCTTGTAAATCTTTCCTTCAGTGGACCCAACAAATGCATTCAATTCCAAAACATCTAAAGTAAGAGATGACAATGGCTCATCAAATATTAAATTTAAAAGCATTTCACCACATGTCATGTCATAAACTTTACAAGATCTGTCACTAGAAACTGTGAATAGTCTTCCATGCATTCCTGTTTTACTGATATGCATATCAGTAACAGGCAAAGAATGATCAGAAAATATATAAACAGGATCATGTTGTCCTGCAGTTGTCTGAGTAACAAGTTCTATTTCAGGATTTGCAGCCACTGTGGCAAGAGACCACACCATAACCATTCCATCTTCCGCGGCTGAGACAAAAAATCTACCATCACTAGTAAATTTTAATATATTCACCTTCTGATAATGCCTATTGATTATTGTGAGTAGGTTACCTGACGCAATTTGCCAAAGATAAATCTTTTCATCAATTCCAGCTATACAAAACGAACCATCTAGGGTTACAGCAAAGGAACTGGCTTTACCAGGTAATATAAAACGCATTCCCTGTACAGTTTGCTGTGAATTAAGGGGCCATATGTGTAGCACTGGTTTTGTTTTTTCTACTGCTGCTAAATAATCACTGCCTATGAATGAAAGTGTTCGAGTTTCAGCGGTCCCACCTCCTTTATAAGTCATCAAGTTAGTGCCGGTGTGGGGATCCCAAATACTGCATGTCCATAACGTGTTATTGGAATCACAGGTCACTAATACCTCTAATAAATTTGACATTATGAAAAATAATTTTAATTTCTACTATATAATTATTAATTAAAGATTATTTAATAATAATAAATTGAAAGGCCATGTGGCCAGTCAGGGTCTCACAAATTCAAAACACTTGGTATCTGACGTTTTAATTTTTAAATGTCTACACCATAGAGCCCAGAGAGCATTTACAGATCCATATGACCAATGTATATGTTCGTTGTAAATTCTTGTATTGAATGGTTATATCGCTGTAGAAAATAAAAAAAAAATGCCTTTCAACTAGCAGGCTTGGAATATTATAAAATAAGAAAACAACAGAAGGCAGAGCCTTATAGGTTTTATTCAACTATTAATGCAACTGATAATAAAATTATTTAAAAATTAAAGATATCTTTAACATAATATATTATAACATTTAATAATAACATTTAATAAATGTTCCAAGTAATTGATATGTTTAAAATTAATAAATAGATATGTACTGAATACGATATATCTATACGCTTAAATAAATGCTCTGTTTGTTGTATTAGTACGCCAGTACTAATTTCAAACATATCAATTACTTAGGTCGTATTCCAATTATTTACTGATTATCTAAATTTCTTGAAATAATATTTTAATATTTATTTTGCGGAAATTTAATAATAAATTAATTATTTTACAAAATTACTGTTATAGTTTATTTTATCTTTTGTTCTAAATATAAGCAAAAACAATATTTTATCTATGCAACTTGCTATTGAGGGATATTATAACAAATAAGAGAAAAGCTAGAGCTGATACGTGATTGGTTAAAATTTATACCTGTTATATTTTGACAATTCTGATCAAACTTTAGGACTCTGTGATTTTTATCTTTAGTAAAATCCTTTAAGTAAAAAAGTGTGCATCAAAAATTTTCATCATGTTTAAAAAGTAAGTGGAAAGTTATTCATTAAGTTATTTTATTAAGCAGTGTTTCGTTCGTTTTTTACATTATTCTTAGGTTATACGGCTTTAGGCTTTGTCAAACGTTATATTGACGTAACATTTATTGACCAATCAGGGCAGAGTTCCGGTATGGTAGGGAGTATAATTTGTGACGCTGTAATTGTGTAGTGAGGTACTAAACATTGTGAATATTTATCGAGTGCAATTTTATTACTAATATTGTAATAAAAAGGTGTAATCCATGTTGTCTCCATCCAGCGGAGTTATTATTAGTATATATATATAAAAAAATAGAATATTTTTATTTATTACAAGTTGCTAGATTAGGTAATATTTTAAATTTTTTATCATTACTCCCTTATAATCGGACATCACTAAGCAACGATAAAATTTAATGTCGTTCGCACGGAAACACGCGTTCTCGCTTCTCGTATTGGTGCGAGTGAGATAGATATATTTCGAAAATAACATGGAGAATGGTTTCTTTCGACGATCCGACAGTTCTTTGCAGCTGTTCTAAATTGATTGTTGTTTGACTAGTGCATCGCAATATTTCTAGACTTAGTATTTTATAATTTTGCATTTCAATGAGAACATTGACATAAATATACTTTATTAAAACCGAAAAAATTGTGAACAAAAGAATAAAATAACGTATGTGTTTTGTGTTTCAATTTCGTGACGTAACTGGATTTCTTGTGAAACGCGAGTAACTGTACTCAACCCGCAAACGAAGGTCGTATCTCTCGGATGGTTATTACTTTCGTATAGTTCCGTAACGGTACATACACAAAATGTGGGAAGTTGACTCTGACACAGGGTCCCAAAGTGCGTCGTCGGACGGGCTTCGACGTCGGCAAGGATGGGACCCAGAGGCCGAGAGTTTGGCTTCTCAAATCGACGAACTCGACGAGGTGCTTGCGGAAGAAGAAGAAGGTTGTCCACTGCCTTCTACCCCAGAAGATCAACATTTACTCGACGCAGAAATGGCTGAAGTGTTGAAAGCTGGTGTGCTATCCGACGAAATAGACCTCGGTGCATTGGCACATAATGCAGCAGAGCAAGCGGAGGAGTTTGTACGAAAAGTATGGGAAGCGTCGTGGAACGTGTGCCACTTCAGACACTTGCCGCGTTGGCTACAAGACAACGATTACTTACACAAAGGCCACAGACCTCCACTTCCATCTTTCAGCGCCTGCTTTGCTTCAATATTTCGCATCCACACTGAAACTGGCAACATTTGGACCCATCTGCTTGGTTGCGTGGCGTTCATCGGTGTAGCTATTTACTTCTTAACGCGCCCGTCTATTGAAATTCAAATGCAAGAAAAAATGATCTTCGGAGTGTTTTTCGTTGGCGCTATCGTGTGTCTTGGATTTTCATTTGCATACCATACATTGTACTGCCATTCTGAAATGGTGGGTAAACTATTTTCTAAGCTGGATTATTGCGGCATTGCTCTACTTATTATGGGGTCATTTGTTCCTTGGCTGTATTACAGTTTCTACTGCCATTATAGGCCGAAAATAATTTACTTATCTGTAGTGGTTGTGCTAGGAATATTATCAATAATAGTTTCACTTTGGGATAGATTCTCAGAGCCTCACCTCCGTCCATTGAGAGCTGGGGTGTTCATGGGTTTTGGTCTGTCTGGAGTAGTACCCGCCATACATTATGGCATAACTGAAGGTTGGTTCAGTCAAGTTAGTATGACTTCTCTCTTCTGGTTAGTACTAATGGGTTTGCTATACATATTAGGGGCCATGTTCTATGCTCTGAGGGTGCCCGAGCGCTGGTTCCCAGGTAAATGTGACATTTGGTTCCAGTCTCATCAAATATTCCATGTTTTAGTTATAGTGGCAGCATTTGTCCATTATCATGGGATCAGTGAGCTAGCATCCTATCGTGTTACGGTTGGGGAATGCTCCATGCCCCCTTCCTCCATTGCATTCTAGCCTCACCCCAACCAAATGTGATAGTAGACCATAGATAAATTTAAGTAGGATACAACATTTAATAGTTTCATTGTATATTTTTTAAACAAGTAAATCTAACACAATTTTCTAAGTTTTTTACAAAACCAGCATATTGGTTTATTGCAGTGAGGCTGTTAATGATATTTGCAACTAAACAAATCAAAATTTGTTAGTAAGTGGGAGCATGGAGACTAGGATTATTTTAATTTAAACTCTTTCCTTTATTTATTTTAGGTTCCTTAGAATGTAATTAGATAATTTTTCTAATATCTCAGTCAGTTACTCAAATTACTCTGAATACACAAAAATCCTGAGACCGCTAAGTTAAAACACCAATGTAAATTCTCTGCTATACTTTTAAAAATATATTCTTTAAATTGTACTTAATTTACATAATTTGTTTTACACTTCATGCATGAATCATACTTTTACTTTTCTTGGCTTTTCAAATGTATTTGTTTTAAATTTCTTTTTAAATAATATCTATAACTTATTATTTACAATTTATATAATCTTAAACTAATTGATAGTTAACTGATATTTTTTAATATTTTACTTGTTTGAATCTCATAAATCAATATTTTCTTTATATTTGTTACACATTAGTTCTTTTCTATATAATAATTAATTATATTTCAAAACAATTGTTTTAGATTCAACAACATAAACAATAATACATTCCAACTGTGAGATAAACAACAAAACAGTACCTTTATGATCTATTTGTTTCAACTTAAATTATATTAGTGTAAAGCGACAACTTGTATGGTATGAAACCAACTATTGTATTGTGGTATGTATAATAAAAATTATATTCTAAATTGTTGTAAGTGTTCATAAATATAAATAAATATTTTATGAGATTGAAAATGGAAAATAATATTTGTAAATAAATATGTGAGCTCTGAACTCGTAAATACACTATTTTAAGAGATTGGCAAACATAATATTAGTACTAGATAATAATGAAAATTATTTCAAGTGATCCTGGGCTTTTCTAATCTTGCACTACTTTTTTATATATGATATGGCTGCTGTTTTGATTTTTAAAAAAAATAAAATTTTAAATTCATACAAAGTCATATCAGTAATATGTAAATTGTAAACAAACATTTTTATTGAAACTGAGTCTTATGTGACTGCAAAAGAAAGACAATATTTTTCGTAGACATATTTTAAATAGAATCCAATTGGCGTGTTACTAAATAAGAATTACTTATGTTTTAATGTAGTGCACTTGTTAGCTATATTTGTATTACATTATTTTTAGAATTCTTCGCCTTTTTGATTTTTTTTGTTAAATTCTTTGTTTGTTTGATGGGAATATGATTATTGCAATAAATAATAAATTATAAGAAGCATAAAGTTTTATTTAACCACTCACAATAACACCTAAAATGCTGGAAGTATTTTAATGCAAAATTGAGATACAAATTCATTGTAATTAAATAAAATAATTGTGCTAATTAATTTGTTTCGAGCTATTTTAAAATGCGAAAATTATATAAAAAATATTCAGAAACATAAAAGAAAAGTTATTTGAGAAACAAAGAATAATCATCATATTAACACGCTTTCATTAACTTCGCTCATGTATGTTTGTAAGAATTATTTGAAGGGGATTTTGATCGCTTTTACCACGTTGAATTAATATGAAATTTTGCTTACATATCAAGGACCAATGTCAATGCAATAATATGAAAATAAGATCGGTGAAGTGGGGGTTTTATAACTTAAAAGACATGCTTAAAACCAACGTATAATAAAATACTTTACTGAAAAACACGCTTTTGTGAAATTGAGTTAAAGAAACTTTTTAAAATTTGAATCAAGAATAATAAATCAGTTTCACACTGTTTCCCGCATACAGCATAGAACACTTCGTTCACCACTTTCCGCCGAAATTTCCGAGGCATTGCGTATTGAGTAGCGGAGCTCTACATAATAATCAGTCCACAACCGTCTAGTTACGATTGTGCCCCTGCGTCACCATGGCCTCAAAGAATAGTGGAAATGAGAAAAATAATATTTAATAATATTAATATATAATAGTGTTAATATATAACTAATTTATAAATCTTCATTACAATTCATTTACAATTAAATAATATTATTCATTCAAACCACTTTTAATTTTTCAAATACGCGTTTTTTTTCGTTTTTTATACTATTTTTTTTTAAGTTACAGTACAGATCATTTTATGGGTACTACTACTACATACGTACTACATACGTACTACTTTTGGGTACGACGCATTTGGGTTTTTGAATTATTTTTGTAAAATGCCATAAGTAATTTAATAAAGTACGTATAATTATAAATATATAAATAAGTTATGACAATATTAATCTAACAGATTTCTTAGAATTCGTGGTTCTTATATTAAGTACGTAAAATAAGTATAATGATTGCTGTTTCTTCCTTCACATTTTTCTTTTACCTACCAATATAAATTAGAAAACTTACAACAAATCTCATTACGTAAGAAAAAAATGGTTATTATAGAGAAAAAAATGTTCAAAACAAAAATAATAAGTATTTTAATTAAGGTACAAGTATTTTAGAACTCTAAAATTTATTTTAATAAAGCATCATTGAAAAAAGACGAACCTAATTTTATTCTATATAAAACATTAAAGAAATAGAACGATAAAAAGAAAAAGTGAGCACAAAGGCAGCGTTAAGATGTCACTGGCCGCAAAATTAGGCTTAAGAAGTAACGGCTTAAGTCTAGTAAAAGTTTATCGTGAATAGCCAAACCCAGTTGGGCTATAAATTTTTTTTATTGCTTTTTTGTTATATTAAAAATAAACAATGAATTGTTTACATTTAATGTCGTCGTCGTATCGACTTTCTTGAATTTTGAGTTTGTTGATATACTTGAAATTTCTATGTTTTAAAGTTAATACTTAAAAAATTTAACGCAAACAGTGATATTTCACTGAATTTTATGCTTATAGAATGTATTAAATGTTACGTGGAATTAATTTGTAGATTTTAATATTTTAACTAGGTAACATTTGTACAAAATGTTTTAAATAGTAAAAAATACCGTTTACTTAGTAGTGTATTTTTATCTGGGTTACCTTTTTTGTAATAACGAAAATTTTTAACGAACAAATATTTCTAATTAGCAAAGTGACTGTTTACACAAGGCGATTCTCGATGGTAATGGATTCTATCGATCGTTTGACCTTGCCACCGAGGAAGGTGAATTAAAGGTGAACTAAGTATGGCTTACAAATTGTTATATAACGTAAATATTTACATAATTCTTTAAAAAATATATCACAAATCAGAATATTTGAAAGCGATAAAAATATTCATTTAAATTTTGAGAAATTCATTTCCCATTGGAGTAGGGTCCCATTTAGGGCCATTAAATATACTTTAGTAAGTCTACTGAAGCACTTGATTTATTGTTGTCATTGAAAATTAACTTTAATGACACTTTAGTGCTTTGACAAAGTGGCTTTTACAGTTCAAGATCCAAGTTCGTCCTCTTATGAAATACTTTTTAATTAAATATAATTTAAAATCCTTAAACGCTATGCTCATTTGCACACTTTTAAAAAAGGATATAGAAGTTATGTAATTTGTTAACCATCATTTCATCATTAAATGTTAAGATATTTATTTACTAGAAATTGTGATACACTGATTAAAGAGTTCATAAGACATACAAAACGTTATGTAAATATTATGTATATCTAGGTGGAATAATGTCTGCGCTAGCGTTAAAGTGCATCACACAGCTGTAACTGGATACTCGGCTTTCACGAGAACTTGTTTCTTATAGTAAGTTTAATACTTAGTAAGTTCAAAATATAAATTATTACACTTTCAGAACAAAACGTTACATAATGCTGATTTTCTCACATTTGGCTTGATTGTAGGTTCGACTTAGGTTTAGAAAAAATAGAAATAAATATATATATATATATATATATATATATATATATATATATATATATATATATATATATATATATATATATATATATATATATATATATATATATATATATATCCATTTTCTTCGCTCTGTTGTCGAAGCAAAGCGCGCCGTTCACGTAATGCATCCAGAATTCGGAAACTGAGTGTCTTAACACAAGTTTTCCTCTGCCTACTCTGCTGCGTGCGGGATAAAGCGAGAAGCTGTTTTGATTTCATTTATTTCATATTTATATATTTATTGTATTTTGTTAACATTCAAATTTAAGGCAACATTACTGCCATTACTTTTTCATTATTCTTTATATAAAAAAACATTTCTTTTCGCCTTTAAAGTGTTATATTTATCGTACAGGATAAGATGTGTCCAAAGCAAATATCAACATAAAACGTTGATAAACTATGAGGAAATCAGAAGATAATAGCTATCAGTGTGACCTCATTCTGTTTTTAGAATCACCAAATAGTATTCAACAAATTCCTTCACTTTAATTTAGTATGGAAATAGTTCAAAACGTAAATTTATATGATAAGATTAATTTTTAAGTCATACTTAGGTGATACTTAGGTATCAGATATAAGGCAGATTTTTTTCTATTAAGAGACATATGCGATTGGTTGGGAAATTTAGCGTCACACTTTTATATATACTGGGAAGTACGCAGTACTTACTAGTAATAGCAGTATCTATGTAGATGAGTCTCGAACACGTCGATCACGCTCAGTCAGGCATGTCGGTGTCCTGTGGCATGGCGTACGGATAGGACAATTTTTATTGTTATATTCATGGGCATAGGTAGAGAAATTTTCCATGGGAGGCTGGACCGGCTGGCTGGATGAACCACTGGGGGTTCACATGGTCTAATGATAATGTGGCAAAATTTTGATTTTATATTATGTATATATACAGTTGCGTGTTTATTTGTAGACTTAATATGAATTATTTTATTTAAAATATAGAAGTAGAAATAGGTACTGGCTATATATTTATTTCCATTCGTGTAATATATAGGCTTTGCTTATTTTGTTAGTTAAAAGATGTATGTGCTTATGTAGCTATAATATGAACCGATATTATAATTTGATTTTAAATTGTATCAGAGTGAGAGGCCAGTCGTGGCGCAGAGGCACAAAGTGTGATTGTTTGTAGGCGATTGGTTGTAGGCTCGATCCCCAATCGAGATAATGAAATATTTTTTAAAATGTATAAGGAATAGATCCTTGGCTCTGGTGTCGAGCAACGCAATGCTTCCAGAGGTTTCCTCTGCCTACCCTGCTGTGTGCGGAATACAGCGTGAAGATGAGTAATAAAATTATCAAAATTCACGTGTTTGTAACAAAACTCTGATAAAAGCGCACTTGACAAAATATCTTTGTGATTGTAGTGTCTATTTGAAAATGTATTATATATTGTGTAATATATGAGAAAATCCTTGTGTGTCCTTGAAACTCTTGTAATAATAATTTTAATCATAAAAAATTAAGAAAATAGAAATAAATTAAATTGGAAAATTAGTATGCCTAGCTTTAGTAACAAATGATGCAATTTTTCTAACTCGGCTTATTTTGTAAATAAATGTTTTGCAAGGATAAATAATACTTACTCTATGTTAAATTACATAACATTATCTAACTTAACCTAATTATATAACTTATGGCGACACCGAGAGAAAAAAATATGGCAATGCCTTGTTTTGCTAGAAAGTTACGTTGAATTATGTGACTTTTTTATGTTCACACATTCTGCACTACCGGCTCATAGATGATATGTACGTTCTAAGCTTTTTTATTTTGTCAATGCATAGCTTCATATCATGATATTAGTGGTAAAACCTAACATTGTATTTTTTATGTAAATGTGATCGAAAAAACGAGAATTTGTATTATTGTGTTTGAAATTTTAAGTCCTTGAAATTCTATCTGACATATTTTATATTCACTTCATATGTTTATTCAAAATAGATGATTATACCCTTGTTTCAGTCTAGACAGTGAACTATGAGAACGACTGTCTATATAATCCAGTTCTTATTGCGATATTAATTACTGTGTATCTGTTATATAATAGACAGAAAAAAAGGAATAATCACAGAAACAAAAAAACATAACTCTTTAAGTAGTCTTGTTTGTGTCTGATGTAGGCACAATAGAAACTCTTGTGTTGAATAACAGAATTTATTACATAGATACCGCATTTATTTAATCTAAACCTAACTTATATATATAAACATATTTCAATATTTTTGTAATAGTTACATATTTATTTTTTTATTCAATTTAAAAAAGAAACATACATTGAAGTAAATTATTAATTTATAAAAAATAATAAAAAAACCATACAAAAACTGATGAAATATTCAATATTTGAATATTTTTTGTTATATTCATTTATTATAAAATTATAATTCATAATATCTTTAATTATCCATAATTTAATAATTAATATTTCGTTACAAATAGGCGTTTTAAAAATAAACATCTAATAATTTGGATAGACGCCATGAGTTTCTGAAATGTTTCTGATACATTGCTTGTTTACTCTACGTTATATTATGTAAATATAAATAAAGGTAATAAATTATGATTGTTTTTGTTGTTGCACATGTTGCGAGGTACCTGTGCCATATCAAATTGCGTACCGACGTTTGTTTGTTTGTTTCTTGTTTAGTTAAAGAATGATTATTTATCTATTTTTATAGTTGATAAAGACCGTCGTGACGTAGTGGCACAGCGTCTGATTGTAAACGTGACGATTGTGGGTACGATATCTGTTCGAGGTAATAATTTTTTTTTTCTCGCTCTGGTAAGAAGACGAATCTCGGGATAGAGACCTTTCAACGCGTACTGGGGAACGTAGTGCCATAACACTTAGATTTCTTTTGCCTATTCTTGCTTTATGCGATATACAGCGTGAACTAAAAAACAAAAGTTATAAAATAAGATGAATAATGTATATTTACAATTAACTTTGTATAATGCACACGGAATATGCCACCTGAAAATTCGTTTAAAAATGTGAACGTTACAGGACATGAACCCCCGCTTATTGGAATTGGTGCAAATGCTCTAGGAGTCGAGTCAGTGTGTTTAGAGTTTCAACGCTTCAGTGATTCATTCTTTTGAACACTTCTTAAATACCCTTTATTTCATAGTTTATGCTATGTTGAAGTTTGTGAGTCGACTTTCCCGCAAAAACTGCTAAATGGATTTAGATAAAACATTATAGTAATATATACTATGGCTACAATTTATGTAAAAAAAATACACAATTTGGTTATAACACAACAATGATTAAACTAAGGGAGCAAAGCGTTTGGGTCGTTAGTTGACCTATAACGTTAAATAAAATACATATATTCTAAGAGAACTATAAGTTTTAATTTCAATAATTAGCAATCTCGTATTCCATTATTAAAGAAATTAAATTATCATCTAAATTCTAGTGATTTACAGTAATAAAATATTATTATCACATTAAGGTGTCCACAGAGTAGTAAAATTATCAAGAAGCGGTTAACGCTCTAGAAAGCACGAGTGGTCGATATGTGAATGCCTAGTGATGCGAGGAGTTGGTTTTAAGTATATAATGCTTAGGGCATTATTTATGTTGATAATATGTTTCAATATCTATAAGAGACTATAAAAATATTAGCTGACCTCGTATAAATATAGATAGGCGTAACGTTTGTCATGTTATTTAATTTTTTCGACGTTTGGAATCCAAAAATGTCAAGTGATGCCTCCAACAGACTCGGTCTTTAATTTTTAATTTAATATGACATAATGGGGAACTCAAAAGGTGAACGAATTAAATTAAAAATAGTAAGTTGCTCTCAAAATTGATATTTTGTTATATGTTTAAAATTATTTGACATATTTACCTAATCAGGCATTATTCAACCTCAATTTCAGCTCAATCGGTTGGAATTTATTGGTTTAAAATTTCATTGCAAAAATTTGTTTTGCATGAATTAATTAAGAGCCCAACAAAAAAAAATATTTTGTGTGAATACGTAACACGTTAATGTTTATGCGTGTTGAAATGTGGCATTTGGGTTATCTTGCAGAGATATTAATTTGTCATTCTATTGACAAGTTATTTATATTGTTTTTTTTTTTTGTTGTAAATATATGTTTTCTTTACATTGTAAATAATTAAACGTACATATATCTATCGAAATATATAAGAAATGTCCATAATCACTTTGACCTCACTCTATATACAATTGGGAAATACGGAACTAGCTTCCTTTGAATATACCTAGATGCATGTTGTCCAATTTTTTTTTTAATCAGTGCATTTATTTGCATTTATTATATTGACCTTTTTAATAATAAGATACATTTAATTATTCTTTTTTAAGACGAAGTTGTCTTAGTGTCCTTTTAATATTTGTTCATGCGGAAGTTTACTAGAAGACCGGAACTTATACTTATGTAAATTTATTTCCGTGTAATCGTATTCGAAATTCTAAGACACCTTTTTGGTACAAATTTTTTGACTAATATAGATTTTATTTACGTCTTTTAACAAATAAAATTGGCCTTGTATTACTTAATACGTCAAATGACCTTTAGATTATGAAATAAACGTTTGTTTTGTGTTTTATTAGTTTACCAATTAAAGAATTATTGTCGTATAAACTTATAAAAAATATTAAATAGGTAAGTAGATCGAAGTAGATTATAGGTGTTGTTGGTTTTAGAAATTCTTACTAAGAAAAATGTAAAAGCTATAAAGAAAGCTACAGTCATCGTGGTACAGTAATGTATAATTGAATACAGACGTAATTAAATTTCACGTTATGCTTTTATTGAAAAAAAAATCTTTTTGATTAGAGAAATTGTAACGCTAGTTCCTGTAACTCGACTCAGGTATGTTCTAGAACATATTATATCATGTTGTGTCGAGTTATTTTTTTTAAGTTTATATCTTTTTTAGTTTATTTTAGCTTTACACTTTATCCCGCATACACTAAATTAGGTGGAGAATATTTAGGTAAAAACTTTCGTTTTATTTTCCAAGTAACTAGTGTTAAGTGACGCAACGTATTTTATTAAAAACCTTATACCATAATAGGGAATAAATATAATTCATTCATACGAGCGGGAATCGAACTCCGTATACCGCTGTTGCACTGCGCCACGTCAACTTCGAAAAATATTCATATCAATAAAAACTATAATATCTAGCTATCGAATATCGAAGTATAGGATTATAGAGAAAGCGACGGTAACCTTTTTAAAAAACGATTTAGAAGCTCAGTAAGTCTAGTCTTTTGTGTTCCAATATTGCACTGTCTGGTGCTTATTGCGAAATGCCGACGCTATCTTTTCATAGCGGTTACTGGATGAGTTCAATTTTTATTGAAGAATAAGAAAAAACTTATATTACATGTACAATCAATCAATTATATTAATGTGCATTAAGAGGTCGAAGAAAACAAATGTATATTTATTAAAGATAGAGTAATAAAAAAAATATTTTACTACTCTATCGTACTTTTTTGGATTTTATTAGTAAACGATATATAATTTGAATATAGCGGAATTTGAACCCGCGTCTCTGTGACACCGTTCAAGCGCTCTGACAACGAAGCGTTACTAACTTTCCGTAGGAACTTCCTTCCCCGCGCCACGGAACTGTGGAATGGTCTACCCTCGGCAGTGTTTCCAGGTCGATATGACATGGGTGCCTTCAAAAAGCGCGTCTATCCACCACCACCACCTTAAAGGCCGGCAACGCAACTGTAGCTCTTCTGATGTTGGACGGGGTCGTGGGTAATCACTAATCATCAGGTGATCCGAACGCTCGTTTGCCTTGTCCTTTTCCATAAAAAAATAAACTTTATCGTGTTTTGAAAATATAAACCAATATAACATCGATATATATAAATACGTTAGTAATTAGAAGAGAAATATTTAATAGTAATAAATAGCGTATTCAATTATAGCGTTTATAAATGCAAAACGAGCACCAACAACTATAGGAGAATTTTGTATGACATTAGCTTTGAAATGGTGAACCCGAATTCGTAATTGGTCTCCAGCACTGTTAAAATTCCATCTTATGATGCGTTCCAACATCCAAATGATCTTCTTATTATTGATTTTTTTTTGTTTTCAAGTTCACCGCAAGGTCCTAAGGCTAAGGCTGTATAAGAAGCACTTTTGGCATATTTTTAATTAAATATTTAAATGTGAATTTTTCTATATACAACGATTAAAGAAACATGTTGATATAGCGGAAGACTATAAAATATTTATATCTTTTTGACAAGATAAATATAAGCTGTTTATTTCAAACGGCATTACATAAAATATTTTTACTAATATTGTTTATTTTGTAATGTTTTAAAAGTATGTTCAATATATCTATATCGCTTAATGTGTACCTTATAAAATAATTTTAATTATATATAAAATATATATATTTTATGTGAAATATACCTACTTTACATCAGTGTTGGTTTGAAAGTGATATTTATCATACTAAATGCGCTAGTAACGGTTTCGCCTTACATGTCCATCCGCGTCCGTCGCATGTCTACTTTACCTTCCTTTATATGGATTCCCTTAGGTTTTTACAGAATTTTCTAGATATCTATTAAGCCATCGGAAAACTGCTGCAGCAAGAAAATTTAAAAATTCAAATGCAATAACTTTTTTCCCTCATTGTTATAGTAAAGCTATAGTTATAGGTTTAAATGAATGATATTTTATTTTTTTGTTGGTTTTCCGCATTCGCGCGGTCCTTAGTTTCCTTTATTGTTGATTGATACAAGACCAATATCCGTTACATTTGGGTGTAGAACGATCTGTCTTTCCTGCTATGTAAGCAAAAGCGTTAAGCTATTTTTGGCTTTCAATCTACAAACATCTCTAGCTATCAGATTCGTTAATTCGGTGCCATGATGTATTTTTATGACTGTTTAATAGGGAATTTATATATATTGAATATGCAAGTAGAACTTTATCTAAACAGGAAGATGCCATAAAATAAATTATAGTTTAGAATTTAAAATTTAGTTTCATATGCTGAGGTTTCTCGAAGGTGCCTCGAAAATACATCGTTGAAATTCTTTACTTAACTAAAAATATCGAAACGTGTGCAACTTCACCTGTGTTTATACTACATGATGCATCTACTATGCATATATTATTATTTCTTGGTGTGAATATTGTATATTAATATTATATTATAAAATTTTAAAGCACATCTTGCTTTCTAATGGTCATTAGTAGTTGGCAAACGAGAATATTATAATATTCATTATATAAATCAAATAAATCAGCTTCACGCTGTATCCCGCACACAGCAGGGTAGGCAGAGGGAACCTAGTCTTAAGACACTCCATTCCCCACTTTCTGCCGAACTCTGGAGGCATTGCGTGTTGAGTGGCAGACCTCAACGCCGCGCTTAGCCTCGACACCAGAGCGAAGAAATGGAAATATAAATTTAAGTAAATATTTCATCTCCTCGAGTGGGGATCGAACCCACAACCAGTCGGTTTTACAGTCACACTTCGTGCCGCTGCGCTACGACCGGCCTCATATTCATTATATAAGTTAAAGTAATATTTTGGACCAAGTGGTATCAGTGAATTTTTATTTTTCACGAATAAAACTATGAGGCAGCGTAGGCAATGAAAATCTAAATTACCTAGTGATATATTTTTTTAATTTTTTAAGTAGGTTATAATCATAACACTGAACGGTTTTTACAGACACTTTTCCTTGTTCAGATAGTATAGTAGTAGAATAGTAATTCAGATTCCGGGAATCGAAACCACAACCGTCGCGCTTACAGTCACACGCTTGTGCCACTGCGCCACAACGGCCTCTCCGCAATACAATCAAAATTGTAGTCACTAGTCATTTCAAACTTAACTCCATTACATGTATAAGCAAATCGGTTTTGGGTCAAGAGTTCGGTCAAGATAAGTTTAATTAAGAACTTATCACCACGAGCCGGCGCTCGAGCTTCAATCAAGTGACAATTAGAGAGTGATTGGAGATCCCTCTGTTATTTGGGATGTGCTACGATCTTTCAGATTAGAGGCAAGTTAAATTATACAGTAGAGGATGCCTGTATTTATGAGATTTTCGTAACGAAAAAGTTAGTATTTGCTGAATATTTTACGGAAAAAATTCATTCCGCTCAAAAATTGAAAAGCTTGACTTTATACAACTCCGTCAATAATGTACTTAACAAGTACATTTCGTAGTACTCTTCTCATTTTTTTTTCGGCTTGACGCCGTAGCACGGTAGACAGAGGGAGCCTTGTGTTAGCGGATTGTCCTCCGCTCCCCACTTTCTACCGAATTATGAACGCATTGCGTGTTGAGTGCCTGAACTCAACGCGACGCCTTGCCTCGACAACGCCAAGAAATAAAAATATTACATTTCTATTTTTGTCAAATGGGAGTCGAACCTAAAAATTGAGTCATATATCTTATCTAGATTAACAATTTACGTCCTGGCCTCTGTCTTTATTAAGAAAAGTATCATAAGGCACAGTGAACTACATTCGTTGATGTCTAGCAAACATATTTCTTTAGAAAACTCAATAGATATCTCGTCATGTACATTCGTCCGTGTCCGAATGGCGATCAATTATACCAATTAAGATCGACGAGACAAGTGGGTAGCAAGTTTTATAAGTCCAATGAAAGATTCTGCACTCTAGTAATAAAAAAAAGAAAAATATTTGTTGCAAGATAACGTCGTTTTGCTAATTATAGAAAGAAATCGTCATTTGTCGATCTTTGATGTTTCTCTTACTACCTCTTATTAAATTAAATATAGTTCATCCGGATAATTCCACATGGCGGATATTTCAAATAATTACTGCTATTTACCAAATGGAGCAGTATTTCGTGGTTATCTACTAGGTGAATATTGTACAATCTAAACAACACAACAATCTGTAGTCTAGAACACGATACTACTATGGTACACGATACTACTACGGCACTTAGGATAATTAATAGAAATATCGGTCATTCGGAGTTACCAGAATTGGTACACATTTTTAGCATTTTGGGAGGCAAATTTAGAGAGTTTGATGTGACTGTCGGCTTTGTACTTTAGATCAATTTACAAATATTTTAAGTTTTGGTTCAACCTATCGCATATTTCTTTATTTTATTTTGGCCAATCGAGGCCAGTCGAAGGTCAGGGGCTCAAACTGTGACTTTAAACGCGACTGGTTGTGCATGAATATTTACTTAAATTTATATTACCATTTCTTCGCTCTGGTGACGAAGCAAAGCGTGGTGTAGAGACGACGCAGACGCAACAAGCAATGCCTCCAAAATTCGCGCGATAAGTGGGTAACGGAGTGTCTTAACACTAGGTTCCCTCTGCCTACTCTGCTGTGTGCTGGGATACAGTGTAAAGCTGATTTAATTTTTTCATTTTTTACTTAAATCCAAAAAGTATTTATTAGTATTCCCTCAAATGATTCCAGTCATCATTTCTAGACATCTAATTGTTCATCTTTTTTTATCTTTAACGAAAATACTAAATGCAAACATTTTGTTATATTACTTAATTACTTATTTTATTGAAAAAGGAAAATAACATATACAATTGTTTTAACTATTTTACTAATAAAAATAATGATTTCGAACACTACTTTGACAAATGACTACTTCAGTGAAGACTTATTAAAATTGAAACAATGCTTATTTGTTATTGTGCTATCGGGAGCATATATAATTATGTTAATAGATTTTCCATCAAAGACATTTATCTGAAATGAGAGCCAAGGTAAATGTGTCAAATCGTTCTCGGCTCCACAGACAAAAGAATTTGACATCTATATGGTTGCCGAGTTCTAAATTGAACTCGATGATTTCTTACGTACAGGCCTTATTATAATTGCACGTTGTGAATATCCAGCTTGTACTGGACTTATAGGGTGATATTTTGCTTTGAGTATAGCGGTCAAAATAGTTAAGTCTAATTTGGACTCTGCAACTACTTAACTACTGCGCGTATCCAGCTTTTTGACTTGGCTGGACACACTGGCGCGGGTCTTGTAATGTGTTATTTTACGTACTGACAATAAAATTATAATATATAATAGGTAACTATATTTTATGCAATTATAATAGAGGCCAGTCGTGGACGCACCGGCACGAAATGTGACTGTAAAACCGACTGGTTGTGGGTTCGATCTCCACTCGAGGAGATGAAATATTTACTTAAATTTATATTTCCATTTCTTCGCTCTGGTGTCGGCGTTGAGTTCGGCAGAATGTGGAGAACGTGTCTTAACACTAAGTTCCCTTTGCCTACCCTGCTGTGTGTGGGATATAGCGTGAAGCAGATTTTTTTATTTTTTCTAAATTGTAATATTATGTCCGTCTAAATTCAACTTTTAGTATTATAAGGACAGGGGTTCAAATAGCGTTATAGTGCAATTTATTATCGCTGATCGGATAGTTGCTAGATCAAATTTTACACTGTGGAAGAAGATTACTTTTAAGACATTAGAATAGTCTGTCTTGTCATATAGAAGTATTTTTAGTTTGCTTAGATATAGGTTAAGGTTACATTCCATCACAATGCATCCTATTGGAAGAAATATAGACAGAAATATAGAGTGACGAAGAACGTTCTAATGTTAGGAACTACTGTTGGTGAAAAGTTAAATTTGCGTTAGTTATTAATATTTTAAAAGAAAACTTATACTTCATCGCGTTAATCGTTGCGATGTAACCCATTTCCCCCCAGTTCCTGCGGCCAGAGTTGCAGCCTAAAGATCAAATCACGCGTGCGAAGCTGTGTTATTTGTTTATTTTTTTATTTACTAACTTCCAGTTATTAAAATATTAAATATACACAATTATGTATGTATGTTTCAAGGTTGTAATTAGTTTTTTTTGGCTTCTTGGTGCGACCGGTTGCTACTGTACAATGGATGAGGAATAATATGTAAATGTTTTCATATTTTAATGCTGAGCACTTAAAAGTTTAAATTTGATACCTATCTATAGCTATAAAATGAGCTCCTCATGTGTAACTTAAACTATACAATTTATTTCATTAGTTTTATTTCAATTACACAAAGTTTATACGATTTTATCCAAATATTTCCAAGAAAAGGCTTTATTATTACAAGTCCTTAAGGTATTAACATCAATTACTGAAATTAGGGCATGAGTATTGGCACAATGTATCCATACAGGAAGATCTCGTCCTTGAACCATTTATTTTCAAATAAGCAACAATAAGAACCTTTCGTAACCTACTTCTTATTCGCTGATATATTGTTCGCAGCTTTGTAATCTGGCTCTTGCGTAAAGTTAAGACGTAATGATTGATGTAAAACGGTACCTACTACACAGATTTAGGTAAAAAGGAAAAGTGCATTGTCTCATAACATGAAAGGAGGAAGTTGCATAATATGATGAAATTACACTTTCTTCAAATTAAATACAACCATTATACTTATTGAGGCCCGTCGTGGGGCATGGGCACAAGCGTGTGACTGTAAACGCGACAGGTTGTAAGTTCGATTCCCACTCGAGGAAATGAAATATTTAATATTTTTATTTCTTCAAATGTGTCACGGCAAAGCGCGGCGTCGAGTTCCGCCACACGTTCACATCTGCTATGTAATAACAATCTTTTTGTTCTTTCATAAACTTACAAGCAACCTTTCTAAGTATACTAGTTATACGTCTAACCTTTCTAGGTAGCTTATTAAAAAAAACATTATTATTATGTACAATGCCATTTCTATATAGTATACTATGATGTAATATGTACTGGCGTTATTAAACAATAAATTTAAGTCTCTTAACAGAGCCCATGACTACCCAAAATGGATTTGGCGTAGGCGTTGATGAAGACTGAAGAGACGGCTCAAGCGGTCAATCATGCGGAATCGTTGACGAGGCTCGAGTTCTACGTTCTTTCTGACTATTGTTTGTCTTTTAAAGCTGTTTACGCTTAAATATTATTTTTGTAAAAGCCATTTTTAATTACATTTAATATGTACGACTGGGGAAATAAAAAGAATTTGTATTAATTTGGGGCGAAACCGTTGTATTTCAAATTAAAATTTTAAATTGATGGACAGTCCACAAATAGGTAGAAATCAGTTGTACCTAATATGTGTGTGTATTCCGATATTTGTTTTCATTAGGTATTGTTTTTGATGTCTTGGAAATTCCTTTGTCTACAGGGAAGGTAAACTTAATGAAGATGTGGTTAGTAATATTTCATTATGGTTTTCCTGACGACTGTATTATATAACATGTATTTTTTAGGTACCTAAAATAAGAATAATTTATTCTAAAACGCGTTAATTTCATACCAATACATTGTTAAACAGATTTTGTCACAATTTTTTGTGGTCTTACCTTAATAATCATTTATCATTTTATATTATTATTTTATTTGCTTCATATGTCGTCAGCGTGGCGTCAGCCGTTGCCGTGGACTTGAATTTTGGTTATATGTATATTTGAAAATGAGGAGTAATAGAGAATGTTGTGACTAAAAGGTATTCAAAAAAGTATTCGACTAAAACAATCGCATAATGCGAATTGCGAACTAGGCGGAGTAACTCAATCTTACACGAATACGAGAGTTTTATTAGGAAATAAATAGTAGGAAGAGCTATGGGCGTATCTATATATATTTTCTGGGTGGAGGCCAGGGCTTTAGCTTTGAACAGAAATGTTCGTGAAAACGTTATTTTTTTTAAGTTTTCCGGGCAAAAATTTTGAGGACACTGGATTATTCTGAGGTGGCCCCGGAACAAATGCCTCTCCTATTCCTACGCCCATGAGAAGTGCTCCACTGAAATGCAATACTGTTTAGGATTTTTTACAACCAATATTGAGTATACATTTATACATTGAAAAAAAAAATATCGCGTCCCCAATAAAGTACAGATATTGCTGCCGGAAAAAGATTACAAACTTTGTAACAAACACAATTGTGTTTAAAATAATAAGACTACTTCTTATCAGTTTGTTGATAAGAAAATAATATTTATTTCTTTGTTTTTATTTGTACACGTTTTCTGTATTTTGTGGAAAATGGGTACAATACAAGTATAATTACTTACTCATTTAGAAAACGTATAAAAATTTGAACGTGGCGGGACTCGAACCCGCGTCTCCTGGAAACCGACCAGGTGCTCTGACCACTTTACTTTTACTTTTACGTATAAGCATATTTAAAATGGCGTTTACCTCATTATTATAACTTTTGCAGTAATTATAGGTTAATATAGCGAGTTATTATCGAGTTATATAATCTTAGAAATTTTAACTCAGACGTGGGCGAAACAGTACGGTACACGTGAGCCGGTCGACACGTGCCTCCGTCCGGCATTGAACGCAATCCGTCTGCCGAGTAGTGACGTAGGGTTTCGGATTATTTCATTACTTGTACTATTTTTATTATTTAATATTTTTTTATCGATTTTATGTCTACATACACTACTTCATACAGCTTCACGCTGTATCCCGCACACAGCAGGGTAGGCAGAGGGAACCTAGTGTTAAGACACTCCGTTCCCCCCTTTCTGCCGAATTCTGGAGGCATTGCGTGTTGAGTGGCAGAACTCAACGCCGCGCTTAACCTCGACACCAGAGCGAAGAAAATGGAAATATAAATTTACGTAAATATTTCATCTCCTCGAGTGGGGATCGAACCCACAACCAGTCGGTTTTACAGTCACACTTCGTGCCACTGCGCCACGACTGGCCTCACTACTTCATACAATAAGACCTTTGTAGATCAGAAAGGGTTGAAGTCTAGACTTATTAGTTCCAATAAAGCTTCTTTTTTATTTTGCAAGGGTATGAAAATTGAAAAATGTCAAACATATCAAAATGTCACTTACACTTGACATTTTTCGTTAACTACGTGCTTTGTCGTTTAATGTGTTAAACGTTTTTTTATTAGTACACCTCTGGCTGGATCTAATCCAGATCTAAGTAACAATGTAAAAAAAATGACAATGTGAATTACGTACAATTCTAAGTTGTTGTATGGTCATGGATCTTGGTAATTAGATGTCGAATCGACATTTTTCAATTTTCATACCCTTGCAAAATAAAAAAGAAGCTTTATTGGAACTAATAAGTCTAGACTTCAACCCTTTCTGATCTACAAAGGTCTTATTGTATGAAGTAGTGAGGCCAGTCGTGGCGCAGTGGCACGAAGTGTGACTGTAAAACCGACTGGTTGTGGGTTCGATCCCCACTCGAGGAGATGAAATATTTACGTAAATTTATATTTCCATTTTCTTCGCTCTGGTGTCGAGGTTAAGCGCGGCGTTGAGTTCTGCCACTCAACACGCAATGCCTCCAGAATTCGGCAGAAAGGGGGGAACGGAGTGTCTTAACACTAGGTTCCCTCTGCCTACCCTGCTGTGTGCGGGATACAGCGTGAAGCTGTATGAAGTAGTGTATGTAGACATAAAATCGATAAAAAAAATATTAAATAATAAAAATAGTACAAGTAATGAAATAATCCGAAACCCTACGTCACTACTCGGCAGACGGATTGCGTTCAATGCCGGACGGAGGCACGTGTCGACCGGCTCACGTGTACCGTACTGTTTCGCCCACGTCTGAGTTAAAATTTCTAAGATTATATAACTCGATAATAACTCGCTATATTAACCTATAATTACTGCAAAAGTTATAATAATGAGGTAAACGCCATTTTAAATATGCTTATACGTAAAAGTAAAAGTAAAGTGGTCAGAGCACCTGGTCGGTTTCCAGGAGACGCGGGTTCGAGTCCCGCCACGTTCAAATTTTTATACGTTTTCTAAATGAGTAAGTAATTATACTTGTATTGTACCCATTTTCCACAAAATACAGAAAACGTGTACAAATAAAAACAAAGAAATAAATATTATTTTCTTATCAACAAACTGATAAGAAGTAGTCTTATTATTTTAAACACAATTGTGTTTGTTACAAAGTTTGTAATCTTTTTCCGGCAGCAATATCTGTACTTTATTGGGGACGCGATATTTTTTTTTTCAATGTATAAATGTATACTCAATATTGGTTGTAAAAAATCCTAAACAGTATTGCATTTCAGTGGAGCACTTCTCATGGGCGTAGGAATAGGAGAGGCATTTGTTCCGGGGCCACCTCAGAATAATCCAGTGTCCTCAAAATTTTTGCCCGGAAAACTTAAAAAAAATAACGTTTTCACGAACATTTCTGTTCAAAGCTAAAGCCCTGGCCTCCACCCAGAAAATATATATAGATACGCCCATAGCTCTTCCTACTATTTATTTCCTAATAAAACTCTCGTATTCGTGTAAGATTGAGTTACTCCGCCTAGTTCGCAATTCGCATTATGCGATTGTTTTAGTCGAATACTTTTTTGAATACCTTTTAGTCACAACATTCTCTATTACTCCTCATTTTCAAATATACATATAACCAAAATTCAAGTCCACGGCAACGGCTGACGCCACGCTGACGACATATGAAGCAAATAAAATAATAATATAAAATGATAAATGATTATTAAGGTAAGACCACAAAAAATTGTGACAAAATCTGTTTAACAATGTATTGGTATGAAATTAACGCGTTTTAGAATAAATTATTCTTATTTTAGGTACCTAAAAAATACATGTTATATAATACAGTCGTCAGGAAAACCATAATGAAATATTACTAACCACATCTTCATTAAGTTTACCTTCCCTGTAGACAAAGGAATTTCCAAGACATCAAAAACAATACCTAATGAAAACAAATATCGGAATACACACACATATTAGGTACAACTGATTTCTACCTATTTGTGGACTGTCCATCAATTTAAAATTTTAATTTGAAATACAACGGTTTCGCCCCAAATTAATACAAATTCTTTTTATTTCCCCAGTCGTACATATTAAATGTAATTAAAAATGGCTTTTACAAAAATAATATTTAAGCGTAAACAGCTTTAAAAGACAAACAATAGTCAGAAAGAACGTAGAACTCGAGCCTCGTCAACGATTCCGCATGATTGACCGCTTGAGCCGTCTCTTCAGTCTTCATCAACGCCTACGCCAAATCCATTTTGGGTAGTCATGGGCTCTGTTAAGAGACTTAAATTTATTGTTTAATAACGCCAGTACATATTACATCATAGTATACTATATAGAAATGGCATTGTACATAATAATAATGTTTTTTTTAATAAGCTACCTAGAAAGGTTAGACGTATAACTAGTATACTTAGAAAGGTTGCTTGTAAGTTTATGAAAGAACAAAAAGATTGTTATTACATAGCAGATGTGAACGTGTGGCGGAACTCGACGCCGCGCTTTGCCGTGACACATTTGAAGAAATAAAAATATTAAATATTTCATTTCCTCGAGTGGGAATCGAACTTACAACCTGTCGCGTTTACAGTCACACGCTTGTGCCCATGCCCCACGACGGGCCTCAATAAGTATAATGGTTGTATTTAATTTGAAGAAAGTGTAATTTCATCATATTATGCAACTTCCTCCTTTCATGTTATGAGACAATGCACTTTTCCTTTTTACCTAAATCTGTGTAGTAGGTACCGTTTTACATCAATCATTACGTCTTAACTTTACGCAAGAGCCAGATTACAAAGCTGCGAACAATATATCAGCGAATAAGAAGTAGGTTACGAAAGGTTCTTATTGTTGCTTATTTGAAAATAAATGGTTCAAGGACGAGATCTTCCTGTATGGATACATTGTGCCAATACTCATGCCCTAATTTCAGTAATTGATGTTAATACCTTAAGGACTTGTAATAATAAAGCCTTTTCTTGGAAATATTTGGATAAAATCGTATAAACTTTGTGTAATTGAAATAAAACTAATGAAATAAATTGTATAGTTTAAGTTACACATGAGGAGCTCATTTTATAGCTATAGATAGGTATCAAATTTAAACTTTTAAGTGCTCAGCATTAAAATATGAAAACATTTACATATTATTCCTCATCCATTGTACAGTAGCAACCGGTCGCACCAAGAAGCCAAAAAAAACTAATTACAACCTTGAAACATACATACATAATTGTGTATATTTAATATTTTAATAACTGGAAGTTAGTAAATAAAAAAATAAACAAATAACACAGCTTCGCACGCGTGATTTGATCTTTAGGCTGCAACTCTGGCCGCAGGAACTGGGGGGAAATGGGTTACATCGCAACGATTAACGCGATGAAGTATAAGTTTTCTTTTAAAATATTAATAACTAACGCAAATTTAACTTTTCACCAACAGTAGTTCCTAACATTAGAACGTTCTTCGTCACTCTATATTTCTGTCTATATTTCTTCCAATAGGATGCATTGTGATGGAATGTAACCTTAACCTATATCTAAGCAAACTAAAAATACTTCTATATGACAAGACAGACTATTCTAATGTCTTAAAAGTAATCTTCTTCCACAGTGTAAAATTTGATCTAGCAACTATCCGATCAGCGATAATAAATTGCACTATAACGCTATTTGAACCCCTGTCCTTATAATACTAAAAGTTGAATTTAGACGGACATAATATTACAATTTAGAAAAAATAAAAAAATCTGCTTCACGCTATATCCCACACACAGCAGGGTAGGCAAAGGGAACTTAGTGTTAAGACACGTTCTCCACATTCTGCCGAACTCAACGCCGACACCAGAGCGAAGAAATGGAAATATAAATTTAAGTAAATATTTCATCTCCTCGAGTGGAGATCGAACCCACAACCAGTCGGTTTTACAGTCACATTTCGTGCCGGTGCGTCCACGACTGGCCTCTATTATAATTGCATAAAATATAGTTACCTATTATATATTATAATTTTATTGTCAGTACGTAAAATAACACATTACAAGACCCGCGCCAGTGTGTCCAGCCAAGTCAAAAAGCTGGATACGCGCAGTAGTTAAGTAGTTGCAGAGTCCAAATTAGACTTAACTATTTTGACCGCTATACTCAAAGCAAAATATCACCCTATAAGTCCAGTACAAGCTGGATATTCACAACGTGCAATTATAATAAGGCCTGTACGTAAGAAATCATCGAGTTCAATTTAGAACTCGGCAACCATATAGATGTCAAATTCTTTTGTCTGTGGAGCCGAGAACGATTTGACACATTTACCTTGGCTCTCATTTCAGATAAATGTCTTTGATGGAAAATCTATTAACATAATTATATATGCTCCCGATAGCACAATAACAAATAAGCATTGTTTCAATTTTAATAAGTCTTCACTGAAGTAGTCATTTGTCAAAGTAGTGTTCGAAATCATTATTTTTATTAGTAAAATAGTTAAAACAATTGTATATGTTATTTTCCTTTTTCAATAAAATAAGTAATTAAGTAATATAACAAAATGTTTGCATTTAGTATTTTCGTTAAAGATAAAAAAAGATGAACAATTAGATGTCTAGAAATGATGACTGGAATCATTTGAGGGAATACTAATAAATACTTTTTGGATTTAAGTAAAAAATGAAAAAATTAAATCAGCTTTACACTGTATCCCAGCACACAGCAGAGTAGGCAGAGGGAACCTAGTGTTAAGACACTCCGTTACCCACTTATCGCGCGAATTTTGGAGGCATTGCTTGTTGCGTCTGCGTCGTCTCTACACCACGCTTTGCTTCGTCACCAGAGCGAAGAAATGGTAATATAAATTTAAGTAAATATTCATGCACAACCAGTCGCGTTTAAAGTCACAGTTTGAGCCCCTGACCTTCGACTGGCCTCGATTGGCCAAAATAAAATAAAGAAATATGCGATAGGTTGAACCAAAACTTAAAATATTTGTAAATTGATCTAAAGTACAAAGCCGACAGTCACATCAAACTCTCTAAATTTGCCTCCCAAAATGCTAAAAATGTGTACCAATTCTGGTAACTCCGAATGACCGATATTTCTATTAATTATCCTAAGTGCCGTAGTAGTATCGTGTACCATAGTAGTATCGTGTTCTAGACTACAGATTGTTGTGTTGTTTAGATTGTACAATATTCACCTAGTAGATAACCACGAAATACTGCTCCATTTGGTAAATAGCAGTAATTATTTGAAATATCCGCCATGTGGAATTATCCGGATGAACTATATTTAATTTAATAAGAGGTAGTAAGAGAAACATCAAAGATCGACAAATGACGATTTCTTTCTATAATTAGCAAAACGACGTTATCTTGCAACAAATATTTTTCTTTTTTTTATTACTAGAGTGCAGAATCTTTCATTGGACTTATAAAACTTGCTACCCACTTGTCTCGTCGATCTTAATTGGTATAATTGATCGCCATTCGGACACGGACGAATGTACATGACGAGATATCTATTGAGTTTTCTAAAGAAATATGTTTGCTAGACATCAACGAATGTAGTTCACTGTGCCTTATGATACTTTTCTTAATAAAGACAGAGGCCAGGACGTAAATTGACAACAAAAGATCTTTCTTTCTTTTCTTTAGCTTCACGCTGTATCCCGCACATTGCAGGGTAGGTTAGAAAAAAGGGAACCAGGAACACTTCTGTTCCCCACGCCGAATTCTCGAGGCATTGCATGTTGAGTGACTTAGTGAAACTCAACGCCGCGCTGTGCCTTGTATATAAAAAATATAATTATCTCTTCATACATGTGTAATTTAATACTAAGCAGTGAATGGAATATTGCGATCGGAGAACTAAATTTAAACATATGAATTAATATAAAAAATGGATCATGTGCTTAGTAGAATAGATAACCATGTAGGGTCTAATTCATTTACTAACCAAGAAACAAAAAGATCAGTTGAAAAAGTAATAACGTAGTACGTTAACATCTAATATTTTTAATTTAAATAAGTATAGTTGTTATGAATTCATTAAACTAAAACCAAAACAAATTTACGTATAACATTTTGAACAATAGATGTTAGATAACATACATGTGCCGGAGTGGCGACTTCCACCTCGTAGGATTTAATGTGAGCAAACCGACCGGGATTAACTCCGTTCTCCTTCTTTTTTTATTTTTGCTCACATTAAATCCTACGAGGTGGAAGTCGCCACTCCGGCACATGTATGTTATCTAACATCTATTGTTCAAAATGTTATACGTAAATTTGTTTTGGTTTTAGTTTAATGAATTCATAACAACTATACTTATTTAAATTAAAAATATTAGATGTTAACGTACTACGTTATTACTTTTTCAACTGATCTTTTTGTTTCTTGGTTAGTAAATGAATTAGACCCTACATGGTTATCTATTCTACTAAGCACATGATCCATTTTTTATATTAATTCATATGTTTAAATTTAGTTCTCCGATCGCAATATTCCATTCACTGCTTAGTATTAAATTACACATGTATGAAGAGATAATTATATTTTTTATATACAAGGCACAGCGCGGCGTTGAGTTTCACTAAGTCACTCAACATGCAATGCCTCGAGAATTCGGCGTGGGGAACAGAAGTGTTCCTGGTTCCCTTTTTTCTAACCTACCCTGCAATGTGCGGGATACAGCGTGAAGCTAAAGAAAAGAAAGAAAGATCTTTTGTTGATAACATAACCTTATTTCCTTTATCTGTTTTGAAAGAATGTCGTTCCAATTTTATCTGTGTCATTGATTGATTGTAATATTTTATTTCAATTACAATTAGCCCCACTGTTTTTGATAGACATTATAATTATATATCTAAATCTATTTATTTTTCTTTTGAACGTTTTTATTTTTTTTTTATAAGAAATGGAAACTCTAATCTTGCTCTTTTAGTGGGTGTTATGTTTGACGCTGCTAAAAATCTAGTTTATATTTGATTTCGTACAAGATATCGTTTATGCGGAATAAGCTTTTGCATATTTATCATGATGATAATATAGATAGTGAATTAATGTTAATAGCAGTGACTCACTTCTTGTCTCGCTTCAAGTATCTTTTAATGAATTGCTGATTTTAAATGTTGATTTTACTTTCACTGGAGTGTATAAATCATTACTTTGCATTTACTTTACGCTTATTTAAACAAAAAAACGAATAGTACTTTATGAATTCTCTATTGTTATTAGGTATCTTGTATGAAATATAACGTTTTTCTGTTTGTTTGAGCTGTGGATGTTAACTAACTAGGAGTGGCGGTGTTGGCCTTGAATAGCAATTGTGAGACCGTATGGAACAAAAACATTGTTTGCCATCATCGCCGTAACTGAATATTACGTTTTTCCAGCGTTGGTTTTCTTCTTTCAAAAGATAGCTTGTTTTATATGGGCATAAAAATATTATCTTATAGCAGTTATTACCTAAGAAAAAGTTTAATTCGTTTTTATTTTAAATTTCACGCTTTATTTGCGTATAGCCTATTACATATAGCATAGTAGTAAGACAGCCTAGTTATTACTATCGTTTCCGTTCGAATTTGGGACGTTGCGTGTGCATAACTTTGGTTTATCAATACCAAGTTAACTTCCCTAATTATACAATTAAATAGATCATTTCCAGAGCGCGGATAGAATCCACAGTCATCGCGTTTATAGTCGAAGGTTATCCAATGCGCTATGATGGTGTCTAAATAAATGTATTACTTTTTTAAATAATAAGTACAGATTTCCAATCGTTGAGGAGACAAAAAGTATTAAAATAATTGCCTCTAACTTCATTGAATTAGAGAATTTCTAAATGGAGTAGGTACTTTACCATGTAATGTTGTACCTAAGCTAAACGGTTTAATGAGAAACTTTCTCCTTAGTGAAATTTAAACACAACTGAATAAACCGTAACTTGCATGCGCCGTACACGCCGTTACTGTGTCTGATACGATAGTTGCGATGCTAACATTTTAACAAAAACTGAAGCGTCGTGGCGCAGTAGCACAGCATTAGGGCGCGGCGTTGAGTTATGCAACTCAAATCACACAGTCACGAAAATAAGGCGGAAAGTGGTAAACGGAGGGTCTTGACACTGCCACATACCATCTATACAGCAGTAAAATATATTAGACTTCAATCGTGGCGTAGGGGCGCAAGCGTGCGACAGTAAACGCGACAGGTTGCGGGTTGAAATATTTAATATTTTCATTTCCTCGCTCCAGTAACGAGACAAAGTGTCTCCTTCCTCCTCCGGCAATGCCTAGAGAATTTGACAGAAAGTAGGGTAGAACGAAAATTTATTAATGGGAACTAAATGTCTTAACATTATTGTTCAGAATACCCTACCCTACCTACCCTATTATATGAAGCTCCGCCTGCCCTACGCCTCCGCCTACCCTATTATATGAAGTATAAAATGTGAAGCTAAAGAAAAAGAAAAAGAAAAAAAAAATCAACCTGTTTTATACATTATGGCATAATTTCTACCGTATTATATTTGTAACAATCTTTATTTTGTAACACTGTTTGTAATACTGTATATAAATTGGTATTCACCAGCTTGGTTAGTAGACACGAAGGCAAGTGCACGCGAATAAATTATTATCATAGCCCAAATGTCGGTCAAACGATTCAAAGCTAAATGCAATCACTTCAAAAATACAATATAAAAGTTTTTAATTCTTATATATTATTATTACAAAGTTTATATATGATAGTTATGATTGTGAGTTCGAATCCGGCTAGGGTTTATGTATTAGACTTGTTATAAATATGATATATAAGATCGTTTCCCCTCTTTTCGTAATGTCATCTCTTCTTACTTCATAAATAATCTTTTATGCCAATATTTTCTTATTCCACATAAAGGGATTAAAGTGACCTATATAATAAAAAGTCGATGACATCATTCTATCGATTTTATGTAAGAGTAAAGCCCCAAATCCAGTCAAATGGAACTTTTAACGCCCGCCTAGAATAGATATACTAACTACTTCTAACTAGATCCCCCACTGTGATACTGCGGACTGTGGTCGGTGTTGACGTTTTCCCTGTTATATTTAACCGACTTTTATAAAACAGGAAAGTTTTACTAAAGTTGCGTAATTTCTCACTCATTGTGTACATTGGACAAGTTTTTATCATGATGTTTTACAAAAATATTTTTTTATATCACTTATCTATATGTTTTATTAAATATTTAATATGCATTCATGCTTACCCAGTTAGTTGTGTTTCAGCTTGTTGCTAAGTATTTCTACAGCAGATTTTGCGCAAAACCTTTTAAGTAGATTTCATAGAAAATATTAAATGCCTAGTTTATTTATTAAGGAAGTTCCAGATGATAGCATTCATATCATCTGTTTACCTATCAAACGATTGTCTTTTAGATAAAATAGTTAGGTATCTAAGGACATCATTTTGCTTTTAAAAACGACATTTTTTAGGCTTAGTGCCATGTGTGAGGACTGGGCTGCTTCTCCTATTTTTTTATTCTGTTCCCGGAATAGATTTACCTATAAGTTACAATTATGTCACCTTAAGTTTCATAATAAAGACAATAAATCACAACACTTCGGTTTACGGCTACAGAAACCTTAAAAATGCCCAGTAAAAACAACGCAATGGGTAACTAACAACCAACCAACCATAGTTACACAGAAAAAGTTGCCAATTTTCATATTTTGCCAGTCTACCGTACTTGAGAAATTTAGAACTAATGAAAAGACGCAGTTGCGAAACGTACTTACGCGTTATCGAAACAACGTCGAAACCATTGCAATCCAGAACACGTGGCGAGGAAATAATGCACGCGTTCGTCATTGACCTGATGACCTATATTGTCTAATCTTCAAGCAAAAGCTGAAAGGAATATATGTAAATGTACCAAATTTATATGCAGTAGACACCGCGCCAAGGTGCATCGCGTAACTGAGATATGTATTTTTAGTTTTCATTTGTTTATTTGTTATCAGCTTCACGCTGTATCCCGCATATAGTAGGATAGGCAGAGGTTCCGTCGATTTCTGGGGGCATTGAGTGTCGGAACTCAACGCCGAGCTTTGCCTCGACACAAATGCAATGAAAGCGGATATCGGACCCACAGCCGGTCACGTTAACAGTCACAATATTTTGTGCACATGAACTACGACTGGCCTCTGGTTTATATGTTTTATAGAGCATTTATGTATTGTAAAACCTATCAAAGTTAACGAAACATTAGACGTTTATAAGTTTATGTTTTGTATGCTTGAAATTAATCAAAAAAATATTTTCTGATTCAAATGAGCATGACATGTGTACATATTAAAAGATTCTTTTAACCAATTGAAACTAAAATAGGATAACTGCTAACAAGTGGAGCTAAACTAAAAAAGAAATCATACATAAAACAATCTATTAGTGCTATACAAACGATTGTCTCACAGTATCGCATTACTCTCCCTCGCCTGTGGCCTGGATGTGGGACGCGGTAATTGACGCTACGTCCACGTACTTACTTTTAGTCAATTCACTATTGAGACGCAAATTGAATTGTATGATCTTGTGTAACTCTTAATGTTTGGTGGGTTTTGATTAAACACAGTGGTTTTGGGTTCGGATTCCACTAGATTTAAAAATGATATATTTGTGGTCATACAAATTTATACTTTTATTAGACAAGAACACCATTTTTTTCTATTATCCAACAATATTTCTTTTATCCTACTACTATTATATTATAAATGTGAAAGTTTGTGAGGATGAATATTCGTTCCACTTTCACGCTAAAATTACTGAACGGATTTAGATGAAGCTGGCTTTGCTTTAGAGCAATATGCTGTGTAAAAATGTCGTATAATTTGTAAAATATAATGTAATTTTATACTATATAGTATATACTAACTGTCCGTAATTTACTGGAAATCGAGAATTGAGTCATTTACCTATCTATACTTTATGTACTTGAAAAACTAAATTTGTTTTAAATATTCTTGTATGCTTTCGAATCTACAAGCAACCTTTGCTGACCGTATTATTAGATAACAGTGGCAGTGGAGGTGGTGTGAGCGGTGCAGTCGCACCGGGCATCAAAAGGAAAGTCAAAAGTCTACGATCAATTCTTCGATTTTTTTTTCAAATCTACAAAAAATATACGAGAAAAATGAGAGAACGAAAATGTAAAATACAATCTCGCTATCATGTCAATCGAACATGAACTAGTTCGATACTATTGATTTTGAAAATGTGATTAATTTAATGACTTTGCTAGTCAAATAGGGCGTAATGTCCGTTTTTAATTTTTTGCAATAATTTCTACAGAAATCGAATGTACCTTGTATATAGTTTTGAAGCAATAAAAATTTATATATCTACTCTGCTGTGTTTTGAAATTTGAAATTATTTTCACCATTTTAAAGGGCTTCAAGTCCTAAGCTGCACCAGGTAGCAGATACCCTAGCTCCGCCACTGCTAGATAATACTACATTCTTTATTATTATTATTTTGAAAAGGATTTATGGAAACTGCAAATATCTGTTTTTATTTTAATAATTTTTATTACCTATTTTCAGATTCGATGAGAAAGAAAGCATTTCCGGCGTACAACAGCTCAAGTCTTCCGTACAGAAGGGTATACGTTCCCGTCTGCTAGAGCTCTACCCGCATTTAGAAAACCACATTGACCAGGTTCTACCAAAGAAGGATACGTTTAGAATTGTGAAATGGTAAATTTATAGCAATATATTAAAAAAACAGTTTTACTCTTTTCCCTACATAGTAAAATTAGGCAAAGGAAACCTAGGCCGCTCATTTTTGGAGAAAGTGGCGAGACTCAATGCCAGAGGACGGAAATTAAAGGAATTACAGATAATCCTTGGGGATTGATATCACGACCACGGTAATAACAGTCATACTCTGTTCCAGTGCACGACTTCAATATATTATTTATATAAATATGTTATAGCATACTAAAAATAAACTAAAAAAAAACGCATATATAAAGATCGGTTCTACGAATATGAGATATTAGAGCTTACACAGTACACAGTACATTAGTAAATACATATAAGTTTTCCCTTATTTATCCTGGAAAAACTTTATTATAGTATTTGCCTAATAAAATTAACCGCGTGGGTGGCGTAAAACATTTCAATATATCTATGTTGCGCTTTGCATAAACTGACATGGTACTTTATGGTACAATAATCATAAAGTACAAAATGCGATAGAGGGCTTATGACTAACAACGATGTATGACAGAATGGCATTATGAGATTAGATAGATAATATGACGATCGTCGGCTGGAGGTCAATTATAATGTTCCATGACGTTTCGAATGCAAAATTGCGTTCTATACTTTATAATATCAATGTATAAATGTTATATATTTAAATCTTCGATATTTTGCGGGGAAGCCCTGAAATTTTTTAGTCTATATCAATCACTTTGTTATCTTTAAATTCAGATAGTAACAATATGGAGGCGTATCGAAATGCTTCACTTTGTTTATTCAAATCGAGAGAATGATAATATTTTCAAAAAATCCTGAAATAAAATTCGGATTCGTGAAAATCCTGTGGTGTCAAAAATTTATTAAAAATAAATAAAATTTCGTAGTGTAGGTATTTTTAGTCAAGACGCCGCCTAATTCCTGTGTTATATTGCTATCCTAGGTGTGTCTACTGTGTTTAGCTATTACTATACTAATTTATTTATACTGTACTTATGTATTTATTTTAGTAAATTGTTTAGTAAAGTTTTAGTTTCGCTATATAAAAAAATATAGCAAATTTTATTTATAGGCCATAATTTTAATGTTTGGTCTATTTTTATAAATGTAGCACAAATTGCGGCGTTGAGTTCCGCCACTTGATACACAATATCTCGAATTCGTGAATTTTGAAATTTGCAACTTTATTTTATCTGCGCAGTTATAATAAGATTCTAGTGGATATTTATATAATTATATTAAAACTTTTGAGTGTAAACCTTTTTATCTAATGTTTAAGCCTTACAGATTATAATACTTTATTGGATAACGCTAAATGCCGAATGATATATCTCTTTCACATTGTAACATCTATTGCGTAAAATATCAGTGATAAGCGAAAAAATGAAGTACAAAAAATAATAATAATATGCGTAAATAATAGAAAAATGAAGTACAAAAAATATAAATTATTTACCGTAAAAAAGCTTTTTTAAAGAAATATTAGATATATTTTATTATTGCTTTATTTTTAATATAACATATATTTGATAAATTATTTATAGCTATAATAATGCTTATTTAAAGTAAAAACAACTTTGCTTTTTCATATTTACTATTAATTTATTTGATTGAGTTCAACGCAGATATTTAATTTTTCATATGTTCCCCAAGTATTTGATAACCTACAAAAACTCTGCAAGTAATATTCCAACAAAAACGATAAGAATACACTTATTTAATTAATTACAAAAACATTACGTAGTTCAAATAAAAAATTATAAAATTATAGATAATTATTTTAATTGTATAAAACGGTGTATTTAATTATTACTTTTGGATTATTCAGTTACGGTGTACGAATTATCCTTAGTGTTTTTTTGTTCTTAAAAATGGTATCCAAATACCTTCTTATCACGATTTTTTTTCTTTGTATGAAATTCAACATTTATATATAGACATACATACATATCTATATATATCTTATAAAAAAAGCTTAGCTATTAACTTTTTTATTGGCTGTATTTCGAGTAATGTCTTTGTGATTCTTGTACCTATACGAACTCAGGTGATGAGACCAGCGATTAAACTATCTGTTTTGAAGCTAAAAGTCATAGCTGCTATAAATAACACTGTGCTCATATTACATCTTAACATGTCCATTCTTAGTAATTTATTGCAATATATAAGATGTTATAAAATTGCAGTTTAGAAAAACAGAATGAAGTGATAAGGCGCTATGTTATTCAGTTTTAATGTTATTAAAATGTTTGAAAACAAAAATATTTAATATATACTAGCATTTTACTTCTTAATTGAAAATTTTGCTCTCAGTGGTCGTATAGTCTGGTCGTATAGGTATGTTAAATAATAAATTAAATTTCTTATATTTTTTCAGTCACGACCATTTGGAAATTATGGTCAACAGTGCTGGGGAGCTGCTTTTCTTCCGTCACCGTGAAGGTCCATGGATGCCTACATTAAGGCTTTTGCACAAATGTACGAAAGTATATATAATTGATAAAAAATCTATATATAGTATCATGTTTTTTATTAACGTTTATTTGCTTATGAAAACAATACATATATATATATATATATATATATATATATATATATATATATATATATATATATATATATATATATATATATATATATAGCTAAAATAAGAATGTCACGTTCATTGTACGAACCTAATGTTCATAATTAGACTTACGTGATGTTTGTTGGTTCAAATCGTTAAAAGAGTTAGTTATATGTTTTTTAATAGTTATATATATTATTAGAATTTCTCTTTTCTTCTTAGTAAAATGAAAATACAAGGATAGGTGGTAACCCTATCCTGCTGAGGTACATTTATTGATTTCCTCAAATAAGACGCAGTATGTTAAAATATATAATCAATTAGTTCCGAATTTCGCGTCATTCATGAGTTGTTTTAAAAAACAAAATAACACATGTTTCCTTTGTTCGTTCGACTGCTTTATGTAACAGACATTTTAATACAATACAATATGAGTATATAGAATAAAGTATATAGAATATACTCATACTACATTAGTTAAATGAATTTTGAGCTTCACGCTATATCCCGCATATATCAGGGTAGGCAGACGGAACTTACTGTTAATACATTCCCTTCCCCACTTTATGTCGAATTCTAGAGTCATTGAGTGTTGAGTGGCGAAACTTAACGCCGTGATTTGCCTGACACCAGAGCGAAGAAATGAAAATATAAATTGAAATAAGTATTTCATTTCCTCAAGTGGGGATCAAACCCACAACCGTTACAGTCATATTGTGTGCTCCTGCGCCACGACTGGCTTCACAAAATTAAAATTATTGCTAATTTATAATTGTGGTGAAGCCAAACACAGCAAATGCATGTAGTGATTGCTTTTAACCGACTAAGCATAAGTGCAAGACTTCCGAAAAATACAATGTAATAGCCACTAGCAAACCTTAAATTAATAAATAAAATTAATAAGTAGATAAAATAATTCACATCACATCAGCCTTTCCACGTCCACTATTGGACTTATGCCTCCCTCAAGGATCACCCCGCCATCGATACTGAATAATTAGAATGACATATTTTTATTAAAATCTTTCGTTTCAGATCCTTTCTTCCTACCAATGCAACAAGTAGACAAAGGTGCAATACGCTTTGTATTAAGCGGTGCTAATATAATGTGTCCGGGTCTAACATCCCCCGGGGCAAGGATGTCGAATGTGGAGAAGGGAAGTGTTGTAGCCATCATGGCGGAGGGGAAGGAACACGCGTTGGCTGTCGGCATTACGTCTTTGTCCACTGATGACATGTAAGTTAAAAATAATGCTTGTAATGACCAACGGGAGACGGAACACCCGTTCTTTTCGGTGGGCGGAGTTTTAAAAATGGAAGAAAAGCAGTTGTAGCTGTCACACCAGAGGGGAAAGAACAAGCGTTGGCTGTCAAACATTACATATAACTCGTATTTTAAATAAATAAAAAATCTTTATAAGATAAGAAAATGTCGCAAACGCTTTATCCAATATATAGCAGGGTAGGTAGAGGTTACCTAGCGTTAAGAATCTCAGTTCCTCACTTTCCACCGAATTCTCATGTGGAGTGGCGCACGCCATGTCTTAAATATTGGGTAGTGCGCTGCGAATGGAATGTCGTAACAATAAGTTAACTGTCTCCACTGCAATGCGAGAAAAACGTGAAGCTAAAGTTTACATATAATTACATTATATTTTTTATTTCAGAGCTAAAGTAAACAAGGGTGTAGGAGTAGAAAACTGTCATTACCTCAACGATGGCCTCTGGCAGATGAAACCAGTGAAATAAATGGCTTTATAAATGTATCTTACAATTTAAAATTATGCTAAGTTTTTCTTTTATAACAATAAAATAATAAATGTTCTTCTATGTTTTATTTGTATCCTTTAATAAACATGTTAACTAATATACATTCAACATTACTTTAAATGAAACTACAGTTTTAACTTCTTCATAAAACCCTAATACAATTTTAAACAATCCAAAAAATGAAAAAGTGACGCTTTTAACAAAATTAATAAAAAGTAATTGTTGTAAAATAATACGCCATTTGTAAAAGTCGTTTCTGTACAAAAAATACAGTAATATTTTTGAATGGTTGAAAATGGTAATTGAAAAATATTTTAAAATTCAAAACGTGTTTTTATTACAATCAGTTTATTCATATTCAGTTTTCTATGTTTGTATAGACCTATAGACCAGTATTTGCCAATAGCTTTTTTTCATCAATATTGTTTTTTTTTTAATGTAAGTATAACTTGCATTACGCTGTTAAAAAAGTGTAAAAGTTCTTCTACTAAAGTTATATACAATACAGTGGAAGTGTAACAATCAAACTTATTTTCGTAATTACAAGATTAAAGATGAAATATTACATTGAGATATTTTTTTTAATTATAAAGTAATATTATTTTATATGCAATTAGTTTATTAGTTTAAATTTTCTAAACAAATGAGGCCGGTCGTGGCGCAGCGGCACAAAGTGTGACTGTAAATCGACTGGTTGTGGGTTCGATCCCCACTCGAGGAGATGAAATATTTACTTAAATTTATATTTCCATTTCTTCGCTCTGGTGTCGAGGCAAAAGTGCGGCGTTGAGTTCTGCCACTCAACACGCAATGCCTCCAGAATTCGGCAGAAAGTGGGGAACGGAGTGTCTAAACACTAGGTTCCCTCTGCCTACCCTGCTGTGTGCGGGATACAGCGTGAAGCTGATTTTGATTTTTTTTTTTTTTTTTTGAAATGAAAACTGAAAAATTTGAATTTGCCACAAAAATGCGTTCCAATACGCAATTTATAATACGTTTTTAACTTTTTGATTTCGTGTAAAAATATTGAAATTGAAAAAAATGGGAAATTAAATAGCGAATAAGGCATAATTTCTTTTTCCTCTTCATAAATTGAATAATGAATATTAACAATAAATCAAGTTTTTTTTTTGTATTTCACGCCTATGGAATTTTTCAAAGCAATATTTATGTTCGGATGAAAGAAGTGAGTAAATGAGTGTACGGAACGTATGTTTTTGTGATTGTGAACATGGCGGCAGCAATTGTTAGTTCGGCTCGTCAGGGTAAATAATATATTTTTTAAATGTAATGGCTATATTTCATGCGCTAAATATAAAGTAAATACTTAATTAGTGGAGCACGAATAATAAATTCTTCCCCTCAATTTAATATTAGAAAGTAACACTTGTTAAGTGACGTTGCTGATCAGCTGTTTTTAAAATAATTCGATATATTTATTAATTATAATCGATATATTGCAATTAATAATAAAAGTAATTTAGATTTTTATTGTTAATTGCATATAAAATAATTGGAAAGTGTTTTTCATTATGCAATATCATTTTAAATATAGAAGTTCAAAGTTCATTTGACATACATTTGTTATGATTTCAAAAATGTAGCACTGTTCATTCTTGTACATTTTTTCAGTGGGGAGGCTAACAAGTGCAGCTCGAAGGCTTTATTCAGACGCGTATCCAAAAATAACTACACATTATACAATTCACCCCCGTGACAAAGATCCAAGATGGAAAGGTATTTGAGACTTCATGTCACTTTGGCAACTATTATCTTCTGTTTACAATGACTGATAACATAATTTGAATGTTAAACAAAAGCGTAGATTTGTGTTAATATATTTCATAAAATTATAAATGAAAATTTAGCAAAATTGAAATACTTAGCAAAAAATGCAATGAATAAAGACAGTTTTTTTTATTTTACACAATATTTAATTAGTTTTACTATATGTTGTGTTTTTATAAAAGATGTTTAAATTTCTATAGATGTAAATATGGAAAGAGTGGCAGAAGAGACGGACATTCTTATTATTGGAGGTGGTCCAGCAGGTATGGCAGCAGCTATCAGAGCTCGACAAATCGCAGAAGAAAAGGGAGCTGTATGTGTTTATTTTTTAAATTATGTTATATCACATAAGGCAATTGTGTCCAGCAGCAAAAGTATGTGTAAATGTGAACACAATGCTTGTGGGTTTGATTCCTCCTGGTTGGAATGAAATGTTTGTTATTATCATTTCCTTACCTTTGAGTGATAAGCCTTGAGATCTGACTTTCAACACATAATATCTTTAAAATTCTGCAGAATATGGGAAATGAAATGTCTTAACACTAGGAGGGATCCTAGTGTTAAGACTCTTTTTTTTTTAAACAGGACATGCAGAGATGTCCTGTTTAAAAAAAAAAGATTCAATATCAAAAAGTTACAGTAGCTCTATTTTTAAAATTGTCTCCTAACAGGAAGTTAGAGTAACTTTATTAGAAAAGGCAGCAGAAGCGGGTGGTCACATTCTATCAGGGGCCTGCGTAGATCCTATAGCGTTAAATGAATTAATACCAGATTGGAAGGAAAAGGGAGCACCAATAAATACACCAGTTACGTCAGATAAATTTGGCCTATTGACTAAGAGTGGGAGGATACCTTTGCCTGTTTTTAAAGGTTAGTTATTAAGGAAATAGATGATAAGGAGATTTATAAGTAAATTAATGTATAATGAGGCCATTGTGGCAAAGTGACACAAGCAACAAGCTACTATTAATATACAGCGACGGTTGTGGGTTACACTCGACTTAATTTTCTCTCCTTTATTGCTTCAAGTGGAGTTTAAATCCACAACTATTGCGCTTATAGGCAGTTGTTGTCCCATTGTGCTACAATACTCTTATTCTTTTTAATATATTCACAAAATTGTATGTGTATTAAAAACATATACAATAATAAATGTATATGTTTTTAATATTTAACACAATTTTAATTAAGCAATGTTTATTTTTTATCACTGTGTTTATGACTGAAACTTAAGTGTATTGATAAATGGCACACTTTTAAGCTTTAAAATAATATGTAAAGTAAATTTCTGTATATTATTATGATATTCAAATAAAAAGAACACAAAATATTTAGAAATGAGGAAAAATATAACATAGTGAAAATCAAAAACATCTTTGTAAGTGTCTAAGGCTTAGACTTTAAGTAATCACCAATAAAGCTCTGTTCTTATCAAGCTATATCGAAATTATTATATGCTTGTTACTACCTAGTTGTATTGTCCATAGGCGCGAGTTCAAGTTTTTATATGTATATATATTGTTGTTTTTTGAAATAGATTTTTTATGTAAATTTAACTTTTTTTATTTTCAGGATTACCTAACTACAACCATGGCAACTATGTAGTTAGGTTAGGTCATTTAGTTAAGTGGTTATCTGAACAAGCTGAAGCTGTAGGTGCAGAGGTAAATAAAAAAAAATGTACTTTATTTATTGTTTTTGTTTTGTTTAAGATATCTTTAATGTAGCATTATTCTTGTTTTCATGCTTTTATATTGGAACTATGTTATAAATTATACATATTTAATCACACATAACAGTCAAATATTATTATTTCTACCTATTTATCTGTTAAAATTTATTTCCAGGTATGGCCAGGTTGTGCAGGAGCAGATTTAATATTCAGAGACGATGGTTCCCTCAAAGGAGTGGCTACGGGTGATGTGGGTATAGCAAAAGATGGTAGCCCTAAAGACATGTTTGAGAGGGGTATGGAGTTCCATTCCAAAGTTACTATATTTGCTGAAGGTATGTAACTTTATTTAGGATATTATTTTCTCGTATATGTATATAGAGCAAGGTATATTAAGGTACTTTGGTTTCCTGTTTCAGTGTAGCTTTTAAGAGATTATGTGGCGGAATCAATCGCCGCACCTTTATCCCATTGAGCTACATGTATATTAAAACATATACAATAATTTAAGACCAGTCGTGGTGTAGTGGCTCGAGTGTGAAACTGTAAGCTCGACAGGTTGTGGGTTTGATTCGAACCCGAGAGAACGACATATTTGATATTTTTATTTCGTCGCTCTGGTAGCGAGACAAAGTGTGGTGTTGAGTTCAGCTATGAAGCACATAATGTCTGCAGAATTCGGTGGAAAGTAGGAAATGGAGTGTCTTAACAATATGTTACCAGGTTTCCTCTGCCTATGCTATGCTATGTGCGGAATACAGTGTGAAACTAAAAAATTTGTATTTCCCTTTTGTTTTAATTTTTTTACTATAAGCAATGCATGCTGAGGATTTTTATTAAAATTTGAATTTAACCTTAAAAATTAAAAATAATGATAATAAAAATACCATGGTATTGTATTTTATCTTATTGTATTTACAGGATGCCACGGACATTTAACAAAGATGGTCTCGAAAAAGTTTAATTTGAGAGAAAATAGTGAACCCCAGTCTTATGGCATAGGATTAAAAGAGCTATGGGAAGTTAAACCAGAAGTGAGGATTTAATCAATTTAAAATTATATTAATACTTAGTTTAGTATGGCGACGCCGCGCCGTCGTGGCACAGCGGCACTGTATCTGACTATAAACGAGACGATTGTGGATTCGAATGCTACTTCGTGAAAGGAGTGCCCTCCTACAATGTTTAATCTAGAATACTTGAAGCTATATAGAAAATACTATCGACGACTATATTTTTGTTTTATATATAACATTTTTTTGTGTTAAATAATACTGCTATTTTACAGAGCTATTGATTACGATGTTTTTTTATTATATTTCTTTCCAGAATCACAAACCAGGTTTGGTAGAACACACAATAGGGTGGCCATTAGACAAGAACACTTACGGTGGATCTTTCATATATCATTTAAATGTTGAAAATGGCGAAGCTCCTCTAGTGGCGGTGGGCTTCGTCGTCGGTTTGGACTATGTTAACCCTTATTTGAGTCCCTTTAGAGAATTCCAGAAGTTTAAAACTCATCCATATGTTAAATCTATGTTCGAAGGTCAGTTTTGTTAGGCTTTTATGTATTGTTTCCTGTGATTTCTTTTTCCAAGCAATAAATTTTCTTTTCTTTTAGCGCTCAATTTTCGAGATATTGTATGTTGTGTGCTGGAGCTCAACGCCGCGCTTTGTCATCTTACCTGAGCGAGGATTTGAAAATAATTCACTCCCCGACTAAAAACGAATTAAAACACACACACACACACGCACACATAATTACAATATTATTATTAATATTTATTTATTTTACAAGTTTCATAAAAAAACATTTTGTAGTGATTGGAGCATATTGTTACCAGCAGATAATAAATTAATTTATTTAATATTTTTAAGGTGGTACTCGAATTGCGTACGGAGCTCGAGCACTAGTAGAAGGCGGATGGCAGTGTCTTCCAAACCCCGTGTTCCCGGGAGGTTGTCTAATAGGAGATTCAGCGGGATTCCTTAATGTACCTAGGATAAAAGGCACCCATAATGCTATGAAGAGTGGTAAGTATAAATAAAAATACAGTGGATATTCTATGTATCGTCGTTTCATGTTACGATCTACTTCTTAAAACGTCGAAATTTCTCATTTTAAAACAACCATAGAGATTTTTCGTTTTATCGCAGCAACTCCTCAATATGAGACTGTACAACCGCGAGATCGACCTAAGTCTATCTTTATAACACTCACAAACGTCTTGTCGTCTATATAATAGATTATAATTAAATTTGAACTTCAGGTATGCTAGCAGCTGAGGCAGCCGTAGATCTCGTAATATCTGGTGAAGCAACCCACGACAATGGAGTCATACCTACATTATATGAAGATAAGCTAAAGCAATCATATGTTTATAAGGAATTAAAGGTAATTCATAAAATAACACTCAGTTAATAAATGTGGCTGTTTTTCTATATAATATATTAGACATCTTGTTTAAATATAAAAAAAAAGTAAATTTAATTAATTAGTATTTTATCCCTAAGGGAAGAAGCGAAAATAACTCATTCCTCTAAGTTGAAATCCCACTACCGTTTGCATCTACAGTCAGAAACTTTTTACAGAAATTAATTGACAATTTAACAAAAAAAAAATTTTTTACAGCAAGTAAGAAATTGTCGTCCTTCTTTCCATTCATCACTTGGCATGTATGGAGGACTCGCTTACTCTGCATTCTCAACGTTAGTTCGAGGAAAGGAACCTTGGACTTTGAGTCATGGGGGTGAGATCTATAATATTAGCTAATTATTCATAAAGAAAGGAATAATTAACTTGAAGTCATTTTTCTAGTGTGGTATCTGAATGTTATGGTTGAAGACTAATCTCTATTTAATTTATTTTTCCTTGCTCTAGTAGGCAAAGAGTGGCGTTAAGTTACGCCACTTATCACGCCATCCACGGTGCATAGAGAATGGTGTATCTTAACACTAGGTTTCTCTGCTACCTTGCTATAAAAGAGAGATATAGCATGAAGCTAAAAAATATCCAAGAAATTACTTAATTTGGATCTACAGCAATATAAATAGTGCTTTTCTGATTAAAGGTTAAATTTATTTAATTTTCTATATATCAGGAGCTGATCATTCAAAGTTGAAGCCAGCTAAAGAATTCCAGCCAATAGAGTATCCTAAGCCAGACGGTATTATCACATTTGATCTGTTATCATCTGTGGCGTTAACAGGTATTTTTTATAGTTTTTACGTACGAAAAATACAGTATTTAAAATTACCTAAATCCTCAAAGGATTGTCATTTCCAACATATAATTATAGATCGAGTTCTGTTAAATTAATTTCTAAAAAATATGTTGTAGCTTTAATTTATTACTTTTTTATATTCGCTCTGGTAAAAGACAAATCGCGGTGTGAAATTCCGCTACACAGCCCCTAACACTTCTACTGAGAAACTAAACTTTTAAGTTATAAGTTTTATTCGACGGTGCGTGTGGAACGGCCTACTCCCTACTATATGCGGGATTGAAGTTGAAAAAAATAATAATCTGTGTTTTTTTTATAATTTTAAAGGAACAAATCACGAAGCAGATCAGCCTCCACATTTGACCCTTCGAGATGATACTATACCAGTAAAGAGGAATTTGGCTGAATTTGAGGGTCCTGAAGCTAGATTTTGCCCTGCAGGTATTCGATACTATAGGGGAGAAGTTTATTTTGGTTGAACAAACTAACCTCAAGAGCTACTGATTCCAATCATAAAATTTGTTTTGTATTAAAAAATCACTTTTTCGAGAAAGCTATATACCCTTTCTTAAAAGGGCATATGAATATTTCATGTAGATCAGCAGCAGATTATTTTGTGATCATTTTATTTATTAATTCATAGATAAATAATGATAAGAAAGAAGTATATATTAAAAAAAACGTAATACTTTACGTTTTTATTATCCATAATTTATTTTGCAGGTGTATATGAATTTGTTCCTATGGAAACGGGAGAAGGGCAAAGGTTGCAGATAAACGCACAAAATTGTATTCACTGTAAGTTTACTTCATTAACTTATTAGATATTACACGAAAATGGCTGCATGTTGTTTATAGCAATATTTATATAAATTAAAAAATAATAATTAGCTTCACGCTATATCCCGCACACAGCAGGGTAGGCAGAGGGAACCTAGTGTTAAGATACTCCGTTCTCCACTTTCTGCCGAATTTTGGAGGCATTGCGTGTTGAGTGGCACTTGAGTGGACACCAGAGCGAAGAAATGAAAATATAAATTTAAGTAAAGATTTCATCTCCTCAAGTGGGGATCGAACCCACAATCAGTCGGTTTTAGAGTCACACTTTGTACCACTGGGCCACAACTGGCCTCCAATATTTATATATTTCTTTTATTCCTTTATTTACTCATAAATGTTAATGACACTATTTCTATGTATATCTTCTAACAAAAATTTTATAATTTATTGATTTCAGGCAAAACCTGTGATATAAAAGATCCATCTCAAAACATAAACTGGGTTGTACCAGAAGGTGGCGGCGGACCCGCGTACAATGGAATGTAAATTGCTATATTCAAAAATACATATAAATGTATAGGCTCTTTCCTCTATATTGAGATGTAGATATTATTGTACTAGTAAGTTTTAGTACCATAATATTTTTATAAGGATCATTCAAAAGTAAATATTTTTAAATTATATCATAGCGGTTAAATTTTTTTTAGTAAATATATTTTTACATTTGTTTAGTTATATATATTTATTCTTTGTACAAAAAGAAAGAGCCCATATATGTTTTTATAAACATGAGTCAATTACTAGAATATAGTGCAATATTGTAGATATTACTAAATGATAACAAATATTTTTGATATATAATTATTAATGTTTAATAGATAAATTGCAATTTTTTTACAAACATTATTTTATACTGTCTTTAGCATGATTGTAAAAGAATATACTAATAATATACAGATGCCGTTAAGCGCTATTGAACAGTATCTGGCTGTAAAGGCGTAGGTTGTAGGTGCGATCCCCATTCGAGGATTTTATTAATTTATGTATATTACAAAGCTTTTGAGTTTCGCTATTTTACACGTAACATGCCAAATTTGGGCGGAATACAGTGTTTTGACATTAGGTTCTCCAAACAAAGAAAAAAAGTAAAAACTTAAATAAAGATGTCTTTATAATACTATAAGTAAAAATTATATAAATATCAATGTAATAATTTATAAAAATGTAAGTTTATTCCATATTGGCAACTTATTTTTTTTTGTATGATAAGTATAAATGAGTTTCTAATAAATGATTAAATAATATTCAACTGGTTATGTAACAGCTGTCCAGAATTATATAGGATACCTTATTTTGTATTCTTATTTAATACTGCCTCAAATCATGCATGCAAATTTGTTCTCTATATTGAACTGTGCAAAAAATATAAATGAAAATTTTACTCAATAAGACATCTGAAGAAAGATAATTATATTTTTTTTAATAATTTTTTGACCAACTTAAAGAAGTAAGTTTTATACGTCTGTATTATTTTTATACCAATATGTTAATAATCAATGTCTACTTATAGAAAAAAATATGTATGACCTTACCCACTTTCTTAAACTGAAACATATGTTTGGAACATTTAGTAAAATTGTATGAATAAAATGTAATTCTGATAATTACTGATAAATGTCATTTGATACTGATAATAACTATTGTTTAATATACATTTTATTACAAATAATTTTCATTTATATAAAAATATACTGCAATCATATTTTTGCTAAAATTCCTATCAGTTTTTGTGAAGGTAATGTTTGAGAGTATGACCTTAAGGTTAAGTGTTATTCTTTATACGTTAGAAAAATCTATAATAAATGATATTTCAAATTATATATTTTTATTTATTCATTTCATAATATAATCATGCTTTAGCTTCACAGGATATAACTAGCATTAAAATATAATTGCTTGTTAGATTTTATTTAAACGTTAAAATATATAATGATATTGTTCAATAATTTTTAACGTTAAATTTCAAAGGGTAATGCCCTTTCCAGGTACCTGTTTTTCTCTGTCTTTTTAAAGCGTTGATTATTGTTCTTAAAAATTAAATGACGCTATTTTAAATGGAATTCAGTACGTTAATATTGTAGTTTAAACAAATAATATTATTAATATCGGTATTATATTTATAAAGGCAAAATTTTATGACAAGGCCACCTGATTTTGAATATTTTTTTTACTTTTTTACCAGTTTTACGGTTTGCAATAGATTTTAATGTATTTCAATCGATTCAGGCTCACATCGCATATTATTTATTCGTTCTCGAACATTTCAAAACCATAATGCAATAAACAAAACCATAGAATTTGAAAATTAATTATTGGATATGGCTATTTATTTATGTAGTAAAAATATTTATAAGCTTAGAGGCCAGGCCAAACGGCAGTTTGCGGGCTCGATTCCCACTCGGAGGAATAAAATATTTATTATTTTCATTTCCTCGCTCTGGTATCGAGGTAAAACGCCGTGTTGAGTTTCGTCACTAAACACGCAATGTCTGCAGAATTCGGTTGAAAGTAGGGAACGACAGTATCTTAACAGAAATGAAGTGTCTTAACACTAGGTTCCTAGGTTATCTCTGCCTACCCTGGTATGCGTGGATACAGCGACTCCAAAATCTTTTTTTTAAATTTTAGTTAAATAACGAGCTGAAATTTACACATAACATACCTTACTTACTAATCTTTCCCTCTGCATTATTTGCATAGAATTTTGAAAATTGGTCGGTTGAGACTCATCGACTCATAACTCAGTGAAATAAAATTTCTACTCTTCGCAATGTTTCCTTTACCTAAGCTATAAAACGTTGCTTTGTACCAAATTTCAAGATTCCTGTTCACGGGAAGTATTCTGTAAGTTTTGATTCCCTTGAGAGTTTCGAAAATTTTCGAAATAAACGGCTGTATCTTTTGATTGCGTTGGCTCAGAACTTTGATTTTTTCACAGCTCCAAGGGACAGTAAGCCTGAGTATTTGATATAAATTTCAGCTTGATACTTCCAAACAACAACACGACTCACAACAATGTGATCCTATAAGGATTCCGTTTCTTCTTTTCGAGGTATGGAACCCTAAAAACGTAAAAATCTGATTCATTTAGGAGTTATCATTTATTTTTATACATATCTAGTATTGATTTATAAAAACGGTAAAATATGTTTCTTTTTAAAAAATATCATGTACATTTTATATAGAATTTAACATCATCGATTCCACTAATAGCAAAATCGGCATAAAAACCATAATGTGGTAATGAAATTATTGTTCATTTATCACACAAATACCGCTATGGAAAAATAAATTGTTTATAAGCCACACTGTGGGTTAAATAAATTAAAAACATCAATTTTAAAGTATATATTTTTCTTAATCCTTAAGATCTGTATTTGTAATTTTAATAAGATTAAATACATATAAATTAAAATCATAATATAAGCAGCTAATTTATATTTTGAGTATATGTAAATATATTTTTTTATATAAAAAAATGGTTAAATTTTATTCTGCTCTAATTTTTTTCAATTTAGTAAAAACAACGATGACTTACGGTCAAAAAATAGTGGGAAATAAATAAAATAATATTTAGTTTTTAATATTCTGCCGCCACATTCCTATTTATAAACGAATAATAAGTTGACAGAAAAAAAAATCACTTAAAAAAGTCAATCGTACTTCATATTGGGGAAAAGATGTATTTATATAAAAGAAAATGTAAATTTTTATAATGTGGTCAATCAGACAAAATGTTTGCGATACTTTTAACTTTCGTGCTATTTCCAGTACAGGTACGTTTTTATATTGTTTTAAAAATATTTTCACAATATACTTTAATTTTCCGTGGCCTATTTTCTTAAAACCATCGTAATATTAGGGCTATATCTGACTACATTCTTCTTTTTTCTCGTTTTTACTTTTGTGAGATAATGTGTTTATAATTTTTAATTTCTCCCGTCTGGTGGAACATTGCGCGGTGCTGAAATCTGCCAAGCGATGCAAAGTGGAAACTGGAAAATGCAGTGTCTTTTTTTCTGGCAGTAGGCTTTGTTTTCCTTCTCTGCAATAAGTGGACGATGAGTAGAAAGAGAAGAAAGTTATAAAATTAATTTTCCAATTCATGGTATCCTTATAAGTTAAGTTTTTGGATTTTTTTCACTGCCAACAAATATATGTTCTATTTGTCTTCATACAGCAAAATATAAAGTTATTTTCTAATTAGGTAGGTAAGTTTATGTAAATCTTAATATGTTAATATGTTTCCTCTTTTGATCAAGAACTACCGAGCTTTAGTCTTCCTTTTATTGAACGCTTTTTGTAGGCTTGCCTGAAATGATATATAAAATATTGGGCTTAAATGATTTACTGTGTTGTGTTGTAAAATATATCTAAACATAATACACATGTAAATTCTTTAAAAACATTTCTATTATTTATATGTCGTAGTTCCGAAAAAATATTTTGCATATATAATTTTTTGCTTTATCCTGCATATAGTAGAGTTCGCTTTCCGCCCATTTGAGATATGTTTGGTGAACGGAACTCAATATTGCACTTTCTTATGTCATTCCAGGCAGAAAAATGGAAATAACTCATTCCTCCGATAGGGGATCAAACCCACAACCATCGCAACTCATCATCAATGTTAAACGCCACGATAACCTAAAATATATTCATCACAATTTGATGTTGAAATTGCGTTCACTATTTTTTCATAGATTTTATTTGGAACAACAAATAGGCGCGCGTGCCGCAGTTTGAAGGCGGATTAAGAAAAAATACATTGATCTGACAGGCACCTGACAGTGCGCTCGCTTTTCTAAATTAAATGTTTCTACTGAAATTCTATAGAATAGTTAGATTTGTAATATATCTTATAGCCAACTTAATATCATATAGTAAACAATCTAGGTATATTCATTGAGCCAATATACTCGTGATATTGGTATATAAAATTTTAATTTTTATAAACTATCAATTTATATAAAAATGTCAGTCCTTCCGGAAGTTACCATGACCACTGAAGGCAGTTCTTTCGAGAAGAAAAATTAAAGCGGATATTTATTTAGTTTATTTATTGTTTGTTTGTTTCTTCTAAACATACGCAGTTCCCCATATGTGATTGCCCCACTAAAAATTAAATACAATTAAATATTATGTACGAAATGGTCCCACAACAACGATGTTTTAGCATTTTAGTATTCATTAATTTACAACAACAGCATATTGTCGACCGATCTCGCCGGTTTTTAATTTTACGTGAAGAATTTTTCTCGTATCTAATTTACCATGTATCGCTTATATATATTTTTTCCTTTCAAACAAATAATATTTTGAAACGACTGATTTTATTAATCATTAAATTATTTAATTAAAAAAATATTATAAGCTAACGTTTTTTCTAGATTAAAAAACAAACATTCCTTTAGACACCTATGTTATATTGCGACCAAAACATTTACAAATCTTAGAAAACAACCACATTTTCCTGGTTTAATCTAAACAAAAATGCATATAAATCACCAAAAAAAAAAGCCACGAGCTACGTGAGCAATTTGCAAAACGACATGTCATGTTTTATTACCACCATAACCGGATAGATAGGCTATTAAAGTAGCATTACACCGCACTCGAGCTCATGTCATATGTAGCAATGTTACCTGTGTGTTAATGGGATATTAGGGGACTTTTGGGTCCTAAGCCTCGGGTAATTACTTATTTTTTTTCAGTTGATTACCTTTTAGGTTTAAGTTACCTTGGTATTACGTTGAGCCGTTGCTACGTTTGGTGACTTTGTAAGTGATAGTTTTTTAAAGGAGAAGAAAAAGAAGAGTATTTTTTTTAACCTTCACGTCTTTTTTTCCGTGGGATAGTCTGAGGGAATGGAGTGATAATCGGTCTTTGCATATACTTTTTCTCTATACTATAAATAATATGTAACTCGAACGATCTTAAGGGAATTCCGGGATTCAAAATAGCTTATATGTTTGTTCTACAACCTTCTCTATCATTTCATTTAGTGTTAATCCCATAACAATCGTTTCAGCTGTTTATGATATAAGCCCGGACTAAATCTTCAGTAAAATTTTCTCAATATCTCTTAACAAAACAAATTGCGTAATTAACTTACCTAAAGTAATGTATCTAGAAAATGGAAAATTAATTAAATTATAAAATATTATAGTTTATCGATGCTTATCCATGTTGTTAAAAGATTAAAGTGCTATTTTTCACCCCTACATATTTTGTTCGCTTAAATCCAGACTTTTTTCGTAGCGATTATTGCAATTACATATACAATTTTTTCAGAATATAAAAATATATTTTTCTCGATCAGAAAAACTACTTCTCTGTAAAGTCAGTTTACGGATGATCGTGCATCTCTATTTTTAGTTCGGCGCTCTCGCTTGCACACTCAGCTCAGACGGAACGTGACCATGAGTTATACTTTATCGTATATGCGTGCAGACGGCAATCATCGATTAATCACAATGTTATCACGTTTTTGTATGAAAAATTTTTACTTCATTTTTCTTTCCCTGCTAAGACAAAGTGCCGCGTAGTTATCGTCTCTAAACATGCAATGTATCGAAATCGGGTGAAAAACGGAAACAAGATGTGTTAACGCTACAATCTCAGTTTTACCAAAAGAGTAAATGTGTTATTGTATGCAGAAATACTATTTAAACTTGATGCTCCAAACGAGCGATATAACAAAAATCCAAAAAAAATTAAAGGGCAAAGATTTAAATCGAAAATTATTTCATCCTTCCTATTGTTACAAATTAAAAAAATTGAATTTCTACCATGTTATGTTACTGTATTCCGTAAACCATAAATACCGATAATTATTATACCGCGGTAGTCTGTAGTCGGTACAAACGAGTTCACAGCGGTGTTCACCTGTGGGCTAATGGGATTCGTTCACCCTTTTTTCTCAATTATGCCATGAATAATGACGCTATAAAAAGCTTTGATCGAAGTTTTTTGCGATGTGCGCTTTTTAAAATTCCGTTATAAATATAGGTTTTGCATGTCGCATTTAGCTTTATTATGTAACAGTTATTATGAAAGTGGTTTACGTAGGTTTTTATATGAATTATAGCTCTTATATAAAATTGAATTGTTTAGTTTCGTCCAGAATTCGGCGTAAAACGAGGAACGGAAGTGTCTTCATGGGAACAGGGTCTTAACACTAGGTTTCCAGGTACCCCCTGCATACCCTACTATGTGCAGAAAACAGCGTGAACCTAAAAACAATATATAGATTGATTGTGTATTTTGTTTTTACTGGAGACAGCCTTCACCTACAACAAAACACATCAAAATATATAAAGAATTGAATTTCTACGCAAAATTGATAAACACAATCTTAAAAATATAAAAATCTGGAAATAATCTAAAGAAAACTCTGAACATTTCGCACTCAGTCAGTAAAAAAACACAAAAAGGAAAGTGTAATTAACACAAAAAATATCAGTAAACCATTTTGGGACTGTTGGGATGTGCCTGATTGGGTTTTTTTAGGTTCCCTCTACCTACCCTGCTGTGTGCGGGATACAGCGTGGAGCTGATAGGTTTTTCTTTTTGACGAAAAATAACTTAGTATAAAATAATTTATTAATATAAAATTCAATTCAAATAATGAGTCATTTTCATACTTGCATTTAAGATTTAGTAAATGTTATTTCTTAGTCATAATAAAAAAATCTTTAAAAAATAAACAATCCAATTATCCACATATTACAACATAACATTACTTAACACACTATACCTCCATACATTAAATACATGAAAAAAAAAAACTCAATGCAAAGTGAAATGAATAGCAAAAAAAGAAAAAGCTCCACTATAAATTGTGAAACATAAAAAACGAATGTAATAAAGCTCCAGCGGGTTACATTCAAAAGGCATCCGCATACAAACCCTAATGCGGGCAATGCGGCCGTACGGCGTGCGTTATGCGGTAAAAGTCAGTTACAGTGTTGTTTAAACTTATAACTGCTAGTTAACTAGTTGGTGATTTATTGATGAATTAACTTATGAGTTATTTCTAGGTTTGTTTGTAGCCATTATATTGTATATTTGTTGTTTTTACCTTTTGCCATTATCTACATCAGTGTTTCCCAGCGTGGGGCCCACGCCCCACTGGGGTTCATTTTGATAGTTAAGGGGGGCTATTACAAAAAAGAACTCGGTACAACTTTAATCCTTTCGCTTCGGTCCATTATATGCAATGCATAGGTCTAGTCGGTCATCGGTCTCAAATTTAACAAAAAAAGGCAAATTCTTAAATAATTATTAGGTATAATTTCGTTTGACGAGATCAAAATATTAACAGGGTGATTGAAAGTCTTCAAGGAGACCACGGGCCCATCGCAACGTAGTGTTTCACATCATTCAGTTGGTGTTAATTTGGAATAAGTGTCCGTCAACACCGTTGTAATAGTTCGTTTATTTAAAATTCAAATATATTTTATAGATATAATTGATAAGTATTTGATTTAATTTGTAAAATAAGTAAAATTTTGAATGCCCCCCATTCAAAATTTTAGAAAGGTTAAGTGGGGCATGGCACAAAAAAGATTGGGAAACAATGATCTACATGAAAAGGAGTATATACAAGGTTTAGTGATATGGTTCTCCGTTCTTCTGTTTGCACACATGCGCTCTATGCATACTGTATTTGTTATCTATCTTATACAGTCATTTTCTAAGACATGAACGCCTAAATAGTTTAATATTAGTACAAGCTGTCGCCATAACAGAAGAACCATCATGAACGTCTCTACTTTTCGCCTATTTTAGAGTTATTGCGAGTTGTATAGCAAAATCTAATGCCTACTTCGTTTAAGAAAATTGGGAAACTTTTATAAGAGTTGTAAGTTCCATCCCCTAAGTGAGGATCAGCCAGATACTTGTTTACCGTGTAAAATGTATAAATAATATTACATACAGTTGAGTATGTGTGTGTGAGTTGCATTTCAAACTGCCAATATTATTCTCTTTTTTATTTTAATAATTTTCACATGGAGAACGAGTTTTAGACAAAACTATTTATCGTATACGATCGCACCTTACCTTATCAAACCAACTTTATAGAAATGTAAACATATGTATGGTACAATTTTTTAGGTAAACGCCAAAATGCCGTAACATTTTAATTCGGAATAAAAAAAACAAAATAGATTTTTGTCTCAAAAAGCTGCGCATAATAGACAACCTTGATAATATACAAGGCAAAGTTACCTTTAATGACAGTCTCTGAAGAAAATTCTCAGACGAGAGCAGTATAAATATGCCTTAATTAAATTCAGCAAATTTGGTTACCGAAAAATAAGATGTAAGGACGAAATTTATGTAAGCAATAAAGCCTTGCCGCTAACACCCCGTCCCAGGGATGGGCCATTTACCATTTTTACGAGCTTAATTTGTTTACATGTTAACCCCTTGGCTTTAGGTCAAATCTATAATAGACTCTATAATTTGACCCCATCTTTTAAATATTTTCGATGATTTCATTTCATAATTGTTTATTAAAGCATTAGATTTCTTTGTTATGTTGTTCTCGAAAACAACAGACAATAGAGAAGGATATTCCTCTAGATATATGTATAGCTGCACAATATATCGGATACGTGAAACAGAGGCAGACCCAGCCCTCAAAAAATATTGCAGACACAACTAACTATATAAAGACGGCCAAGCTTGAGTCGGTTTATCAATTCACTTATGATAATAATAATATGATGAGGTCAGTCGTGGCGCAGCGGCACAAAGTGTAACTGTAAAACCGACTAGCTGTGGGTTCGATCCCCACTCGAGAAGATGATATATTTAGTTAAATTTATATTTCCATTTCTTCGCTCTGGTGTCGAGGCAAAGCGTGGCGTTGAGTTCTGCCACTTTACACGCAAGCCTCCGGAATTTTGTCTTACTCTAGGTCTCCTCTGTTAACCCTGCTGTGTGCGGGATACAGCGTGAAGCTGATTTGATATTTTTTTATGATAATAATTGTTACCAACAAATTCGTTTATATATCAAATGTGAAGCTATATGAAGATTAAAAAATATGACGCCATAAGTCAATAGGAGTTGTGGCCCATAACGGTGGCTCCACTTTTCACGTGGCGTGCAAAGAGGTAGTTTTAAAGTTAACTGCCAATGCTGTGACACTGCATTGCGCGATCGTCCCATTATACACAAAGCTATAATTTAAACAATCGATTTCCATCAAAATTTCCAATTTTTCTTGGTATTTTTTATGGTGCGAACAAAATGATGGAATCGTATTATATTTACGGTAACATGATTTCGTTTTGGTAAGGCAATTTGCGAATAAAGGGAGTATGCGGGGGTCCTCAAAAATTAGGGATGCGATGAGTGAGGCGCGAACCGTTATGATGGAATGGAACAGAATATTGTGTACTTTATCGAAGTTATATTTAAGATATGGAGCTTATTATATTTTACATTTCTAATTATTATTTCCGTTACTTAAAGTCATATTTGCGTTTTTTCTTCCAGCTATACGCTGTATTCCGCATGTAGCCAGAGGGAGCTTAGTGTAAAGACTCTCCACTCCCCACTTTCCGAGGGAAAACGTGTGGTGGCGTTGCTTGTTGAGTGACGGATTGAGAATCAAAATTAAGAAGATTCAAATTCTGGCACAGAACATCGTTTTTTAAACAGCTTCACGTTTCTTCACACATAAGGCAAAATGAACCGAGTATTAGGAGAAACCTTTCTCCACTTTCGCCTCATTTCCGAGTCATTGTGTGGTGGAACTCAACGTCGCGTTTTGTCGTGTAGCAGGAGAGATGAAATGAAAATCCGAGTGGAAATCGAATGCACAGTTGTCACGTTAACACCCAGACGTTGTACCACTACTCCTCGACGGATTGTTGTTTATTTTTAATTTCTATTAATTCTTGAATTTATACAAGTTCGTTAAGTGCAACGTACGGCGTGTACGTCAAGTTTTGGACTGTACCTCAAAAATACTTAAGTATATCTATAGGATAAATTAATCAGTTTCAAGTATCCGGCATACAACAGAGTAGGTAGAGGGAACCTAATGTTAAGACACTTCGTTCCCCACTTTCTGCCGAAGTCTGGAGGCATTGCGTATTGAGTGGCAGAACTCAACGCCGCACTTTGCCTCGATACCAGAGCGAAGAAATGGAAATAGAAATTTAAGTAAATATTTCATCTCCTCGAGTGGGGATCGAACCCACAACCAATCGGTTTTACAGTCACACTTTGTGCCTAATATAAAATATAAAATATATAAAAAAGTAGCTCACATTTAATAAAAAAATATAATTTGAAAACGCAAAACATTAAACAAAATAAAAGTTCTAATCCTATTTATTAAAGTTTTTCTCATTGATTTCGGCGCAAGTTTTAATAATAAGCTTTCAGCAGTAGTTGAAAAAGTAAAAAGTTATTTCAAACCACTGGGGACTTTCTATTCGAGTCGGTCACCTCATTTCAATGGAAGCGCATCTGTGTAATTTATGAGAGCACTTGTTAGTGAAGTCATTCTATTCGACTAAGACTTGAGATGCTGGAAATAATATACCTCTATACTTCTACCTGGTGACTTGCGTGTCTTGAAATACTTTTATTTCATCTAATTAAAACAACTCGACCCGCTTACTTCTTGTTCGCTATTTCAATTTCAACACGAAATTGTATAAACTCATTTAGGTCGTCATTTGACTTGAAAAGAGAGCCGAATTGAAAAAGTTTGTACAATTATAATTCGTGGAACGGTGCGCCTCCTACAATGTATTCTTTGCTTATTGAGAGCATTATCCTCACAAAAAGTACATAATAGGAAAAGTTTTGCTCAAAAACGAACTTTATTAAACTAAGTTCTAGGCTTAATAGCTTTTAAAGTATCTCGTTTTGTACAAAAAATGTTGAATTTCTGTTAATTTTCATTGATGAACATTTTTTTTGTTATTATTTCGGACTACGACTCTAGCTTTACAAGTTGCTAAACTAAGTACTTTGCTAAGTTAATTGATAAGTGATATTGAAGTTGTTAAAATTCCATTTACTTTAAAATTTAAGTTTAAGCAAAGTTTCTAGTTTGAATAAAAATTGTATTTAATGAGTAGATGTCTGTTACAGTGTCTTTCGGAGAATTTTTATTACTATTCAGAAAATGTAACTCATTCAACGTTGTCTGGTGTAGCGGCTTACCGCTCGTCTTTAACCCTGGACTGGTTGGCGGCAGAGGACTCGCGTCAAAGAGAACTGGCTTCAGCCTTCGAAACTGAAATACCCCCAGCGAAAGTGATAAGCACTGATTGTATCGCTTATCCACGACCAGCACCTGGGAAAATTGGGAGACTCATGTTAGAATTGCTTAAGTAAGTGTGTGTTTTTAACATCTATATACAGCTTTATTTTTTACAGCGTTTGATTGTAAACGCGATAGTTATGAGTTCGTTACCCACTCGAGGGAAGTAATATTCCCCGCTCTGCAGATAGACAAAGCGCGGCATTGAGCCACTCAACACCCAATGGCTAGATATATGGGCAGAAGGGAGGGAACGGAGTGTCTTAACTTTGTTTGGGTTGTTACCAGAGACACGAACAACACAAAAAGTTGTAACAAGCGTATAAGAATTTTGACGTAGCTTGATCAGAACAATGGTATAATGGTCAGAGCGTTTGGACGGTTCCAGAGGCGCAGGTTCAAACTTTTATACCTTTTCCAAAACAAAGTATTTTTCTTCCTAAAGTGTGTTTCATAAATAAAGCTTATATTTTTTTATATATCCACTTGATATTGTGCAACAACTCTTTATTATTGTAGCTATGGCGATAATAATATACACCACTTAAAATATATCTTACGTTATTTAGGAATCTGGAAGGCGACGAAGGTAATCTCATACCAGAACTTATTAAAATTCTGATTCGTACCAAGCTATTGATGGAAACATCTATATTGGAAACTGAACCAGATTTCGACGCCTTAGTCGAAACTCCGGGTATAATGTCCGGTGAACCGCATACGACTTTTCCTAGGATAGTTGCGATTTTGTGGATGTTGGTGACTGATCCTACTACAACAAGAAAGTATGGCTGGTGTCCTGTTAGCAAGGTTCCTTTTATATTTATTAATTTTGTTTTAGTGTTGAAATCAGCATTAAGTATAAATATTGGTGATAAACGCATAATCGTTGTGTGATCGAGACTAATAATATCTAAAAATCCATCTAGATTTTGAAGTCACAATCGTCAGGCAGCAAGTTTAAAATTACGTAACGTTGTAATCTCAATACTTAATAATAAAAAATCTCGTTTGATTCCCGAACTTCGTAGACTTTTTGAAGATAAGACCAAACCGATCCGGCCGAAGTAATATTATGTAAACGATACCTGGGGATTCGTAAGAACTGAATTAGAGCAGATCGACTTATCAAGATGCCGGGAGAGTCCTAATGCAATAACCTAATGTTCGAACTTCTGTTACAATCAAATTTAGTTTTCAATTTTAAAGGATTTATGTCTGTCCTCTTGGGGAATGGAAAGTAGTCATAAATTAATATATATATATATATATGTATTTGAAGAAAGTTGGAGTTTTTGTTGTATGAATAGACTCAATATTAATAGTCAAATTTATGCTATTATAATATCTATACTGTAATTATAAAATGGAACAGTTTGTTTATTTGTACGAGCTTATCTCAGGGTTTCATATTTTTTTTATATTTGACGAGAAAGGCTATGGGCTATATCTCTTCACCTAGTGTTAAGATTGCGTGTTGAGTGTCATCTCAAACTCAACGCTGCGCCTATTTACCAGAATAGAAATCGAACCCACACCCGTCACGCTTACAGTCACAGTCTTGTGCCCTTGGGCCACGACGGCCTCTAATAATTGTTTTTTTGCTTAAGGTCAACAAATTCCTAATGATATCCAAACGAGTGGACATCGCTAAGCAAATGCGTTCACTAGACTTGGTCGTAGCGCGCGCTCGTTTCATTGTGGAGGAGTTCATACAGAACGTTGCGCCAATGCACATGTATCAGAAGAAAAACAGAATGCAGACTGTTAGACAAGTTATTATTTATTTTCTTTAATTTACTTCACATGCAGTTAAGATTTTGTAGGAATGTTTTTAACTTAATATAATGATTGTTAAAATAAATGAATGCAATATGTATGCATTTTAAACAAATACTGAACATGCTGGTAATACAAATAATTCATTACTCAAAGTGGTAATCGAACCGGCAACCTTCCCTTCTATGGTTAGATGGTGCAAAATTATATTTAAATGAATCAACATTGTTTGCCCTTTAAGAAAAAAAAACTTTTGGTAGGAATGACAAAAAACACTTAGATTGTACCTACATATGTATGTTCAATATATGTCAATTTTAAAATACACTCCAAGGTTGTCCCAGCAGCAAGGTTCCTTAATAATTCAAACAAGATCTACACCAGAGTATGAAGTCTGTCTTCGCTAGTAGGTACTGACGTTTTCATATATTATGTATAATATTGGTTCCAGTCACGTGTTGCAGACACTACCTTGATGCATGCAATGAGACCTCGAGCTCATGATAAGGTATTCCACATCTTATCTATGTAGATTTACTTTTTTTTTGTTTTATGTTGTATATTGCATATAGGAGGGATTCCCTTTCCACTTCCCGCCCAATTTTCTAAAAATTGCGCATTAAGTCGTGGACGCCGTATAATCATTTTAACGTAGTGAGACTCCAACCCGCGCCTTCTGGAAACTGACCAGACCAGTCGGTAGTCGGACCAGGTGTTTTTTACATTTTGGCATGGAGCATGCAATGTTTCTTATTGTATATTTAATTGTCTCATTAGATAAAAAATTGAACTGAGGGCCAAAAATAAATTCTATATAATCGTTAGCGAATCGAGAATACAATCACATACATAAATGTAAAATGAGAGCAAAGTTAAATATTCACCGATAAACCTAGACTGATTAGGTGGATATTTTGTTGCCTGGTAGTAAATATTAGCCAAGTAAAATTTTGTCTATATGAGTGCAGTATTTCCAACATTTTGTGAATTATGTTTGAAATTATTATCACATATCTTATCCAAGCGAATTATCAATTTTATATATAATATCTCCTCATTTCAGATGGCTTTGCCTAAAATATCACGCTCCTCAGCTTTACCCAAGTTTCTAGACGATTTAGAAGATCGAATTGTGGTTTCGAATGACGGTGTTAATTTTCATATGAAACTGTTGTTGTCGTTACCTTTTGTGTTGTTAGCTCATTAAATTGTATTAGTATATTATCCTTTATTTTTAAACTCGCTTTTATTACCTTAGACAATATAAGGAAGTCTCACAAAAATGCCCAAGATTAAGCCGTATTTTTCTTTTTTTTTATCTGCTACCAATTTTGTAATGTTTCCGACATACAGAAAATATATTTCTCTTCTGTTAGTATAAGAAATGTGACAATGTGACTCAATAACAGGATACATGTTAAAAATACATCTAGTTAAAAATTGCAGTCACCTATAAAAATGAAAGAAACTAATATATACATAGAGAGTTTGTAATTAAAATTATTAAATACAGATTAGTAGACCGTGCGGCTTTACCCGCTTCAGCTATACGAATATAGATTAAATATATTTATGAAATTATTTTCAATTATCAATAGGATTTAAGAAAATATAAGCCTAGATAATTAAAATAAGCTGAAAAAGAATAATAAGTAGAGATAAATTCTTATTTTTAGAAAATACCTGTGTAATTGAAATTAAAAAACAAAATAAGTAACTAAAGGAAATTCTTAATATTACAAAAAAATCCATCCAATTAAAATGATCAAAAATAAGTAAAATATTTTTTGTATCATATACCAACTTCAAACAACGAACTAAAAAATAAAAAATAAAAAAATACATACGGTAAATTGTACTTTGACTTTGTTAAATAAAAACAATAACAAAAGTTTTTTTAATTTTAAAGTCGGTGTCAAGCTGATGCTACAACAATCTTACTAAAAGATTAAACTACTAAGCCTGTTAGTTTAAAAAAAAACGAGCGCTACAGAAAAATAAAAGGAATTTACCCAGGGAAAATGTTTTTACGCATTTTCCGTGCGCGATATAGATACTATGTAAAATAACTAAACTTTTTTCTGTATTAATCCAATAATTTTTGCGAGCAATATCCAATAAAATCCCAAAAGATTAAAATTACGATTTATTAGGTGTATATCAACGGTAAAGACAACAGAACCAACAAATAACCAACCATTCTTTCCTAAATACACTTAAATGACGTTAAATTGGGAGTAAAAAAAATACATATAACTATTTTAAAATTAAAATAGCTTCCAAAGTTATGATTGAAATATCAATCATTCGTTATAATACATAAATAATATGAGTATTAATGTACGTATATTATGTACACAGGTCACTGGCCACCGCGACCAATTTACGTTTAATTTCTCCCGCTCATTGTTTGACATTTAATGCGAAATTGAAATTCTTATAAATAATTTATTATGCAAACTGGCCGTCATGATCTGTAATTAAACACAATTTGCTTTTAATTAACGTTTTTAATTACTATTTTTGTGGTTATATAAAATAAACTTGGATTCTTTTGTTTATTTCCTAGCTTTCCTTTTTTATGCGTTTGGTTGACAGAATCTAGTGTCAAGTTATTCTGTTCTTCAATTATCATCCCGAATGTTTTAATATTTTGGGCACATTGGGCATTGGGTGGCGGAACCTAACGCCGCAATTTGACTTACTACTTATTTTAGGATACAAAATAGTTTTTATAATTAGGGTACTTAACTATAGTTTTGGACGACAAATTTAGTAACACGGATGAATGACTCGGCCGTTTGCTACCGGTTTTCTTGTACGATTGATGATTGATGATTACATTTATAAATTCGTAACTGAAACTCGAAAATAATATACAAAATTATAATTTTTTTTCCATCATATTTAAAAAAAATAAGAATTACGAACAACCCAAAGGTTCCTATGCCTCATTGGCTTCATTCTTTAATTATATATTACCATATTATTATACCATAAAAATATTTGAATATTATACATTTTCTTATAATAATTGTATTTAATCTATATTTTTTGCTTTCTAAACGTCAATTTTATGTGAAATTTGTAGAAAAAATTCAGACTAAATGAAAAATGCTGTCGTCAGCGTTTTGTAAGAATTAATGAACTCAGTAATGGTTTTTGTGGATAATTAACTTTGACCTTTGAGAAACAAATTACAATGAATGGACTAAAACAGAAGATATGGGGTCCCAAATGCTTTACGTTGTGTTTTACTTTATTTTCTTAGTATGTACTGCGTATGCGTATATATGTATATTTACTTAATTTATTAAAATATAAACTGATCTGATAATATTGTGGTAGAAACAGAAACTTTTCCGTAAGTTATCTTAAGAACAGGCATTTTGAAATAAAAAATATGTAATTCATAGTTACATTCATGAATCTATAATACTTATAGTTGTTGTAGTATTTATTAAAATGCATTTGATAAGATACAACTACAAGATACCACTAGATTCTCTACATTAAAACTATAGAACTGCACTATAGTTACAATTAGCGACGTACCAGCTACTAACTCTACATTTGCTGTCACCTGTCAGCTCTGTACTCTAGACTTGAAATCTGGTCTTCAAGCAATTTAAATTTATCGGAACTTATTTGTGTTTAATTGTTTATATTTTAAAGCGTTTTCCAAAATTAGGTTTATAATGTTCATATTCCGTATATAAATTTAGGCGTAGCAGGATTTTTCATGTTTTTCATGAAAATATGCATGTTTATTTAAATGTAACAATGATTGTAAATTTTATTTGAAGAACTTGAGCGTCTCGATATTATATTTTATTCTTTCACTAGTAAATAAAACAATCTAAAGTAAACAATTGGTCTGTCTATAGTTTGTATTTGTTTAAGATATTTTTTTTCGTAAATATTAATAATTATTTCTTGCATGACTTTTATATTTTTTGTTGTTTTACGCTGTATACTGCATTTAACAGGGTGAGTAGAGAGATCCTAGTGTTAAGATATTCCACGCGCGCCGGATTACACGATGAGACATCTGTCAAAATAATTTCCTCTTAAAACGAAACCTTTCAAAAGAACTGAATGCCACGTTCTTCTTACTAGTGTAAAGAAACGAAAAAAATCAGTCCACCGATTTGTAATCAAACCCACAACCGTTGCGTGTATAGTCAAACACTTTGCCACTATGCCACGACAATATTTAATTTCTCCTCCTCATATTTTTCTTCAAATATAGAATCATTACAATTTTTTAATTTCAGTGGCCCACAACTTCTACGGACTTGGATGAAATAGACATAGATAATATATCAGATGACAGGTGGACGTCGAGCGCTCAAAGACCTAACGATGAGGACCTCTGTCTGCGAACTCGACCGACTAATAGCGATATTATAAAACGATTTCGCGCCATATTACCATAGTAAGTAATTTATACTTATGATAACTATGTATATAGAATATTAAATATATGATTATAATATATTATGTGATATTTAATTTTCGATTTGACGCCAGTCGTGGCGCAGGAGCACAAGTGTGTGACTGAACCGCGTCAGGTTGTAGGTTCGGTCCCCACTCGAAAAAATGAAATATATTTGAATAATTTTGTTCCCCTCTGGTGTCGAGGCAAAGCGCGGTGTTGAGTTGTGTTGAATGCTCAAGTAAAAATAGTTTTTTTTTAAATACATTTTTACATGAATCTCGAAACTAGATCCCTTTATCTTTTTTTTATTTTTATTTACTTAACTATAAATACGTAAATGAATTTGACCTTATTTTATTAAACCGAATTGTACAAATTTAAACTAAGACTATTCTAATTTGACTCTACTGTATTATCTTATCGCTTGCAACACGTTCTTTTATTAAAACGTTTTTTTATATATGAAATATAAAGTTGATATTTTCATCGGTTGGACCCATCGTATATAATAAAAAGTATCTACTAGAGACCGATCAGTATGAGTGAAGAAATTACGATATAGAGACCAAAACTTAATCAGTCACTACAATCTTAGTAGCTGTCTAAAAAGTAAGATATATTTTTGGCTTTACTCTGTATCTTGCATAAAGCAGGGTAGGCAGATGGGAACCTAATGTTAAGACACCCTTGATCCATTAATGCACTTCGTTTCCCACCTTTCGCCGAATTTTGGAGACATTGCCTGATAAGTGGTGGATCTCAAAATTAAAATTACAGTCGAAAAATTGAACCCAAGTCAATCGGCGTACAAATTTTAACATTTGCTTCGAACGTCGAGGCGACGATCGTCTCCAGTAAGTAATTTAAATCGTGAAAGCTTCTATACGGAGACAAAAGTTTACTTTTGCAATTTTCAACCGTTTTGGAATAGCGACTTAAATGCATAAGTTCTGAAACTAACTTCTGAGCAATTTTAAGTTATATCGGCAGTATATTATAAAGGAGTTTTAATACTGTAGACTTTATACTGCTTTTTAATCTTAGTTAATTACTAACGTGTGTTGTTAACATACGAAATGTAAACGGAAAAATAATTTTAAATACATATGTAATATCAAAATTCCACTTTATTTTATAGGTTATATCTATATTTCAGTTCTAATTTTTTTTTATTGCTATATTTTTTTATGATTTTTCATTAAAATGTTGTTCCTATTTTTTGTGTTTCTATAAAATTGTTTTGCTTAGTTTTCGTTAAAAAAAAACATTTGCTTGGTTTTATACTCGTTCAAAAATCATTACCTACAACCAATAAAAAACATTTGAAATCAAATTTTATTTTTCTTGTTTTGTTAATTTTCGATTCGATTTTATCAAATTTAATTATGAAACTACAAATAATTTGTGTTAAATATCTAAAGTATCTATATAGATAATGTAAAAACTTTTTGAATTAAAACTTCTATTTTATAAAAGCAAATATGTATGAACGTGAATAGTTTTAGCCAGAAGTGGATCGTTAGTTTAAACATTCAATATGCATTTTGGAATATTAAACCCGAGAATAATAATTCACAACAAATTTCGACGAGTAAAATGTTTGTTCAATATAACATAACATTCTCATGTTTAACGCATTTTATAACATGTAAAATTGTATACAAAATATTTTGTTGTTTTTAACAAAATAAAAGAGGCTTAAAACTATAAAATGATTAATCGTGATTTTTAATATAATTTGAATTTTCGAAATTTTGTCAGATTTAATGAAATCCATCCATTAGTTTTATTTAGAAGACAGAGACAATGACGTAATATAGACAAAAAAACACATATTTCAGCTTAGTTGTGTAAATTTGAACTTAAAATCATCGCTAAATTATCTACTTCGTCTACGGTACTAAAAAAATTATTCTTATAAAAATATATCATCGTAGGTCGGTGACTACGCGACGGTTGTGGGTTCGATACCTATTCGGGAGAATGAATTATTATCTATTTCTTTGTATACTTATAATTTGTATAATTTCTTTGTGAGGCCGAGGAGATGAAATATTTACTTAAATTTATATTTCCATTTCTTCGCTCTGGTGTCGAGGTTAAGGGCGGCGTTGAGTTCTGCCACTCAACACGCAATGCCTCCAGAATTCGGCAGAAAGTGGGGAACGGAGTGTCTTAACACTAGGTTCCCTCTGCCTACCCTGCTGTATGCGGGATACAGCGTGAAGCTGATTTATTTGATTTTATTTATTTCTTTGTATACTAATTACTATGAAATAGGTATCGGTTGTCAGACTTAGCTCCAGCAAAAGATTCAGCCCGCCCAACCTCTAAAAGTTTGTTTATGTTTCATTAACGTTAAAACGTTCTACTTTAAATAAAAACGGGTCGAGTGTTAATGCTTCCGTATGAAACTGGCCTTTGTTTCCACCGGAGACAATACTACTGGGACGCCACTCGAAACCGCTGCCTAAACACTGACGTTTTGACGTGACCCGAATTTTCCAAGACACATGCATTTTTAATATGAAATAACATACGAGTTTGTATGTATGTATGTGTGTATGTATGTGGTTATATATAGATTGTTCCAGTTGAAAATGTATGGCGCTTAGTATTTGTTTATTGAGTGTTTTTTTTTATTATATATAGTTTTTTTTGTAGCTTAAATCTTCTTTCATGTAGGTATAGAAGGGTAGGCGTTAAAAATAGTTTAGATTTTTCGTTTCCCACTTTACGTTCCACTTCATTTACTTATACAGATCAGGAAATGAAAATGGCTATGGAACTTACAAGCTTCTAGTGTGTAGTCTCGTCTCGTCTCTTATCCCATATCAGAATGTACTGAAAATAAGTAAATCTCACTTGAGTTAAATTTTAATATTTAAACGACCGCGTTCCTAATTTCTTATTTTGCTCTAGAGGTTAAACATATCACTGCTATTTCTATTCTTTACTTTTTGTGCTGAAAGAAATTGCTAATTTGCTATACATATTGCTTTCTTTCGATAGAAATCACTATGCATGGTAATTTATACCGAAGGCACGTCTGCCTTATAAGCATCACAAAACTCAATCTAAAGGTAGCTCAATTCAGTTCTTCAGTTATCGCGTTTTAGCGTGCCAGCTCTGCATAATTCCCATACGAACGAGATTGATCGGTAAAATTGGTGCTATAATTTCCTAAACTTATCAGTTTACTTTACAAAATTATAGAATACATGTAAAAATGTTACATTTATTTATTTATATTTATATTTTAATTTTTAGTAAATTTTTACTAACATAGTTCTTAAGTAATTCATTGTACTAACCAACTATGAGCCTATGTTGCTTGAAAATAAAAGATTTTTATTTTATTTTTATTTTATTAAAAATAAAATTATAGAATACATTGTCCAGTAGCTAGTATTTTTTATGTACAGTGGGAAGACAAAATTTTTGTGTTAAAACACTCTGTCTTTCAGTTTCCGCCAAATAATCACTATTCTATATAAGTTTGAAAATTGTACAGTTTGATAAATTTCCTAAAGTTATCAGTTTACTTTACAAAATTATAGAATACATGTAAAATCCTATTGTATAATTTATCTTCTTACGACATTTACAAAATTAACTTTTCAATTTTATTAAATTTAAAATAGACGCTATATTAGATATAAAATACTTACACATTCTATGAATGGCCATATCCGTCCAGAATAGTCCCCTATCAGATGAAATCGTCTGGAACGTCTTTATGTCATATCGCAGAAATTTAAGGCCTTCTTGAGATTTATGTATTTTTTATTAATATACAATTATACTTATATATTTCAGAATCGATTTTTTAAGACAAGATTTACGTTTTTAAATACAACATTATAAATGTTAGGTTGTAAGTATAAAAATTGTAAAAAAAACTACGATTATAATGTGACTTATTTGTCTGGTCTGGTAGACATGGTACAACTAAATGACGATGTCTAATTCTGTCAATCGACATGAAATGACATGAATTTAGGCTCAAAGCGGAGTGTCTTAACACTTTATCTCTGACTAAAATCTGACTCTGAAACAATATAAGTGTTGTTATATTACAAATGCCTGTCTTTCTATATGTTTTCACGATTTTTGAAATAAATACACTCACTATATTCATATAATTTTGGTATAAAACTAGCAATTTCAAAAAAGTGATTATTTATTTAAAATTTCGGCAACTCGGGATTCAGGATTGTCACATAATTTTATTATAAAAAGATTTTTGAATCATACTCGGGTTTAAATGTCGTCTAGACCGCAGCCGCGTCTGGCTCCCCCGAGAAAATCGTATTTATCTTCGGGTACAAAACCAGCCGTCGAAAAAGAATTCTAGAGCTAATACACGTTCCCTTACTAAAGAAATTATTTGAGGCCAACAGAACTATTTATATTTATGTCTTATCTGGATATATCATGTTATTTTTTAATTTATTTTAGCTTTACGCTGTATTCCGCGCATATATGTTAAGAGTAGTTCCCGTGTATATATCATATACATATATGGTATACGCATAAGTCTCGAAGATTGGGTGGTGTATGAAAGCGGATCGCTTTATGAGTACCTTGCCTATCCTATGCTATATGCGAAATACAGCGTGAAGAATAGAAAATAATGACTAATATTATTGAACTTTTTATTGAGTGATTCTACGTAGGAAATACTTAGGATTGATATATTTATAGATTTTTAAAAATATAATCCATGAGGCGTAAATAGAAAAATAATATAATTGTATAGTAGTTATGTGGTCCCTACCACATAACTACTATTTATTTATTTATTTATTTTGGTATTTATTATAATAACCCAATTTGTACCAACTATGTAATAAGATGTAGGTACTTTTTATAAAATCTCTAGCGATTTCTTATCGAGGTTAGAAAATTTAATTTTTGTATTTACAAAATAAATTTAAATTTTATCAAATTTAGTAACGTTATGTACGTTACTAAATAATAAATATTAAGCAAAAAAATATTGGTTCTGCTTTTAAGTGAAAATACAACAGTATCTATTTTTAATTGCATTTTTTTTAGCTGGTATTAAGCTAATTAATGACATTTCTCGGCAATGTTGTCGTTGATCTCAAGGTTGTATTCATTGTCCAGTAGCTAGTATTTTTTTATGTATTATTATTTTTTGCAGCTTTACGCATTTTATCCGTAATAGGGTGGAAAGACAAAATTTTGTGTTAAAACACTCCGTCTTTCAGTTTCCACCAAATAATCAACGTACTATACAAGTTGAAAATTGTACAATTTGATAAATTTCATGCATGCAGTTATGTTTATAACTAAAGGCCCCACGCGACTTTGTCAGCTACTTTTTTTTATATTACATTATTGTATTTGTTTAAAATTGGTTGGTTTGGCAATCTATGCTGTTAAATAAATAAATAAATAAAACTTTATATATTTTATATGATTTTATTTTCGAATTTCGAGGTAAAATAGTTATTCATAACCATCTCATAAATAGGTAATTTATAGGATACTGAAAGTCTCATAAAAATCACGTTGCGGATATTAGCTAACAAACAGACAGGCCGACAGACAGACACTAAGTTCAAAGTTGGTTGGTTGGTTTGGGTTTTAGTATCGTGTAGATACATATATGCACTTGAAAATTCACAGTTATTTTCAAATCACAGACAAACACTTAAATTTTATTTAGTTCTTGATCTAGATCTAGTTTGTTTGTAATTTAAAAATATTACAATTACATTAATAAATGTCATTGGAATTTATTTCTTCCTAATTAATTGGACACCCATTCGTATTGTTAGATAATCCAATTACTTAAAACTAAAATTCAATTTAAATATTCCATTCTAGCTTCGACAAAGAGCACTCAAATTCAGCGTTCTTGCGTAAATTTCGCGGGACAGTCTACGGGATGTCGGACGGCGACGACTTGTTGGACAAAGAAGCGGCCTTCTATGCAGCAGTGCTCACGCCTTTGATATTTTTACAGAACTATCGCGATAGTTGGTGTCTTTTAGAGCGGGTGAGACACTTGAGATGTAGTTTAGCATTATGATATTTGTAATAGTATATTAGGATTTATTTTCATATATATTTTATGGTTATATACCATGTGGTGTTGCTTTCGACCTGGGTCCATGTCCATCGTAGCGCAGTGGCACAGTCTGACTGTAAAACCGACTGGTTGTGGGCTCGACCTCCATTAGAGGAGATGGTTTATATTTTTATTTCTTCGCTCTGGTGCAACTCAACACGTATCGCCAGAAAGTGGGGAACGGAGTGTATTAACACTAGGTGTTCCATCTGCCTACGCTGCTGGGTGCGGGATACAGCGTGAAGCTGAACAACAACAACATGACACAAATATTTAAAAAGTTTTTGGTTCCAGTTCCACCGTGCACTGCGACTGTACCAGACGTCACATCCCACGGAAAAGCGTTCGGCACTCAAGTTACTGCAAAACTTTAGGGCGGTAAATCACAAGGTACAAACATGTGTATATTTTCACCTTTTACCGGAATATTTACTTAGACAAGTGCTAGACATTGCACTTCATAGTTTTAAGCAACTTTAGTATGAATGTGGCGAAATTATTAGTTCACTTCAACTTCCCATATTGAATACGTTGTACTTTATCCATAATTTTCTGTGTCTAATTAGGATTTAGGGGATTCGATTTTATATGTATGTTTCACTTTTTAATTTTACTTGGAGTATATCAAACCTATATATGATTTGTTTGTTGAATCCTTCGGCTTAATATACTTAGCTTTTTCGGATGTAACTTGTAATATATAAATACCTATAAAAATATAACTGCTCGTAGTTTGTACATGGAATATCTATGAGATAATCTATTATTGGGGCTATTTATAAAGTAATAGGAACTAAAGCAATGGTTTTTTAAAAAAAATCATGTGTTTGTTTGTTGTGCGTTTTTGCGCGTTAATCTCAGAAACGGCCTAGCCGATATAAACACAGTTCGACTATTACTGTCATATTATTACGACTATATTTTTTCAATCTTCTCTTAACGTTTAATGTTTGCTTACTTCATTATATCAATTTACTTTCCTACGGCGATAAAACCGATAAATAAATAAATAAATAAATAAGTTAATACTATGTTCTAGATAAAAAAAATTGTTTGGGACCTACCGGGACCATACTCCGTGTCGCGGGTTCGTACAAGTGAAATTCCAGAGAAAAATGTAGGAGAGTTTCAAGACAAGAAAGATATTTACTTTAAAGAGCTGATTAAAAATTTTGGTTAAATATTTTGTCTTTTTTCTTATCTTCTGTGTAATTACGTATACAACCTTTAATACTCGTAGATAAAAACTGTTACGTTTGTTAAAAAAAGTTATTAGATTCCCTTTTCAATTTTAATGATATTTTATAATAGGACCGTAAACTTAAAGATTACATAATTTGATAAAAAAATATAAAGGTACTTTAAAATAAACTTTGAATTTAAGATAAACAACGAAACTTCATTTATTTTTCCTTCTATTGTCATAAGTGGACATTACATTTAAAAATAAATGTAGGTGCTAATCTATATTCATATTAAAAACATGATGAGTTTGTTTGATCGAACGCACTTATCTCAGGTACTAGTGGTGCATTTTTTGTGCTGGATAGTCCATTCTGAGGAAGGCTATGGGCTGTATGATCTTAAGTGTCATGTACTCTTAGTCAATATATTATATTTATTTGGCCACAGGGGCGAATTTGTAGGTAAAAAGTAATAGATATATACAGCTAAAAAATAAATGATCCATGTTTCCATTTCAAAAAAAAAAAAATGTCGTTATTTCCACAAGTAACTATGAACTGGCCCATCTGCAGGCCATCCGTTCACATGTCAGGGGCGGGCAATATTCATTAAAAGCTAGCGCGGCGTGGAACTAAAAACTAATCTGCGGCCATACGTTTAACGGTTTTTTGTAATAACCACAACGCCCCGTGTGTAACGTATGCGCGCGTTGCATTGCGTTCATAATTGAAATTTTTATTTGGATAGTATTTTTCTATCGCAAAAATATATTTGTATGTGGGTTTTTAAATATATTCGGGTTTAGAATGTTTTAGGGTGGTACTCTTCTTTTGAAGGGATTTCGGTTTAGTGTTCATAGTTCCTAGCTATATTCTGCTGTAAAGAACTATGTAAGTATTGTGCACCAGATTAAAAAGCCAAAAGTTTCCAATTAGGCGTACGTTCGTTAAGTTTTATCTAGTTTGTTTTTGTTCAGAACAACTTCCATTCTCCTTTACAGCACTTAAAGTTAGATAGTAGCATTTACTTATAAGGATTTCTATCCGTTCTTTGAAAGCTATGACGAAATTCCGCCCGTTACCTTTGTAGTTGGACTGGCTATGAGAATTGTACATATTTGACTGTCCGTGACGGCCTCCTGTGATGTTAGATCGATAACCGGAACAGGTCAGTTAATATAAGCCTGCCGTCCCAAGCACTGGGGAAATCATCTATATGCTCATCATCCTGTGACTGAACTGAGCCTCGCTCCACTCAACCAATTTACGAGATTATGTTACTACAGCCCGTAAGCTATGAGCTTGTTTCGTTTTATGTTTTGTAATTTAATCTTTAATAGGGACCCAATTTGTAATTACGTTGCTGTTAATTGATACAAATCTATTTTAATATTCTGGAAATTTCTTATAATTTCAGATTTTATGATAAATCATTTTTATTATAAAGTTGTAATATATCCAATTGTAACTGAGATACATACATGTAACTGAGAATTGAACCCAGACCCATCACATGCAGTTCTAAAACTTACCTTACCTTTCCACTATATTTCAGTAAATATAAAATGTTTAAAGGAAAGTATCGAATAGCATGTGCACGATGCATTAGGCACTGCCGTGTTGCACGCTACATCGCCTCACGTACATTCACAGGCGGTGCATTTGCAGGTTTGTATGTATGTATGTGTACATGTACATAGATAGATAGATATATAGATAAATATATGTGGTATAGACTAGTTTTGGTACATTTAGGCTTTATTAGAGTCAGTTAATAGCTTATAAGTACTGTACTAATCTGGAAAAAGAAATACGAGTTTTTATTGTATACAGTTAGCTGTATTTTACACAGATATTATCTTTTCTCTTGTATCCCGCAGGGTAAGCACAGAAAACCTGGGACCATCTCCCTTCCCACCGGAATTTTAGTTTTAGTGTGTTTAGTGGCGGAATTTAACGCCGAGCTTTGCCTCGCTACCACGGCAAGGAAATTAAAATATTCAATATTTCAATTAGATATTTCCTTCCCCTTAAAATTTTGTTTGACTAATTACGATAAAATTATAAAATTGTTAATACTAAAAATAAACAAAGCAAAATTGTATTAAAACTTGGTACATAATATAAGTTGTCAAAAACACGTAGAAAGCTATCTCTGTTCTTGATACTTGTTGTTAACTTTAAAACTAGTACAGTCGGTGTAAGTTCAACAAAATTTAAACTAGTTACTTAAAATACGTTTTTATAAAATTCTAATATGTTGCGTGTTTAAGGATTTATGTATGTATGTATGTATACTTATGAGGCCATCGTAGCACAGTGGCACAAAGGTGTGACTGTATCGCGACGGTTGTGGGTTCGATCCCCACTGTGTATTAACTCGATTCGATCCCCACGGTGTATTAACACTAGGTTCTCTGATACAGCAGGTTGATTTATTTTATTTATTTTTATGTATTTAGTAAAGTTCGAATTTTGTCATAGTGGCGAGGCGATCGATACCTGACGGCACTGATAATAATTGTTGATAAAGGATAATATTCATGTTTAATTATTTTCCAATTTAATTTTCATTTTCACGCTTTGATAAGGCAAAGTGCAAGGGTGTTCCAACATTCAACATGATTACGACCAACATCTTATATTAAAAAGAAAAACACGAAGATATATTGAAAATTAGCTAGCTGGACCTACGACTTCGCCTACATAGGAAAGTATTAACTTTTTTTATTTACGAATTGATTGAAATAAAACAATAATTAATTAGTGGAAACTGCATCTAAATCGGTTTAGCTGTTTCTGAGTATAGATATAATAGAAAAAAAAAAATTTTAGATTCTATTACGTTGATAAATGCCCCCTATAGTGTAATAGTATCTCTCACATATACTTATATCTTCGATGATAGCCTTAGTTAACCTTTCATTAAAAAAACATACAATAAATACAAAATTTGAATGAATTTCACTGGTTTAATAAAGAGCCGCAGGTGCCGTGACGGAGGCGAGTGCGACTCGGGGCGGACACTTCGGGCGGCGGATGAAATGCCTTTATTACTTTATATTCACAAAGTAAAATGATACAGTACGCTATCTTGCAAATGGTGAGCTGTTACGTATTATGTAAAACGTAATTTCAAGTTATGTTTCTATTTTATTATCTATACGTACAGCTATCATTTTGTGAACAGCGTGTTTTTTTAAGCCCAATTTGAACTATATTCTTTTTTTCATGTAAAGTTTTTGTATTTGTATCAAATTAAGATATTTATTTTATAAGTATGTTTTCAGGTAAGGTAATTCTCCATGAAGGTATAAAAGCATGTAAACACCGTCTTCTCTTAGACTGAACATACAAACACATGCAAATAAGTATAACGACAAAAACACACAACTTGTCCCTTTTTTTGTCCTTTGTCACGCAACGCATGTTATGTTTAAACACTCCGTTCCCATTGCGACACTTCCGTTCTCCACTTTTCGCCGAATTCTGGAGACATTGCGTGTTGAGTGGCTAAAACAGCGCTTAGAAATGAAAATATAAATATTTAATTTCATCCAGTACAAATCGAACCTACAACCTGTCACGCTTGCAATCACACCCGTACATACCCAAGACTGGCCTCAATTATAAAAAACATACATTAATATACAAAAAAGATTTATTTTAGTATTTACATAGTTTTTATATACGTAACGCTGTTCAACCATAATCGAGTAATAAAAGGCTGTAATAAAGGCCGCCGCAGTCGTGCCCGCAACACTTAGTCCGCACCAGTTAGAACACCTGTGACAATAAAACTACTGTGAACGTTACTTGCGTCTTTATTTCGCGTCGTAATTTAAGATTTGATTGCATCGTTAAAAACATTAGATGACACCTTCTCTAGACTTTCTACAAAGTGTGCAGAGTAATTAAGCTATATACAAAAAAAAATCAGCTTCACGCTCTATCCCGCACATAGCAGGGTAGGCAGAGGGAACTTAGTGTTAAGACACTCCGTTCCCCACTTTCTGCCAAATTCTGCAGGCATTGTGTGTTGGGTGGCAGAACTCAACGCGCTTAGCCTCGACACCAGAGCGAAGAAATGGAAATATAAACGGAAATACAATTTGTTCAATGATTCATATCATTATTAATTGATGGTATATAAATATTAGGTTAGCTATAAAAGTTTTGCTTAAGGTATATATTTTTTAGCTTCACGTATACGTAACTGAGTTCCATACATAGCAGCGAGAATCTGGGAACCTAGTGTTAAGACACTTCCGTTCCCGACTTTTCGCCGAATTCTCGAGGAATGAGTGTCTAGTGGCGAAACTCAAAGACCACATGACAAACAAATATTTCATCCCCCCGAGTAGAAATCGGACCCACAACCGTCGTCTTGTTATAGTCGCACGTCGCCCCTATGCCGCGACAGCGACACGGCCGAGGAAGTCTTTTGACTAGGTTCTCCTTATCTATCCTGATATGCGACAAAAATCATGAAGTTAAAAAAATTACTGGATTAGACAAACATTATGATTAAAAATTAACGATACCATTTCTTCAATTAAAAAAAATAGAGAAGGACATCACCAACAAAAGTTCAATTAAACATATGTTATTAGAATTTCATACTAGATACCCATCTGTCTCATCCAAGAAATTCTCCATATTAATATAATTCGATAATGTCATGATCTCAAAGTCTTACATACGACGATGTGGTAACTGTATGGCAGCTGTACGGTAATATAATCACAAGTGCTCCAACAATTCCCGCACTGTGCCTCCAGAGACAGTGTTAGCCAAGATGTCACGAGTTGCGACAATTTACTTACAAATTTAGTAAGTCATTGACGTAAATTGGACGGTTATATTGGTGGTTCGTTAGTAATATTAGTCTTCTTAATGTATAAACATGTTATGTGGTTTTGGCTATTGTTATCAAAAAAATAATAAAATTTCAATTTTACACTATTTTGAAGTACATGCGACATAAAGGGTAATGTAGTATAACAGTTTATTCTGGGAACTAAAGTCTGGGAAAGTCAGAGCGAAGAAATGGAAATATGAATTTAAGTAAATATTTCATCTTCTCGAGTGGGGATCGAACCCACAATATGCACCACGACTGGCCTCAAGCACTGGCACTGTATAAATCAGTAATAAATATTTAAATATATCCATGTTTGTTTACAAATTAATAAGTAATTAATAATCTACACGATCACTTATAGCACCTACCATGATTATCAAAACTAATACAAATATACGTGTACATAAACTAAGTATTTTGTTTAACTTCGTATAATAAAAATATTATTATATATATTATATTGATAGCATATTTTCTCATAGTATTTTACCCAGAACCAATTTGATTTGCTTTGTGCAAAAATAAAGTAAAACAATTTACACGCAATATATTGGAATTAATTTTAACGAGAAATATTAAAATGTTTATTTTAAAAACATTGTTTTAATAACAACACGTTAAATTATAATTTAAATATGAGACCGTAGTGGCACAGCGACACAACGGCTGACTATCAGCGCGACCGCTGTGGGCTCGAATTCCATTTCGTTGAATGAGTTATTATTATATCCTTGCTCTAGTACCTAGACTAGGCGCAAAAATCAGGTACGAAATGTTATATATATTCTTTATTGCGTGTAAATAAATACAAAGAAATAATAAAATTGTAAAGATTGTTTACAATGGCGGGCTTATCTCTAAAAGAAATCTCTTCCAGCCAACCAATGGAAGTGGATGAGAACTAAGTTGCGGTATAGAGACAATTAATGCAATCTTAATAATAAAGAAACAAAATAATATTAAAAAATTATAAACATAAAACATCGTATTTAAAGAATATTTATTATATATACAAACATACATACACATTTACATAAATATACAATATACAAATACATAAAATATAAATAGCTATATAATTACTTATATATACATACATACATACATACATACATACATATTCATGGTGACTATAAATATACAGGTACATACAAAAAAAAGAACATAATTAACATAATTAAGTGAGGTAGTCAAAATAAAAAGAATACTGAGCTAGGTCAATCAATCACACTTGCGAATAAATGCTTTTTCAGTTGGGACTTAAAGGACATTAAGGAAGGGCTTTTCTGGATAGGATTGGGTAGTTGATTCCAGAGGGATGAGGCATACACGGAAAAGGATTTTTGCAGGAATTTGGTCTTGCTCTTCGGTATGTCAAGTGATGGAATGACACATGACCGCCTTGAGCGCGAGGGCGTGGGCAGCACGTTAAAACGGGAACGTAGGTAAGCAGGAAAATTCTGGTAGTTGAGGATTTTAAAAAGGAATGTAAGGATGTGCATATCACGGCGAAGACGAATTGGGAGCCAGTTAAGTTGAGCTCGAAATTGAGAAACATGGTCATACTTACGTAGACCAAAAATAAAGCGTATAGCTAGATTTTGAAGTCGTTCTAACTTTTTAAGTAACTCCTCAGTCACATCCAAATAACAAACGTCGGCATAGTCGAGAATTGGAAGGAGAAGACATTGCGCTAGCATAATTTTGGTTTTATGGGGAAGAAAATATTGGAGACGCCTAAGAGAATGATAAGAAAAATGCATGCGCTTGCTAATAGAATTGATATGAGGTACCCATGACAAGTTACAATCGATAATAAGACCTAAATTTTTAACTTTTTCACTATACGGTATAGTCACTCCCGAAAATTGAATCGGAGGGATGGCATCCCAGTTGATTTTGAATCTAATTCTGTTGCTGCCAATGATAATAGTCTGAGATTTCTTTGGGTTAATTAATAGACCGAACGATTCAGCCCAAGTATAAATAGCAGCCAAATCGCTATTTAATGCATCTATAACTTCATTCAGTTCGCTTAAATTACAGTGCCGGTAAAGTTGCAAATCATCAGCATAAAGATGGAAGGGAGAAGTAATGACTTTAGAGATATTGTTAATAAATATAGAAAAAAGAAGTGGGGAAAGTACGCCGCCTATGAAATATACGAATGTTTTAATGTATGAGGTTCCCTTAGCCTACTCTGATATTTGTGGGGTACAGCGTGAAGAAAAACTAAAATATAAGGCAAACGTGAGACAAACCTGATTGAGCACAATAAATTTCGAATGTTTACTATTCAAATATTGTCTTTTTCATGATTTATTAAACAAAACACAACCATGGATATCACAATACCTCTAAATATCCAAAAAATGAGGAACGGGATGACTTGTCATTATTTAGCCCACCCCACAAAATTAGGTGAATGATGCGTGAAGATAAAAAAAATGAAACCGAAAGACTGAATAACTACAGTAGCTAATATAAAAACGTTCAATTAAGTGAAATGTAAAGAAAGAAGAGAAGTGACACAAAAAAATGCTAAGTTTCATAAAACTGAACGAGTCTCACAAAAGTGAGTTTAAAGGAAATTTTATGTCCTTTCTATTTGCGACTCAACCTACTCGTACAGCTGCAAACATCTGTTATCAACGTCATACAAAACGCCTTTGGATTAGGTGTACTATACTTTAATTGTCTTTGGGACAAGTCCGAGTAAAGTAAATAAGTTGAGTAAAATTAACTAATTAATTTTGCTTAAGCAAAATATCGAAGAAAATATGTATGTATGTTATGTTTTAAGGGATTAATATGAATTATGCTTTTAAGTTATTGAAAAATATGTATATATTTGAACCTATGGTCGAGGTATTTAACACTTGGATTACTTTACAATTATACATATTATATATATTCTAGCGCTATGCTAGAATTTTTGCTTATTCTTTTAATAGAAGGTTTGATTATGGAGCAGGGGCACAAGTTCCCCACGACTTCTCCACATTAAGATCGACTCGAGGAAATGAAATATTTATTGAAATGTATATTTTCATTTCTTCGTTCTGGTGTCGGCAAAAGTGCGGCGTTGAGTTTAGTTAGTTAACACGCAATTCCTCCAGAATTCGGCGGAAAGTGGGGAACAGTGTCTTAATACTATGTTCCCTCTGCCTACCCTACTGTTTGCGGGATTTTTCTCTAAAATAAAAGGCCGACGTGGCCGAATTCAATTATAGTTCTATTTAAAATACATATTGCATATACATAACTTTCACCAAGGATTTATAAGTACATTATGAATCGTAATAACTACCAAATTTACATTTTTTTAATACATACCAAATTTAGTCCAAGTTCCTCAGCTCATTTTATACCATACATTATTTGTTAATTTTTAATATATTAAAACCCTATACAGTAGCAGTCACCCTACCCGAAAATATTTTTCATTTCGAATAAAATTCTTGAACAAAGAAGTGTCGGGGAGCAGTTAATAAATAATTTATAAGGAGATCCCGCTTATCTTCTCCCGCAGGGTGATTCTTTTCTCGGCTTAGAAGGCAAATTATTTATTTAAACGCTATAAATTAGTTTTTGAAGTTGAAAGACTGTGATTGTGGACGGTCGTAGGGTGTCTTTATTACGAAGTTTATGACTTCTTACAATTTATCTATTTCTAACATAGCGAGCGGATTGTGAGTTGTACTGTTGGGATATTATCGGTTAGGTATTGATTTTTAATGTATTTACTGTTATTACCATATTAATTTAGCTTCACGATATATCCCGCACACAGCAGGGTAGGAAGAGGGAACCTAGTGTTAAGACACTCCGTTCCCCACTTTCTGCCGAATTTTGGAGGCATTGCGTGTTGAGTGGCAGAACTGAAAATATAAACTTTAGTAAATATTTCAACTCCTCGAGTGGGGATCGAACCCACAACCAGTCGGTTTTACAGTCACACTTTGTACCACTGCGCCACGACTGGCCTCTATTACCATATTAAAGTCTGATATATTAAGAAAACAGATATTCCTTATTTATATAACATTTTTAAACTCTTATTCCACACTTAGGAAAGAAAAATATTTATTAAGAAAACATATAAGAATTTGAACGTAGCGTAGTAAGCAAATGAAAGTATGGCTTAGTTGGTCAGAGCCCTTGGACAGTGTCCAAAGAGGCGCAGCTTCAAATCCCGCTATATTTAAATTTTTTATACCTTTTCTTAACATATATTACTTGTGAAAAACATATCTTTACTATGTTTTAAAGTGAAAGTGAAAAAAAATGTATGCAATATTTGTTTAGTAATTTAACATATTTTGAATGGGTGTGCTGTAGCTGTCTTGTTTGCAAGCGCTCTGTTTAGTCACGAGGGGTATCCGCAAGATATACCGGATTACATTCTGTACCCGCGGATTGGACTTTAGGTTGCGACGTTTTATAAGCGACGCGTCATAAATTGTGTAAAAAAAAAGACAAACGACAGTAATTAATAAATTAAAAAATTGTCAAAAATATTACATATGTACTTATAATAGATATGTACAAATGTAATTGTTTTCTCTTAATAATATATTTCTTTTAAAGATATTTTCTATAGCAACAACTATATATCATATTTACCTGACAATAACATGAGGAGACCATTTGAGAAACTTACAAACTTTTTCCATTCGTACGGAATGGAATTTAGTTTTACAATTTTAAATAATGTTAATAATTTTCAGTTACTTCTTATGTTTCTTTTGTGTGTATATATATATATATATCTTTCGCCTAATACGCTCAGCTAGTGCTGTAGTTGCAACCTTACTCCGTATTTGACTTTACACAGAATGAAACCCGCGTACAAACGTTTCATAAATCCCGGATCAAGAATCTCCGTGAAATTGTTTTGCCTCAAAACAGCTCTATTATTTTACTTAAGGAGTTACGTTATTGAAATTTAAGTCCGCTTGTCTGTACTTTTTTTCGATATTTAAAAATTTTTTTTTGTTAAATTATAATTGTATCTTTTTTATTTCGTTATCTATACATGAAAATCCTGTAAAAAGATGATAATAATAGCTAATAATTGTTAGAATACACTACTCCTGTCTGTGTCTTTTCATCACAGCCATTTTGCTCTAAAGATATTAGCCCAAATGATTTTTTGCTTTATATCATATGTAGAGAATACATTTAAAAGCATAGTATGGGTTTATTTTATTAAAACAAAACTCTACGTCCGCCTAGGATCCCTCATAGGTACTCATATGCGTAACTCCCCGAATAACTTCTGGAATTTAAATGTTATCCAATCTAATATCCCAAGGTGGCCCTGGTTTAAAACATGATTGCGTCTCAGTCACGCTTGTACGTACGTATGCCAAGGCTTTTCTTCATCATTTTCTCTTGTCCTTAGTTAATTTATCGTTAAGTTCTAATATTCACTATTTCAATTTATGTTTCCTCTCCCTTTTGTATTTTTTTATGTTTATATATTAAACGTAGCAAGATTAAGTTAGAAACTAAAATATTATTTATTACTAATCTTTATATTGTATCTTTTTTAGTTCTTATCTATACATGAAAATCCTGTAAAAAGATGATATTTTTACAGGATATCTTTTTTATATGTATTCTATAATTGTGTAAATTATACAATACATATGGAAAATCTCTTTGTACCAATTATTCCTTCGTATGTTTACTATTTAACGTGACATTGGCGAAGTGAATTATATTCATCTACTTCACACATAGTTATTTCATAACTGAAGAACTGAACTGACCAAAACCACAACTTGGAATCTTAGTTTCATCTTTGTAAGAATAGTTATAACTGTTTGTTACATACTCAATTAACATTTAAGTACCAACAATACGTTTCACTAGAATACCAAAATATAATTAAAATTTGAAAATCCCCCAGATACCGTACACACTATCCACATTTAGGTATCTTGTAAAATTTATTAGTTAATCTACATAAAAGCTGAGCTAATGAATTTCAACCATATTTCGGGGAGATAGCGCGTAATGGGTGTCAAAACCAGAGCATTAGGAGCGGAGTCACGTGGGGCGTCCCCGCCAGTTGTGTGGAACAATGTAAATGCGAGTGTCTATATTAAAATGTTATTTATGCTTACATAATCTGTATATTTTGATTACATAAGACTGATTTTTTTTGATTAATATATTTAATTATCTGTATAATAAATATGTTTAACTTAAAAACGGTTTTAAGAAAAAGTAATAAATAAAGATATACATATATAGGAATAATTTATTAATCAGCTTCACGCTGTATACCGCACACAGCAGGATAGGCAGAGGGAACCTTGTTTTAAGACACTCCGTTCCCCACTTTCTGCCGAACTCTGGAGGTATTGCGTGTTGAGTGGCAGAACTCAACGCCGCGCTTAGCCTCGACACCAGAGCGAAGATATGGAAATATAAATTTAAGTAAATATTTTATCTCTTCGAGTGGGGATCGTACCCACAACCAGTCAGTTTTACAGTCACACTTCGTGCCGCTGCGCCACGACTGGCCTCTATATCTGGAATAATTTATTAAAAGCTTTAAAATTAAATGAATTGATTGCGTATGTAGGTACTGCTAGCTGGCATGTTTATGAAACAAATCACACACACACCATCCGACTGTAAACGCGTCAAATCTGGGTTCGATTCCCACTCGGGAAATGAATATTGAGTTCCAACCGAAGGCTTTATTAAATACAGTGTGAAGTTAAAAAAAGATAATTTTAATGCCTAAATCATCAAATATTATCGGTATGTAGTATAATAGAATATATGTATAAAGGCATTAATGTCTATATTTTTAAAGCACACATTTCTCTACGAAGATTTACACAGCACCCATATGTGGTCTTATAAAATCTAGCCTTAGGTATATTTTTTGTGAAGCTCATTACAGCGCAAAGGAACTGCCGCCGGCGTTACACCAGTCTACTCACTTTTACCTGAAGACTTTTGTTAGGGTTGCTACGTGGGTTTTGTGGAAAAAAAGAAGATTTATTTAATAGCTTTCATAGAAATGTTTTTTTATACTTAATTTCTCTTATATATATTTTATGAAACAGTATGTTTTTTTCATAATTTCGTTTGTATGTAAAAAGTTGTCTTCTTTTTAGAAATAATAAACAATAACTTCTACTAGTTAAACTTCTCATATATATATATATATATATATATATATATATATATATATATATATATATATATATATATTATTAGCCCTGCAGAGCACTGCTCTCTCTTTTTCTTTCTTTTGATCTTTTTGTCCTGTTATCATCTTTGTACGCTATTTGTATATCGTTATTTATTTCTGTTTGTACGTGACTTTGAGTATTTGAACATCTCTTTGATTGAATGATATAATATAATTTTTGGCATGATGTCAAAGTAAGCCAACAAGAGTAAATATGTCATTTAATATAATTTTGGATTTTATATTTAAATTTTTATAATATTCAATGATATCAGTCATCGAGGTGATATTGGGAATATTTTGGCACTTTCAAACGAAATAAAGAAAAATAAATTTTACGCGGTAGTTAGTACAAAATTATATTATTAGTGCCAATCATTGAAAATATATATTACTGAAAATAAAATTATCTGATATAAAGTGACAACCCTATCAATGTGCAATAAAGTTCTGAGCAACTAAAATTATTTACTAGCATCGTCGGCACTATTCGTTTAGTCTAAGACAAAAGTAAAGTTAGAAGAAACCGCACTGTTCCTTAGTTAAGACAAGCTTCCTAGCTATTACAAGAGCTTTGTATATAATGTCAGCTAGAGAATTACATTTTATAATAAAATACGAGTGACCTAAAAAGGAGAATTAAAATTAACTTGACATGCCATAAAACCTCCGAGTGGGGATCGAATCCACATCCATCGCCATCCACAGTCAGTCTTTTTAATGTTATGAATAATAATAATACGAAAGCAGAAAGGAACTCGTGTAAAATACCACTAAGAGTAAATAAATTGCCTCTACTGTACGCTTAGACGTGTAATCTAATAAAAGGTTTAGTTTGTGCTTTATATTTCTTTTGAGTTTCTCGCTGTATTCCGCACATAGGAGTGCTATCTTTCCAATTTTTCGCTAAATTATGGAGGCATTGCCTGTTAAGTGGAACTTAACGCCGCGTTTTGAATCGTTACCAGAGCGAGGAAATGAAAATATTAAATATTTCATTTTCTAAAGTGGAAATAGAATCCACAACCTGTCGCGTGACAGCCACACGCTTGTGCCCATGTGCGCCAAGATTGCCTCAATGGACTTCATTGTTTTATTCGAAATTGGAATTGACGACTTGCAGCGAACTCTACAATTCCAACCTTGTAACAACTGCGCTTATATGTCATAAAATCATCGATAAACCTAACATTTCCTATCAAGATACATCTGGCTTGGGACATAAAGTTTACTATCAATCGTTAAAATTCAATATGGTAGAGCTGTAACATTGTTGACACATCAATTTGTGAGAACGCCCCAATTACAGGACTGAAATTGGAGGATAAAAATAGACATAAAATACTGTAATGTAATAATAATCTATGGAATGAAAGAAAATATATTTCTCTATATACTCTCGTAAAACATATATAGGTACCTTAGTTAGTTATAATATACTATTTAATGCTATTCGATATTACATTTGCGAAAGGTCTAGGTTCAAATACTATAGGGACAATAATATTTCATATTATGATAAAATTAATGAAAATTTGCTTTAACATTTTTAAAGTGTTATGCCACATTTTGAAAAGAAAAATACTTTTTTAGTAAACTTATAAAAAAATTAACCGTGTTGGTCGATTTCCAAGAGGCGCGGGTTCAACTCCCGCTACGTTTAAAATTTGATACATTTTTTTCAAGAGTGTTTGCTATTGTGTGTGTGTGATATATGCTATTTAATTAGTAATATGTTATATCTAAAAAAATATCTCTCCGTCTAGTTCCTACTCAAGAGCGGCGTTAAGTTACACGTCACTCCTAAAACTATTAACCAATCTCTAACTTACGTATAAAAAAAATATAAATTTAAATAGAATACGATGTACTTCCAAATAATATCTGTCAATAGTACTGTATCCATAGAAATTCGCTTTAACATCACCTTCAGTATATTTACAGATTATGACGTTAAACAAAAGGAAAACAACTTAATTTTATATTATTGTTCGTAAACAATTCGCGCTGATGCCCGCCGCTAAGCAAATATAGGGAACAATTTAATTACTGCTTTTGTTTGAAATCCATTGAACAAAATAACATTTACAATTTTCAATTTTCATGGAAATTTTGTAATTTTCATATAAATTTCACTCTTAAGCGTATTACAATACGATTCTGCTTGTTTTTTTGGTTTCGCAGAATAAATTTGTTATATTTGAGAAGTTAGTTTGATTTGCACAGATGTAATTTTTTTCTATATTGTCACTCTATATGGTATAAATAGAGACATTTTTAATGATATTTTGTGTATAGTATATACCGTTTGGTCGTTTATATGACCAGCACAATGTTGCCTTTCGCATTGGTATTTCTCGTTGCACAGGTGAGATTTTTTTAAACCTTTTTTTATGCATATATTACTTTGTTTTTTATTTCGTGATCAACGTATTATAATAATTGTAAATAAATATTTTGACTGTATAAGTAAGAGTCATACCTTAATTAGCATTAAGTACTGCAAAGACGCAATGTCTCTTATATGAAGTGTGTCAGAAGAAGAACGGAGTAACGAAATTAGCTTAAAAAAAAGATACGACTGTCAGATAATAAAAAATATTTGTTAAGCTGTATACAACCCATAAGTAATAAAAGCGTTCATTAAAAAGAAATCTAAAACCACAGATTCAAAATAAGCAAAAATATACACATGTGTATACACTATACAGCTCAATTCCCAAATCTGTGCTATAATCATCTCTTAGGATTCCATTAGTGAGATTTATGTGCTTATCTACAACGATAGCACTCGATACGCATTTACGATCTGATTTACATGAGAATATGTTCGGGATGACAACTCAGTACGAATCTACGTGTATATTGAAACGCGTTGTGGAACTGACGGCCGCTTCAGGGGATAGGGTGACGTTAATAACGTGGGGATTTGCTCAATAACTGTTTTAGATCTCGATATGTTAGGTTTTTAGGTTTTGTTTTAAAACTAAAAGTAGCTATTTAGATAAAAGTCTAGTTTTGAATATCTGTGGAATTATTGAAGTATAACTTTAAACTTATTTTTAATCTGAACCGCAATATTTTAGGTAACCAATATAACCATATTTAATTTCTTAGGCTAATAATATTTATCAATGTTATTTATTATTCTGTAACTTATCCATAAAAATGAGAAAAAATGGTAAATCTCTACTATGACAACCAACACTACACACATAATATTGTCCCGGATTTTTAAAGCTCAAATATTTATAATCTAGATTAAAATAAAAATACATTGGATTCGCATATAGATTGAATTTTAAAATCAGATTTTACTACTTCAAATAAGTGTTATTGGAATTGTGACTGAAAGGCTTATAACGATTTATTTGTTTAGTATGGTAAACTTTAAATAAATACATTTTTGAATCCATTATAAATAGAATTCTGCTAATTCTTTCTCATAATTTATAGATGAAGTTATTTCATCCAACCTTTAGAAATTAAGCAATAATTTATCTATTAAAAAAAATATTTATCTGTTTTAGATGACTTTCTTTACACTGAAAGAACAGACATAACAAATGTGAAAGAACACAAAACATTATAACAAAGTAACTTTCTTAACATTGACAACACAGTAACAAGATTACCTTAAATTTGCCGTACAAAATCCAAATCCGAAGCACGAAATGTTTCCAAACAGATACAATTCGCGCGGGAATTCGTCTGTCAAGAGCCCTTGTTAGTTGTTCCGATTGGTTATCTGTGGTTAGCCGCCATCTTGTTTGTGCGAATTTTGATTTAACCGCGCTACGTTGTCAGATTAATGAGTTATTTTGATATCGATTTTCGTTATTTTGTTGTAACATACGAAATGTTATTTTTTGTAGAAAATAATTAATAAAATATTATTGCAGAGTGTTGTGCATTTGTGCAGTGGGGAATTTGTGGAGTGTCTTAGCACTAGGCCTTCTCTGTCTACTCTGCTGTGTGCGGGAAACAGCGTGATTTAGTTGTGCATTTGAAAGGTCATCATAACGCGTTAACGCCTTGCTTTGTGTATCAGAGCGGAGATAAGAAATTAATTTAAATTTATAATCATTCTTTCTAGTATAAATCAAACCTACAACCATAGCAATTATAATCAAACGCTACTCTAACCAACGACCTTAAAACAAGAACTATTAAAATCGATTTATAACAAACAAATAATCTAGGACTTTTTCATTTTATTAAAAATGCAGTCAATTTGAAAATCCCCGTTTTGAAATGTTTTTATAAGTTTCGGCTATTCAAATTCAACGTAATAATTTTACGATACACTAACATTATACAAATCTAATATTCATTTAACAAATATTATATTTATGTACAATTTTCTTTTTAAAAGAAAGACAACAATTTATTTTTCCTTTCAACTTATTCCTTCTCAGTTAACATAAAAGCTTTTGAAGAGACGCTTAGCGAGCGTTTGGCGTGTTATTGTTTTCAAAGACTTTTAACTCACAAGACTTGCATTCACAAATCCATACACTTGTACATATACAGCTTAAATAATCAAGCTTAAAAAGGAAGCGCAGATCGTGGGATCTACGTTATTGTTCTATAAGACAAGTAAACAAAATGGTAATAGTGAAGTCGACTGAATATAAAACGAATTGTTAAAAGGCATCTTGGCTTTGTGGAGACGTCCTATATTATACATATCTCTGTACTCGTATGTAACACTTTGTGGTTTGCTCAAGCTTAAGTGGTATAGGTTGTTTATACGACGCACAATACGCATTTTCTGGCGTACCTAGAATAAAATATAATTCACTTTGAAAACGTCTTCTATCATCCCGACACAGTGTAAGAGATGCGTGATTTTTTCAATACAGCGTTACGACAGTCTTCCACCGTTAAACCCAGTCGCGTTGAGGCAGGAACATGCTGTACGATACACATATGTATCTGTCCGCGTCACCGCTTTCGGTGGTGAATAGTCATTAGACTGAGTACAAATCCTTCCTACATATTGGTGGTAGAATTGTCGTGGTCTAGAAGAACGCTACATGGGTGTCGAAAAGGCGGGTGTGGATGAGAAGCGTACTTTCACGCTTGAGCAATGAAGGAATTTAAATGGGAAATCTGTACGTTCGTGCTAGCAGAATTCCTGTAACGTTTCTAGTTTGAAATCCTTGTGAGGTCTACGTTGTGTATGTGTCAGGGGAATCTATATGTCATACGGAGGAATTTGTTTTGAACATTTCGGAGATGACCCTTCGCGTATACAAACACGTGTTTAACCTAAGCTTTCCTGGGGATCAGTTTGCTAGACGCATGAAGAGAATAAAACATATTTACATCATATTGAAATATTACACGAACACGCAGTCGAACAGCGTCTGACTGTAAACGCGATCTGAGTCCTATCCCAAGATAATGCCCTTTGCTAGGGCAAGATAAATCGCGATGTCGAGTTCTTCTTATAATTCATTAAATTTCCCTGCCCTGAAAAGATGAAACATAGCATTAAATTCTGTCACATTGCGCATAATGCCGCGACTACAGACGAAAAGTGGAGAACGGAACATCTTGACACTAGGTTTTCTCTACCTATGTATTGATAAGAGATTGATGATTGATGCATTATATTTATCTTAATTATTTAGTGAATAATTTTCTATATTTATTTTACTTTATACAGAGCGCTATTGCCGCACCGTCGGTAGGCGTCAACTTCTACAGCATCAACTCCGTCGAACCAGTTAAAGACAACGGACAACTCATCAACAGGTATGATTTAAAAGTTTTATTTATTGTTTATAACTTTTTAACATTTCTAAAGTGTTATTTCATACTTGCAAAAGACGCTATACTTGTATATAAAAAGTATAAAATGTTCTACATTGTGGAAATTGTATCCTGCATCTTTGAAACCCTCCATGACGATCATAACTTACTTCAAATATAGTAGCTATAAGGCTTAAAATTGTATACTTATCAAAAATCAAATCAAATCAGCTTCACGCTGTATCCCGCAGAGTAAGCAGAGGGAACCTAGTGTTAAGACACTGTGTCCCCTACTTTTCGCCGAATTCTGGAGATATTGCGTGAAACAGACGAAATTATGTAAGGAAATGTAAATTTAAATAAATATTTCATTTCCTCCAGTGAGGACCGAACCAACAACCAGTCGCCATTACAGATACACCTTGTGGCCCTGCGCCAGGACTGACTCACCTACATATAATAAAAATATAAATGATTGTTATCTGTACATGAAAGATATATTAGAAATTTTAGACATTTATAATTGTAATAGAACCTAATATTATTATTTAAAAAAAAATGTATGTTTTTCTGCGCGTTTGCACACGCTAATCTCATAAACGAATTAGCCGATTTAATGCTGTTTTCACTTGTTGTATTTTGACAAACTTTCCTTAATAGTTATTTTTTGTTTCATTTCAATAGGTTCATAAATTAAAAAAAATGCTTAATTTTTATTATTTTTCAGTTTAACGTTGTTTTCCGCATGTATCAGGATAGCCAAAATGAACCTAGTGCTAAGACATTCCGCTCCCCACTTTTCGCCAAATTCTAAGGGCATTGCGTGTTCCGCCATTCATGGCGGAACTCAACGCCACACGACCCAACTCAACGGCACAAATATTAAATATTTCATTACCTACAATTCAAAATGCAATGTCTCGAGATTTCGGCGGTAAGTGAGGAACGGAAGCGTCTTAATAGGAACGGTGTGTCTTAACACTAGGTTTCCAGTACATTCCGTCATACAGTGTAAATCTCTAAAAATATATAATATCAATAGTCTTCAAAGCTTGTAAAATAAGTCACCTTGAGACTGTTACTAACGCTAGGTTATTGATTTATTAGGTACCAAATTATAATTATGTAATTTTAAAAGAAACCTATTTCTGGCTAGGCAATATACCATATACCAATATAGCATATATTGGTTTTATTTATGATGGATTGTTAGTTATTTACTACATATTATTTCTTAATATTTTCATTTCTTCGCTGTGGTATCAAGGCAAACGCCCGGCATTAAGTTCCGCAAGTGTTGAGTTCAATGCCATGCTAAAATCGGCGGAAAGTAGATAACGGTGTGTCCTATCACTATGTTCCGTCTGCTCACCCTGCTGATTGCGGGATCATATATTGCACAGCATACACTTTTATAAAGCACGTTCAAAACGTCATGATAAAAAAACACCACAATACAGAAAGTTTACTTTTAAAGTTATATTTTCTGTAGTCAAGTCCTATCTATATAACGAATTCTCAATATTTTTTATACAAGGGTAAAAAGTCTTATTTTTATAATCTACAATCTTCTACATATGTACTAATATAATCTAGAGCCGGTTCTTTCTTTCTCTCTGTAGCTACGTAACAGATGGCGCCTTTGCGTACATAGACGGTGGTGACGTACCACTGTACGCACAGATGGCTATTCAATCTATCAACGACATGGCCAACTCCGGGGACCCTGTCTCCCAATCTTCGGCTATATTGCAAGCAATCGTTTCCATCGGTGAGCTCGCCAACGGAGTGCCTGGTGACGCTTGCGAAGCAGCTGCTGTAAGTATAAAGAATATTACGGGTTTGATTTTTGTAAAAATTTTGGTAAAAATTTAACATTAGGTTCAAACATGTAGTGACTTAATTTAACGCTATAGGTACTCTCGGCCAGTAAGCAAAAGATTTTGTACGGGGAGAAAGAAATTATAAATATCCTTATGATGTCTTGTTGTATGTGTGTGCCGTAATCAATATGTATTATCAATACATCTTTTGATTTTCTTATTTCTTTTCTTTTTCATCTTGTTTCATTGTGGCCCAGATGAACGATGTGATATATATACAATATACGATTGTCTTGTTTGGAAAAACATATTACCCATATAAGTTAAGCACAAATTCGTTTGACTTCATTTATTTAATTTAATATTTAAAAAACCTTCTACTTTACTACTAATGTAGAACTGGTTCGAATCCTACTTTTTATAATATGATAACATATTTCCTTAGCTCATCAACGCCTCAGCCTCCGGCAACAGTGGGCAACTTCGTTCAGCTCTCGCAGGCTTCGCCAAACGCATCGCGAGCTACATCGATATCATCTCACAGCTGGTGGTCAATCCTAACAGCGTTCGTTACAGTGTATGTATTATTTTTTAATATATTTTTGTGTAAATTTGCAGAAAGAAAATAGTTTTAGATAGTAGTATAACATATTTTTTTAGCTGTAAAATATATAAAAAAAATAATATATTGTATTTTTTATATATTTATTATTGCTTAAAATATATATATTGAGGCCAGTCGTGGCGCAGTGGTACAAAGTGTGACTGTAAAACCGACTGGTTGTGGGTTCGATCCCCACTCGAGGAGATGTAATATTTACTTAAATTTATATTTTCATTTCTTCGCTCTGGTGTCGAGGCTAAGCGCGGCGTTGAGTTCTGCCACTCAATACGCAATGCCTCCAAAATTCGGCAGAAAGTGGGGAACGGAGTGTCTTAACACTAGGTTCCCTCTGCCTACCCCGCTGTGTGCGGGATATAGCGTGAAGCTTAAAATATATAAATAATAATAATAATTTTAACTTCAAAAAATATAATTATTTTTTAGCTTTCAAATAAAAAAAAAAACGCTTTTTATAATAATTAAAAATATCACTAATAATATATTCCAAGTCACAGCTAAACTATATCAAATCTTTTATTATTAACATTTTAACGTGTTTTACACTTAATTATATGTTGAGGCCGTCGTAGTACAGGAGCACAAGGGTGTGATGTGACTGTAACGCGACGATTGTGGGTACGATCCCCACTACGGGGGGCTTGTGATTGAGTTTCACCACTAAACATCGAATACCTCGATAAATTCGGCGAAAAAGGGAGAACGGAGTAGCTTAACGCTAGGTTTCCTCTGCTTACCCTTCTATCCGCGAAATACAGCGTGAAACTGATTTTTTATATAATTTTTTTTACACTTAACACAAAATCAGTAAAATAGTAACGACAATAAAATAGTTTTTTAGAAATAGTATAAAAAATTAACCCGCTTATTTCCAATTTTTATACAAAACATTCTTTAAAAAAGACACAACCAACCTACAAGCAACTGTTTATCACCAAAACGAGTCTTTTCAATCTTCCCACATATATTCCACCACATATTCCGATACTAACGTGACTTGCATTCTCGTCCATCACACTCCCCATTAATCACGCCTATTGTCTCATTGTCTAACTTCAACTGAAATTGGTCTGTTATTGATATTGATGAACCGACGCACGTGTAATTGATAGAAAGGAACTATTGTAACCGAAATTATCATGACTTTTTGTTTCGGATGTGAGAATAGGGGTCTTTTCATCGATAGGAATTTGTTATAACATTGCTAGTTGAAGGTTGAAAATATAAATGTAGTTTATTGTATAAAAGTTCTGTAAATATGTTCCAGAGTTTTGTGTCTATATTTCTATATTTTTATGTCATTTTTAAGTTTGTTTAAGTGGAGATTTAATAGTAGGCTATTTAGATTTTCGATAAATTAACATGAATTATTATAAACCTTTGTACATAATTAATTATAAACATATTAAAAATATCCACATCTAGACAAACTTAATGAGTTTAAAGTGATATTTGATATATAATTTTCCACAGGCCGGTCCAAGAGGCAACTGTCTCGGTGGTGGCAGAAGCTACGGCTTTGAAGAAGCCTGGGACGTCATCCTTGCCAACGCTAATGCATACCAAATTGGGTGAGTTTATTTTTCTATTAAAAAGATAATACCTTGAAAAGTTACACACATCTACCGTTATTCTCCTTCTGAATTTACATTTAAAAACGTGTACGGACGTCTCCCCTAACTGTCGGTCTCGCCGTGTGCTCGCAGGCTCCTGAACGAAGAGTACTGCGCCGCCAAGCGCCTGTACAGCGCGTTCAACGTCCGCAGCAACAACCTGTCGGCGGCGCTGACGGCGGCGGCCGGCGCGCACGCGCAGCAGCTGGCGCGCGGCGCGCTCGCGCCGCTCGTGCAGGTAACGCCAGTAGGGCCCCAATCGGGAGGAGAGTTATTTAGTGAGCCAATGGCATACACGCTTACGTGAAAAATGTAAAAACATTATAAAAACAACATAGGTACCTATGTTGTAATTCGCCTCTAACATTATAATAAAATTTGTTTATAATGAAACTAAATTTAACCATCCTGTATAACAGTCGAGAGCAGTTTACGTAAACTTACACGCCTCAATGCGTTTTAATCTCCTAAGAATGTTATTTAAACTTCGATCAAGTATGAAATCTGGAGTCTTTGCTTACTTTACTTTGTACTGACGTTGTGTTTGAAATACTTTTGACGTTAAAGTTCACTTAATTAAATAAGGTGGAATGGGTTAAAAAAGAAAAAAAGAAAAATCAGCTTTACTCTTTTTACTGCATACAGTAAGGTTTTAACTTACCAGCCAATTTCCAAAACAGTTCGCATAAGATAGCGCGACAGAACGCCGCGCTTTCCACAGCGGGGAAATCAAAATAGTCCACTTTCTTGAGTAAGAATCGAATCCACAACCGTCGTGTTTATTATCAAATACTGTAATATTGTACCACGATGTACTACGGAAACGGGGTGTTTTGTTTAAGCCTACAAAATACTACACTCATTGCGCATTTAAAACGGACAAATATAAAAAGTTATATAGGATACTTTCCCATGGTCTACGTTAACAACTATGGTTATAAACTAACACTAGGTTTTTGATATAACCTTCTTTTCCCCACAGTTCCTGAGAGTAGTCGTCAGCGGTGCGAACCCATCTCAAGCTGGAGCAGTCGCCAAGAACGCTATATTCCAATCCTTATCCAAAGTACAATACTGAAAAAACATAAAAACTATTTTAAAATATCATATATATTAATATTTTACATAACAACAAACAAAAACATATTAATTCTCACTTATATATTTTTATATATTGAATATATCACACAAAAATTAAATTCCCAAATAGAACGGTCATATATTTATGTAAATATAAGATTTTTAAGTAACAACACGACTTGGCTTTTATTTTGGTATCACGGTTTCTGTATTTAATAAAGATGTATCCAGTATCTTTGAATATGTTTTATTTATTCATTTCGATTTGAATAAGAATATTTGCTCAAAGTTACGAAATTATTTGTATTTAGTAGAGCAAATCTGTAGATTATGGTTTATATTATATTTTTTTACTCATTTTGAGCCCCACGTGGCACAGAGTCACAAGCGTGCGACAGTAAAAGCGATGACTGTGGATTCAGTTCTCATTTGAGGAATGAAATATTTTTATATTTTCATTCTCCCGCTCTGGTAACGAGGCAAAGCGCGGCGCTCAGCTCCGCCAATCAACATGCAATGTCTTAAAACAACACAGCAATGTCTTAAGTATTCGGCGGAGAGTGGGCAACAAAGTGTCTTAACACTAAATTCCCAGGTGCCCTCTGCTGTGTGTGGGATATAGCTTAAAACTAAAAATCTCGCTCGCCTCAGGGGCGTATTTGAAGAATTTTTGTTCAATAGTGGTAGACGTGGTTTTAAATAGAACAATTTATTTCTAACTTGAATGAAGTCACGGGTGACTACATTTTCTTGGATGCTTTACAACATAAACGGTTATGGATAAGGTTTCAAAAGACATAATATTTTATGCATTTCGCACAGAGTAGGCAGAGAGAATCTAATGTCAAGACGTCCTCTCCGCAGCCCAGCGGTCGATTAAGTAGATCGGTACATCACCGTATGAGTAAGCTTGGCGGAAGCCATATTGACTGATTCATTAAATCAACCAACCGGTGATCCTCTAGAATAGAGAGCCGGTGCTTCTCTAAGTAAAGAACCACCGGAAACCAGTGATCCTCTAAATAAAGAGCTACCCAGTTATGGTGTTCTCCATCACTTTCGAGAGTAGATAAGTGATAGCAATGGGCTTGTACTTAAATCGATTGGAGCCATCGCCTTTCTTCCGGACCGAGTGGATAAGAGCGCTCTTCTACGAGTCTCGGGCTACGCCAACTGAGTAAGAGTGCCGAAACAAACGCGTTATCACCGGTGTCAGCTCAGAAGCACAGGAACGGAACACTAAAGGAGAGATGCCATCTGACCCGTTTAACTTGTGGATGTACGAAAAGGACAGAGCTCGCCTAACACCTTTTTGGTTAGAATTAACCTCAAGCATTAAGCTCTGGCACCGCGGGATGTTCGGCGGCGTTTTGCCTCGGTCATCCAAAGGTGAGTTCGGGGCAAAGAGAGCGTCCAGAAGATGTTCATTTCCTGTGCGTAATGGCGGAAGTGAAGGCTGGCTAAACTGCCGCCTCTGAGAGCGTCTAAAACTTATGAGTTCTGGACGGGTAGCTCTCAAACTGCTCGCCGATTTTGTCGGACGCTCGGATTTTGCTCTGGTGATTTGGCACTTAAAGGCTCGGTTACACTCCCTCTTTGAGATTTTTACCTTCGGGTCCTTAGTAACGAGTACCTTGGCCCAAATTTGATATACCTCGCATTTGCTAAAGGCGGCAAAGTACTAGGAACCTCCCAAGAGATGCAAACCAGCCCCTAGGGATAAGATGAGTAAAATGGTGTGAAATCCTATCAAAATCTGATGACTTTTAATGCCAGACGCGACGAGTTGTGGGTGTTCTGCAACTGCCGCGTTTAATAGGCACGACAGACCGTACCAGGCTGGTCTGATGATCATCATCGACACATCGAATTATTATATAATATTCTAAGTTTACATGGAAAATATAAATAATTTTCGTCGAAAAATGTTTAATAAAACAAATGTTTCCAACTATAATGACCCTTGAAGAATTCCCTAAGCTCGTATTATAACGCTCTTTCATTTTCCCAAGTTGCCATCTCGCCTTACTTTAGTTCATATTAAATAATTTGAGGCATTTTAGTTGTAAATAATATCAAATATAATATTTAGTACTTAGTATCATAACATATTAAAAATTTTAAAATTTGTTATCATACTTTTAACTGTATATTTTAATTTTTATTTTTATTTTTTAAGCATAATAAATGCAAATCTTGTTATTAAAAATCTGTTTGATGTGTGTTTTTATAATATTAATAATATGTACAAATCTAAGAACTCGAAGTTCAAAAGGTTAATGAGAAGAAACAGGAAGATAAAAAGTCTCATCGTAAATGCGATTTTACGTTCAGTTTCAAACCTACATGAACATGTTGTATACAATATAATTACGAAGTGTGACTGTAAAACCGACTGGTTGTGGGTTCGATCCCCACTCGAGGAGATGAAATGAATCGATACCTAGGAGGAGAAATTAAATATTTAATATGTGTGTCGTGTGTGTCGAGGCTAAGCGCGGCGTAGAGTTCCATCACCCAACTCGAATCCCTCCAGAATCACTCTTACAAAAAAAAAAAAAAAATCAGCTTCACGCTGTATCCCGCACACAGCAGGGTAGGCAGAGGGAACCTAGTGTTTTTTTTTTAGACACTTCGTTCCCCACTTTCTACCGAATTTTGGAGGCATTGCGTGTTGAGTGGCAGAACTCAACGCCGCGCTTAGCCTCGACACCAGAGCGAAGAAATGGAAATATAAATTTAAGTAAATATTTCATCTCCTCGAGTGGGGATCGAACCCACAACCAGTCTTTTTGCAGTCACACTTTGTGCCGCTGCGCCACGACTGGCCTCAACTAGGCTAATTTGTAACACTAGGCTCCCTCTGCCTACCCTGCTAAATGCGGGATACGGCGTGAAGTTGAAAAAAAGTAGCTATAAAAGATAGATATGTGTAATCTGAAATTTAGGTTTTTTTTTTTGGAGAATATAATTTAAGTTGCTTTTCCACTGCCAGAAAATATCTCACAAAAAACCACGGCTAAAGTAGCAAATAATAATATAAGCGACGATTATAGGCTTTAAATTTATTACGCACTAAAACAAACAACACAGGAAAAAAACAAAAACAAAAATCAGACAAATTAAACAAAATGCACCCAAAAATATCCGCAAACGTTCAACACATGCAAATTTAGGTAACATGGGATCGCAATGCGGCATTGTTTAAAGCCTCCTTCTATTATTTTTTCTTTTACAATTAACAAAACGGTAGAAAATTGCTGTACATGTACAAGGGCACTGGAAAACTGTGCAATTTTATTGTGCAATGCTATTTAGAAACGCTCCACTTTTCTTTATTTTTCCTAATTAGCTCATAGCGAGGTTGGTATTGCTCTAAGTGGTTTAAGTCATATTTTAGTATGATTATATGTATATTTCATGGGGAACAATGATCAGTAATAACATAATTGAGAGCATTTTTTCAGCCTCACGTATTTTCTAGGTAAGCCAGAGATACTTCTTTCTGTTACTTCTTTTTCTTTGGCAAGGTACTTCTTTCTACATAAATTACTGTTTATAGAGGGATTCGACGTTATGTATTATCTTGCCTAAGCGGAGTAATTATTTAATTTAAATATTGTCTTACCCTAAACCTTTTTTTTTCTACATTTTTTTTCCTTGCACTGATAGCAAGACAAAGCGCAGTGTTGATTTAAGCCAGTTTTTAGAGACACGCTATGTCTCTAAAAACTGTGCAGAAAATGGGAAACAGAGTGCCTTAGCACAAGTTTCCCTCTGCCAAAAAATAACCACTTTTTTAAGTGGTTATCGAACTCATTGGCATAACAGTTAAACAAAATCCCACTGTGAAACTATAGCGTTAATTAATTAAAGATAGAAAAAGATAGAATCTTACAAAACAATACATTTCCCTTCGTCTAAGATATATGTGTTCCAGTTGAACCCAAGGAGTATTTCAACGGTCGAGTGCGAGCAATAAATCGCCTCCAACTATGAACTTCTTGTGCCAACTAGCTTCTGTACGGTTAATCTCGTTGCATTCTGTTACTTTTGAAAAGCACAACCGTTATTAGTTTCTGCTATAATTTATAAAAGAAGTAAATATTTGTAATTTATTTAAAAAAAAACTAAGTCCAGCTAAATGCTATTTCTCACGCACCAGGTCGGTCCTAGGCACACTCCGTTCCCCGCGTTCCCTATGTTTTTTAATTTTAAATTATTTAAATATGTTCATTCTCCCGTGTTAGAATCGGGCCAGTAAGCCGTCATGTCAGACGGTCCACCGTCACTGATTTTTCCTACTTATAAAAATGTATGTTACATTTTTATAAGTAGGAAAAATTGTTTGTAATGTACTTTGGATTTTAGGGCCATTGCCAATTTAAAATCAGAAAATGAAAATAAAACCTTCGCTTTGTGCCCATGCACCTCGATATGCATACTTATGTTGTTCAGCTGAAGCTTTAAGCTGTATCACGTACATAGCGGGGTAGGCCAAGTTTACAAGGGGAACCTAATGTTAAAATAATCCCCCACTTTCCGCGTGTTTATATATGTTTTATATAGTCCATTCGTGAATAAAATATACATCGATAGACATTATATTACATATATTATATTACATCGCGTTATTATTAGCGCGTATCTGTGGCTCACTGTACCAGTGGTCGAAGTTACTTCGAGCCGTTTGTGTTTGACTAAGTGAGCGAAGTCACAAGTAATACCTAGTTTAATATATTTTTATTATTAAAGACACTCTTCAGAGCAGAATTGTGTTCATATTATATATTTAGTATTCATATTACATATTTTTATAAAGGTTGACATTAATCCAAGCGAGGATCCACTGCATTGGGCACGATAAGCATGCCCACAAGTCCTATCCTATCAGCTATTACCGTATTATCGATATATGTAGCCATGTCTTCCTCCGAGAAGACGCGCTACGGGGTTCTCTGCAAGCTGCGTATACCGGTCCACATAAAGTTTTGTCAAGAGACAAAAAAGTATTTGTAATAGACGTAAAAGGTAAGTCGCTTACAGTATCAATAGACCGCCTTAAGCCAGCCTATTTATTGCGCACTGAAAACAACACGACCTTTCACACAAATATTCCTCTTTCTGACACACATACAAGCACACACGCAAGCACACACGCAGGCACACACATGGATACACATACAGACACACAACTACGTCACTCACCCTTCAGACACACTACTCGGTCAGGGAGACATGTACGTTTCCCTGACTATCATCGTCCGTAGACACGGCCTCTGGAGAGGAGTGATGTAGGGACTATTATTTATATGTATAGTTTATTTAATATGTGTCATTTATCTATTTCATTTATATTGTAATTTATTTATCTATCATTTATATACATACATACATTTAATATTGTTTATATATTTTGTAGTAAGTATTCGTATTTAGTTTATTTATATCAAAGCGCTCACTGCCTTCGACTGAACCGGTAAGGTGCCGTAAGATTTACGCCTACCCCCTTGTCGACGGCATATTTTATTATAACAGTCGTTGCTTGCCACTCGATGCGCTTTCCATACGTTCCTTTGTTTTATCTAGTACTTTATTCTAAATTTGTGTTCTATTATTATATATATGTTTGTGGTTGACTTCCTTATATACTGTACCGTGATTGTTAATTGTGATTTGTGTTATCACTGTATGTACATTTAAAGTGGTGTTGATTAAACTCAGTGCTATTTGGAGGTAGACTTTTCAATCAACTAACTATCAACACTACAGTACGGAACCAAATAAAAATTTCAGTCTTTTTTTTACTTTTCAACGTATTATCAACATATACTATAATATAACATAACGAGCTTTCATTATTAAGTTGCTGAAATATGTTAGCGAAGCGAACGCTTTGAAAATAAACTGTGAAAAGTCTGAAAAATCATACAAATGGCACTCTACGACTATACGAGGAAATTTAAATCAAAGGGAAGCACGCAAAAGGCCGTGACGAACTTTTAAAAATTTCCCGTGAAAAATAAACGGAAACAACATTCTTGCACTTAACTACAGACATGCAATGTTTGAGTACTCGATATAAAATTCTGAGTGGGTTTTTTCTAGAAAAACTGGACGCAAATTACTTAAAATACCCATTAGCCGGGAAACCTGAGCCCTGGGCTGTGAGCTCGGACGCGGGCGATGAGGGATGCTTTACTAATAAATCAGGTATGAAAATTATGCACTCTTTACTTTCTTATTTAATAGACTGAGCAACATTTATGGAACTTTTTATATAAAAATTTTGGTCTCGTGGAAATTTAAATATTTTAAATCTTTATCGTGTATAAAAGGATTTTATGAACTAGTTCGTAGTGTAAAAATTGTTATATTGGCTTATGTTATTTAATTTATATATCCATTTCTTCGCTTTTCGTGTCGAAGCAGAGCGCGGCGTTAAGTTCGGCCACTGAGCACGCAATGTCAGAATTCAATGTAAAGTGGGAAACGGAGTGTTTTAACACTAGATTCCCGCTGTCTACTTTGTTATGTGCGGCATGTTTTTCTACTCAACAAAGTACACATTTATTATACCTATTTGTACAATAGAGCACTAAGTCTGAGTTGCTATTTAATTCTTAAATATTTAAATACGAAAATTGTGACGAGAAAAATATTAAAATATCTCTATAATTTTATAGTAATATTATAAAACTCATCCACATTCCACCTAGTTCTGGAGGCATTGCGTGTTGGTGGCGGAACTCAACGCCGCGCTTTGCCTCGACACCAGAGCGAGGAAATGTAAATAAATATTTCATTACCCCGAGTGGGGTTCGAGCCCACAATCAGTCGTATTTACAGTCTCACGCGTGTGCCCCACACGACGACTGGCCTCTTACTTCAAGTTAATAACTTGAATGTGGTCCACTGGAGTCTGACACTGGAGTCTGGCAAGTCTGACACTCGGACACTTAAAATGTGTCATGTGTCAAACACTACCTTTAAATATTTCCCTTGGACTGCGCGGGCAAAGCCGCAGGAAGCCGCTACTATTATATAAAATCAACATACTTTTAACCTTGTTAACATAATGACGAATTGATGATTCACCTTAGCCAACTTATAACTTTATAAGTCACCCTTTCAGTAAATACAGACGGAATATTTATTAATTGTATGCGCTTAAAGCCGTCGGCAGTAAACTTGAATTATTCATATAATTTCTGGCGTACTTTTTTATTTAAAAATGAAATTTGTTTTAGAATTATGGAAATTTTACAAAAGGTTACATTATCATTTTGCAGCGAGACCAAATGTTCCATATTTTAATTTAGAGGCTTGATGAAGGCTGAATAAAAAAACTGAACGAGTTATAAAATTAAGCTTTTCTGAGTTATTATTATTTGAAATTCATGTAATTACAACGAGCACGTCGTTGGAGCTTCGTTAGTTTTAGAATGATAATATATGGTTATAGCTTAAAATACATATATAGCAATTTGTATGTAAATTAAATAAATAAATAAATAATATTTTTTAACATAACAGTTTTTTAATATAACATACATATATAAGTGTATCTATGTCTATATATAATTTAAATAGAATCATTTTGCGGAGTAGGTATCCGAGCTACAGCTATCACGTTTACTGTGTGACGTTTTTGGAACACCGAATACTACCTACGTTGTTAGCGAAAATCTTATGTAGTGATGTATGTAATATTTCTGGTGTTGTTTTTAAATTTAATATTGAATTAAAATATTTTCTTACACCATATTTACCTTTTGATATTTTTGCTTGTTTATTATATATTTTTTTATTACAATACTCCTATAGTAACGTGCAATAACAAAACTGTCTAAAATTAGAAGCAAATCAAAACCCATTTAATTAGTGTAAAATTTAGTATAAAACCAATCTTCCCAACTAACAATCGATTCAAATGTGTGGTGGAAATTATTCGCTTGGTTTCATTTTAATCTTCTAAGCATTTTAGATAGAAGTTCAAGAAGCGTGAATTTTAGACAGCGTCATAATATAAAGCTGGAGGAATTCTATTGAAGGAATAATTAAACTTTACTGAGGCCAGTCGTGGCGCAGAGGCACAAAGTGTGACTATAAAACCGACTGGTTGTGGGTTCGATTCCCACTCGAGGAAAATAAATATTTATTTACATTTATAATTAAATTTCATCGCTCTGGTATCGAGGAAAAGCGCGGCGTTGAGCTACTAAACACGTAATGTCTCCAAAAATCGGTGGAAATTGGGGAATGGAGTATCTTAACACTAGGTTCCCACTGCTTATCCTGCTATGTGCGGGATAGAGCGTGAAGCTGATTTATAATTTTTATTAAACTTTATACCCTTATGTTAGATTGCAAATCAATTATAGTTCCTATATATGTCTTTATTTTTTAGTTTACTTTGAAGAATAGAGTGTGTTGTTCATTTTGAACAATTTATAATAATAATTGTTATGAGATAAGTTTTTTCTTTTACAGGATATTTTGAGTTTTTATTATATTCTTGTTTTAGTTATTACTGAGATATCGGTTCTGCAGGACGATGATGAAATAGACCCTAATTTCAATCTTAATAAATTTAAGATTTTTAAAGTGTTATTATGCATTTAACTTAGTGAGGGTGGTGAGGATTTAAGTCGGACTATACAATTTCTTTTTAAATTTTCTAAAATTTATAAATCGACTTCACGCTGTACCTCACACACAGCAGGGTAGGCAGAGGGAACCTAGTTTTAAGAGACTCCGTTCCCCATTTTCCGCCCATTTCTAAAGGCATTGCGTGGTAAGTGGAGGAACTTAACGCCGCGCTTAGCCTCGACACAAAAGCGAAAAAATGGAATTCTAAAAATATCACAATTACTAAATAATATTTGATTTCCAAACAACATGTCTAGTAAAAATTGAAATCAATAACACAACATATAAAATGCCACGATTCGTTTAAACGCTTAAAACTATTTCAACCCATATATTTTACATACTTCCACCCAGTGAAAATAAATGTACCAGAACAAAAACTGCATTTTTATATTTTTTAAACTGAAAACAATAGATGGTTCACACGCTCTGAAGAATCCAGCCCGCCTCGACAGACAAACACGCACAGACGTAATATAACACGCACAATGTGACACTTTTAAAATTTATATGGTTCCTTTAATTTTTTTAACTATTATTTATATTGTTGTAAACTAGTAGGTACCCACTACAGAATGATATCTGATACAAATTAAAGGCGTGATACAAAAACAGACTTATTAAAATACAAAGAGAAATATGAAGATCAATTCAGAGCTAAAGTCAAGGCTCTCCTTTACTCAAAGTAAATTCTTCTTACACATGTTAAGGCACGTTCATTGATTAACTTTTATTTTAGTGGAACAGTCTCACACTGCGAGATTCAGCGTGAAACTACTTATTTTATATGTAAACTAGGATTTCTCTAAATTAAAAAATATAACGTGGCGTTTGTGAATTCAAATCCGTAACTATACGTAATTGGGTATACTATAGGTAACTATTATATATATTTATAGTTTATTTAATGTGTGTCATTTATATATTTCAATATAGTAATTTATTTATTTATCATTTATATACATACATACATACGTTTAAAAGAATTTGTATATTTTGTAGTATTAATATATTTATTTTAAGTATTTTGTTTAATTTATGTAGTTTACCACCACCTAGAAAACTGATATACCTACTCTTATTTTAGCTTCTTTTTATTATTCAATTATGAGCGACGGTCTCTACATATATATACATGAGGCACCTAGTACAGTATACTTTCGTCATATTTATAAAAACATATATTTATATCAGCTTCATGTGGTATCTCGCATATATATATATATATAGGTAGAGAAAGGGAACATAATGTTAAGACACTCACTTTGTGCCGAATTTTCTGAGGCATTGTATGTTGAGTGGTGGAACTCAAAGCCGAAATTTTTGCCTTAGTGTCGGAGCGGAGAAAAAAAAATTAATTTCCCTGAGTGGGGATCGAACTCACCATCTCTATCATAATAGTATAACAAAAATACAGTTTTAAATGGACCCCTTATTCATATAATTTGATTGCGGCTCTCTAAAAATATCAGGGCGCACATTTCTTAGTATAAATTTCCATTCTATTGTACTTTTATTTAGAACACAATGTACAATGCATATTGCTATGCACCTACATACTTGCATATGTTCGTAGTCCGCAGTCACGTATATGCAGTTTGTCCGAAATTAAACATTCATTTTATTATATTACTGGGGAAATGGGCTGAGTTGCCCATTTTTTTATTTGCTATAAATAAAGTTTTGTTAAGATTGGGTGTTTTGCTTCTTGAATATTTGTGCTGTACATTTAAAAAAAAAGATAATTTCTGAAGAAAATGCTATTTTTTTATTTGCGCAAAATGATACGCTTTTTTTAAGAGATTAAACTTAGTCATCAATATTTCTTACTTATTTTCAGTTTATTTGGCAAATACTTTTAATAGCTTTTTAGCTGCTAACCGCCCAAGTCGCATTTTCTGACTTTCGATTTTGCCAAGAGTAATCGAACTCGCTTACTTGATACAATACTTTTGCTAGCGAGTTAGTAAAAATATTTAATAAAAATAAATATTTCATTTAATTGTTTGTCCAGTTTGTATTCGTTAAATATCTCAATATTATCCTCTTAATTTTCTTTAAAGTAAAAGTAAAGTAAAAATTGTAATATTTATAGTTCAAAATGAAATATTAAAATGTTAAAATAACCAAAAAAAAACCTCTCCATTAAAAATATAATGTTAGTTAATGTAAGTTTTATACCCTACCGACATTATAAGATTATGTAATACACCCTCATGTTTAACCCTGCGCATGTATCTTTTAGCCGACGAGAGCGATAAACCGCGAAGTGCTATTAACTGTAACCAAGTATACTTTGCAAAGTTAACCTCTCAAATTAATACCGTGGAAGCTTTTTATGAAACTAGTTTTTTTATTTGCCTTTACTTGCCTTTTACCTTTTTTTATATTAGTAATGAACGCTAAAAAAGCGAGGCCAGTCGTGGTGGAGGGACACAGGTTATGGATTTGATTTGATACCTATTTGAGAAAATTAAATACAGATTTTTTTCATTTTTTAACTTCGTAGTCGACGCAAAGCGCGACGTTGAGTTCCGCCACTCAACACAAAATGCCTTCAAAATTAATAGGAAAGTGGGGAACGAAAGTGTCTGAACACTAAGTTCTTGTTTCCCCTGTCTACCTTGTTATTCTATCTGGGACAGAGAGACAGGGTGAAGGTAAAAAAATATTACATATAAAAAATCGATAAAGTAGTAATTAAAGTAAAAGAATAAGTTTATATTTATCTGTATAGATAGATGAAAAGGAAACTCTGTACGTGAAGATAAAAATAAAGTCATTACATATGTACGTGTCTTTTTTAAATATAAAAATTTACATTATGTTAAAAAATATTGATATTGAAAGAAAAATGTATTATTTTTTTACGAAATAAGAGAAAGAAATAATAATATCGACATATTGTAAATTATTTGAAATTGAAAAAAATATCTTTTTAACGTATTTTTTTATGTTCATACAGTTTTCCTTGCCATGCAAAGTTCAGTATATCACTTGTAAAATTCTTATTCCATACAAAACATAACAAAAAAAACATAACGAGTTTATTTTATTATATTTTTTCTAAATATTTAAAATAAATATAACAAGTTTGAATCCCGTTGCGGTCTATATCTTAAAATAGACTAATCTATGTAAGACAAATGACAGCCAAAAGGTAGTGCGAAAGGTAGTTCGGATACTCAATTTAAAATTATTTAATTTCTAAATATTTTTTTAGTTCCTCAGAGATTTGACAACATTGTGTTTTGTTATATATAACCCATATAGTGAAGAAAGGAAGCTAAAACAACATTCTTAATATAATCCATGAAACATTTTAGTTAAAAATCTGTTCCTATTGTCAAAGGCTTCTATTAGCAGCAAACTTAAAAGAAGATTTACGAGGAAAATGGATTTAAAAGCTATCTCGAGGCAAGCTAATTTCATTATTTTTGCTACTCTTAGTTACAACGTAGCTCGTAGCGTAGCGGAGTATCACCACTTAAGTAGATAGTTTAAGTAAATTGAAATACGGTATAATAAAAGATTGTGAAAGAAATCTTTCATAAAGGTCAAAGATTTCGATTTAGTTTTGTTTATTTAATTGTTAAAAAAAAATATAATTCAGCTTCACGCACACAGCATGGTAGGCAGAGGGAACCTAGTGTTAAGACAGTTCCCCACTCTTCGCCGAATTCTGGAGGTATTGAGTATTGAGTGGTGGAGCTCAACGCCGCGCTTAGCCTCGACACCAGTGCGAAGAAATAAAATATAAATTTTAATAAATATTTAATTTCTGCAAGTGGGGATCATAGCAACAGTCGCTTTTATAGCCATTCTTTGTGTCTCTGCGCCAGTCATGTCTTTCTCTGGTTATTTTATTTATAGTATTTAAAATACTTCTTATGCTTGACGTAATTGACATATAATAAGTTCTTCGATTTTCACGATTATTACACATTTTAAATAAAACTAATTTAACCGGAATATTCGCGTATATTTAGTTTTTTTATACATTTTTGGAAACCCGACGTTTCGAACACTTTGCAGTAGTCCGTGGTCACGGGTAGACTGAAATCTGAAGTGGTTAGAAAATTCGTCGGCGGGTAGCAAGCGAAACAGTTTCCCAAGACGCTCGCTATGGTAAATGTGGTAAAGAACGCGCAGCGAGAAGACGTCTTTACGCAAAGCTAAAGTGTCAATCCGTTCACGGATCATTGGGTCCCCGACAATAAAAACGGCTCTACATTATATGCGATGAAATAGTTCAGGCCGATAAAGGGGTGCACCAGCCCAGAGATAAAAACAGTGCTCCACATCAGGCCAAATCTGGCCCTATGATGCCCTGATCGGTAGTTTGACGTGCAGCACTGTCTCGCTCTACCGACGAATCCCAGCTTTGTTGAAGTTACCTTGGCCTTGCTTTCCAGATGACAGCGATACTGGCAGTCACTCGAAACGCTAACAATTCAAATCAAGCCCAATATACTGATACTGGGTGCGGATTTAAGAGGTATGTTTTAGAAAATTGGTGACACAACGAATGGGTTTTTCTTAGTGACTTGAGTCTTGAGCTTGAGTCCGGATATTTAATTGAACCAGTTGCATTTTAAATAAAACTATTTTAACCGGATTAATCGCGTATATTTAGTTTTTACATTTTTGGAAACCCGACGTTTCGAACACTTTGCAGTAGTCCGTGGTCACGGGTAGACACAGGATTAATCCGGTTAAAATAGTTTTATTTAAAATGTATAATAATCGTGAAAATCAAAGAACTTATTATGTGAACCAGTTGCGTTTCACCACAGAATTGAATCAGATTCCATTCACCCAGACACAATGTCCATACAGTAAAATATAAAAATTGCTTTGCATCAACACTTGTTAATGATGTAGTGTATATCTGTTAGCAAATTAGCTATTAAATCAACTGATTCAAAGGTAATTTTTAATACTTAACATATTAAGTTTGAAAGGTCTACACAAACCAAAAACAAATTCTGCAAATTAATTTAAAATTTAAATGTCATGTCTTAAACGTGTCATAATAAATATTAAAGCACTTTCCGCTAAATTATTTAACAACAGCCAACGTTGCGTTAGAAAACTTTCAGCTCCATACAAATGACACTGAGAAAATTAAATCACTGAGCGCACGTAAAAGCTCGCGAGCTTTAAAACTTTTGAAAAATAAAGAATAACGTACTTGTTTGCTTTAAATATGCATTTCCGTTGTCTCCGAAGGTAATTTAAAATTTAAACTACTCTATTTCAAATTTCAGTAAGAATTTTATTTTTCATAAGTCAGCTTGTTTCTTTTTAATAATTTAATGTAAAGATTTAGTTTCGTTGAGCATATCGTATTATTGTATTTTCTTAATTAATAACAGTTCTGTTTTCTTACTGATCAATTTTTATAAAAAAATATATTGACTTAGAATATTCCATTCTCTATTCTGGATCAAATTTCATGACATTACGAATTTTGTGGTGAAACCTAATTAGAATAAAAAATGATGTTACTTTATCAGGCAAAATTAAAACAATTTACATATAATATGGAGTATATTGGGTGTTGGATTCAAACCTACAGTAAATACTGCTCCGCTATAGCCTCATGAGAGATGTTAAACAATAAGTTAGTCGCGATGGTTTTTTTAGTTACTAATATGATTCACAAAAGCAGTATCTCATGCAAAAATATTTATATAATTCAAATACAAAATTACCATACAAGGAGAGCCATATACTAAAACGGCCGTTTACTCCGTATTATTCATATATAATACTAAATGAGAGTGGCTATAACGTATGCAAGTTCTTTTTCGCCGCTACGTTACATTTTTTTATGGGTATGCCTTATTATAATACGTGGCTTGTACGGTGAAAGCGAAATGTTTGCTTAATATTTCCTTATTCTATCTTTTTTTTTTGTCTTTTTTGGTTTTGTTTTAGTTTTATCTTAAAGTAAGAGATCTTTATATAGTAGCTATAGGTTCAGTTTTCATAAGGCAATGTCCATATTCAAAACTTTTTAAATTTTGGTATACATTTTTGAATAGCATTTGACAAAATTAGTGATAACTCACTCTATATATCCGAAAGAGATGCGGGTAAATGAATTATGTAAGGCGGTCTAAGATGAATAAATAATTTAATTATTATTAAGCTTAAGCGTAAGTGCTTTTAATTAATTCGGCCAAACTTGAGGACGTGTGCTTAGCTAACAAAGAAGTCAAGCGAACACCATGTCAAGAAAAGTTGAAATATTTTCCGCGCCACTGTTATCTTTTTTATGTATTTTTACGGTTTAAAAGTGCTCGGTATTGCCTAAATAAATAATAAAAAATTAGATTTTCGATTTTGAACCATAAGTTATATTTAAATTCTAAAAAAGGCAACATTCTTAAAAAAATATAATAGATAGTTCCGCGAAAGAAATTGATGCACTTTAAATTGACTTATAGTACTTATACTGATATAAAGTTAGAGCGACAAATCTTTTTTTATAAAGTGCAATAAAAAGTATTCTAGTAAAGTAGAAAAGTCAAGTGATAAAATTTTACAACTAGATGTGCAGTACTCCTGTGGTCGTGTTGTAAATAAGTAAGAACGAACCTGCCGCTGAAACATTTAGACACCGCGGCCAGCTGTTTTACATCTGTTCTGGAAAGAAGCATATGGATCTACGTTTCTCTTTATTTAGATAGAAAACTTACACAAGGTAGGTTAGGTATGTAAGCAAGGTGTTTTTGGGTTCTATTCCCATTTTGGGATTGTATTCTTTATTTTTTCCGCTCTTGTACCAAGATACAGTTTGGCGTTGAATTCCACAATTGTACTTTTGCTAGTCTTGCTATAAACGGGATACCACTTGATGTTAAAAAAAAATGGTTTATGCTACGGTACAGTTCAGAAATATCTTATTGTGCATAATAGTCTAAGTAAATATATAATAGAAACGTAACAAAATGATATAGATATAGGTACATTATTATGTGGGAGAGAGCCGTTGCAAAAAGTTAGGAGAGATGTTTATAAAAGTACAATTGCTATTAAATAATACATTTAATATAAAAATAAACGGAAATTAATCTTGTCATGTCCTTCCTTAACTTTCAATGGGCTGGGAAGCATTCAAGAAATATTTTATAGCGCCATTACTCGACGTTCGACCGCCATTTCCTCAAGTCCTATTCTCCACAAGGCTATTGCTAGACTTTTACCAAAATACTAACAGAGTATGCGACGTATTGACGTATTGCACTCTTGTGGTTTGTACTTTGCTGTACACGTACAGGAATATACAAGACATATTCAATTTTTACATAAATTGTATTATATGTAGTTCTGACGTATAAGCTATATCACTGCAAAGTTTCACCTAAATTCGTTCAGTACTTTTTGTGTGAAAGTGGGACAAATCTATTTAATCTATACTCACAAATTTTTACATTTATATAGCGTATATCATTTACATAGTTCGTTGAGTTCTGCCACTCAACACGCAATGCCTCCAGAATTCGGCAGAAAGTGGGGAACGGAGTGTCTTAACATTAGGTTCCCTTTGCCTACCCTGCTGTGTGCGGGATACAGCGTGAAGCTGATTTATTTTATATATTTTTTTTATTTTTACATTTATAATATTAGTAGGATTAATTATAATAGTTGCCGAATACATATATTACTTGTTTCGAAATTCTAACGGGTAACGGATTATTTTTGTTATAGTAATAAGTACTCAGTTAGGCTGATTATGATAGTACTCGAAGTTAATATGTTTATGTATGTACATTAATTTAATTGTAATATATATCTCATAATATTGCTTAATTGAGTCGTAAATATTGTTTATTAGGGTTCGGTACCTCAAAAGGTATCTAAAAACGGAACTCTTCTAGAAACACTTTGCTGTCCATATATCCTTCTGTCAAATTCATTTTCCTGGAGATGAAGTGGAAGCTAAAATTCATATCAAATATTCAAGACTATAATCCCTTAAAGCATAGAAAAAAAGCTCAAGCTTTTAAGTTAACGCTATCAAAATATATGTAACGATTTTGCTTCATTTTGTATAAAATTCGCCGCGTAGTCAAAACCTATAGGGTACTTACTTCCCGTGGCCCAACAGTAATGAAATTTAGCATAAAGTGAAAACTTACAAAACAAATAATAGAAAAGATCCAAAAGGTAGGGGGGAAATTTAAAGGTACATATTTCATAGAAAAAAGAACCATTATAAGTTTTCATTAAGTTCATTTCATACAAAGTTAAGTTTGTCAATTTTTATAAGTTCTATAGTAGATGTTGACGCACCATTCAAATGGGTGACGAGTAAGCGGTTTTTTTTTATTACAGTATTTTGTGAGCATTATAAATCAACCAATCTGTTCCAAAAGAAAAAAAATGTTTAACAAAACTTATTTTTTTAGGTGATTTATATATTTTTTGTATTATTGCCTTTAGTTTTTGATCGATTGTAGCAATCGTAGATATTAATTTGTGCGTTTAATCTTATTACCAGAGCGAGGAAATAAAGATAGTAAATAATTAATTGGTCCAAGTGAAAATCGAACCTACAACCGTACAGTATGAAAATAATAATAATTATAATATAGATGTCAGTCCATAAAAAATCACAAATAAGATGTTCTCAAAACAAAGTACAAAAAAGTAATCGTATCATGATATCGAACAATATTTTCGTTTAACGTTGTACTTACAAGAAAGTTCTCAGAGTTTTAAGAAACATAAAAGAATATTGTAAACAGCTTAGCTAAAGCTTTGTTTAGCCTTTTGTTTGTGTTTGAGGACTTTATTTTATCGTTGGTACTCATACCAATATGATTCGTTCATGTAATATTTATAATATTCAGTTTTAGCATTTGTTTTAGCTTCAGTCTTTCCTTTGAATACAGCAGAGTAAATAACCTAGTCTTGAAACGTTAAGTTTCCATTGCATTGAGTAATTTTCGTGATATTGATTGATAGAAATGACACTTTTTTCCTTCTTATTAGAGCGAACAAATAAAAATAATTCGATCCCCCAAATAGGAATCGAAGTCATTGTCGTTGGTAGTGACTGACGTGTGCCGCTAGTTGTGATTATTATTTTTTTATATTATTATAATTCACTGTTCAATATTAAACGGGTGGAATTCTGAGATTAGTTAAAGTTATAATACATAAGTAAGCACATACTATACAAGGGGATGCAAAAAGTAGAAAGGCATACCAACCCTGTTCGCTTCGCCTTTTCCGCCTAGATTTTCTACCAGAAATTTCTAAAAAATTAGTCTCGCTTATGGACAAAAATGTTTTTTTTTCTTTTTTTTTTATTTCACGACAATGCTTATAGATATTTGTATTATATTCTTGATTTCTCACTGCCATATAAGTTTTAAAAGTCACTCTCACAAAATTATTTATATAATTGGCTTTTCTATGGGTTATGTATATTTCCATTTCTTCGCTCTGGTGTCGAGGCAAAGCGCGGCGTTGAGCTCTGCCACTCAATACGCAATGCGTCCAGAATCCGGCAGAAAGTGGGGAACGGAGTGTCTTAACACTAGGTTCCCTCAACCAACCCTGCTGTGTGCGGGATATAGCGTGAAGCTGATTAATTTTTGATTCTTTACAAAATGAAACCTAATTTCGCTATAAATTATAAATCACTAATATCTCGTACCTACAAACCTACGTTGTGATTTATCTTAGATTATGGGTTCATTTCCCACTCAGGGTACTTAATTACTATCATTTCTTTTTTCTGGTAACAAGAGAAACAGAAACATCTTAATATGTAGTCCAAAATAAGGCGAAAGGGCAGAATAAGGTTATTTATATATATATTTTATAAATTAAAATCTTAACATAAAAGATTTGTTTAACTAAAGTTAAATTTAAATTACTTCAAGATATTCACATTATTTTGACTGTTAAGTTTTTCAATTACAGTTGTTGCAGGTCGAATGAATGCGGAGCTGAAATCTGTCTCCATTAAAATTAGCATAAATATGCTGTAAATTATTTCGTGAGTTGCAACCATTTGCTTTTCTGGCATATTTTTTATTATACTTATAAAATGTTTTTCTACTTTTTTTATAATGTTTACAATAAGTTTAATGAGTGTGATGGTTGCGAATTCAAATCTCGTGTAAATCAATAGTAACTAATATATGATATCGATAACGTTAGTGTACAATTAGGGAATTAATTATTTTGTTTGCGCTCTAGTAACAGGGCAAAGCCCAGCGTTGAGTTCTGCAAATCGGCATGCCATGTTTCGAAAATTGTATGGAAAGTGGGAACGGAGTGTCTTGACACTAGTTTCTATCTGCTTAGCCTGCTTTATGGGAATATATCGTAAAATTGAAAACAAATAAAATACGGAACACGTAGCTACGCTAGTATAGTGACAAAATAAGATTCAATCTCTATATAAAAAAAAAACTGTGCTTAAATTGCTTATATGTTATATGCTTATACCATCTCATGGCTATCAATTTCGTTTATGCCTTTTTGTAAGCACAGTTGGCTACTACAAACACGTATAAAATATAATGAATAATCCCATATAAAGTAAATGAAATTTCAATCTTCCATTACCTCTACGGTGGAATTAATTTTAAATGAATGAGGATTAAGTAGTATTATCGGTTACCGGGTAAACCTCGTTAATGTTTTTACTGAAAATCACGTAATAATTGAGATAGGCGCGGTTTTCGATAAGCCACATGACGGTTCGGCTGTCAGTTTTGCTTTGTTTTTCCATTTTTATTGAGTAGTTCGAGATAACCACATGATAAAATGAGTTAGGAACTATTAAGAAATATTCCATGTAAGATAAACAATTGGAGTTGTGGTCTTTTGTCTTTTAAATAGGGTGTCTTCAGTGTCGTGCTAGTCCGTTTGGTCTTTGACTTTTTTTTTGTAACGACGATCCGTCCGCAGGTTTGTTTAGAGCGGCCTAACTTTCGTTTTCTTTGGTGATTATAGTCAAGGGCTTGGGCTACTTACTTACCTACGGTACTGATGACGTATTTTGTTTATTCAGTCGGATTCAAATTTTACTGTGTCGTATTTGAGTATACTATATTTTATATTTAAAGTAGAGAGAGTAAAATGTGATATGTCACTTATTTTTCAATGTCAAAGTTATATGAACCTAGTATAGTAAGTAAATATGTATGTTTACATCCCACCTTCACCTTGGCACAGTGGTACCTACAGCTTACGTTTGTAAGCACGATAGCTGTTTGTTCGATCGTCAAACGCAGGATAAATTATTTTGCTTATCGCATTGGCGAAACAAAGCTTGACGTCGAGCAAAGAAAATTAAAATTATAAACTTGAGCAAAATGTAATAACAAAGCGTAATTATATATACATTTGTTATATTAGTTAAGTAGTCTTTTAAACTTCTGGACAGCAATTCTCATAAAACTCTACGGATTGTTTTGGAACTTTCAGCGAATTTTCAAGATCAAATATGATAATATGAGACAATCTTCAACTTTCTTTGTAAAAATGTAATAAGATAACGATATAACATTTTTTAAGTGCTTATTATCTAATATAATGTATTTATTATGTAAGTATTTTATATTATGTATCATGTATTTTATATTATGGACTACTGAATTAAAATTATTGCATTAATGTAGGAACGGATTACTATTAATAATTAAGTATATTGGTATAGTAGAGAAATTGAAGGCTATCCTACATAAATACCCAATTTAAAACTTATTTTTCAAATAATAAAGGCTGTTGTGGCACAGAGGCACTATGTCTGATTGCAAATACTATTATTGTGGGTTCGATTTCCAATCGAGGAAATGAATTATTTTGCAGTATACCATGGTCACGGGTAGACTGAGGTGGCTTTCATGTGTCAGTTGTCATAAATATTATATGAAACTACCGCCAAGGAGCTCAGGTACTGCTCTGGATCCTTGCAGAATGAGCTGACTGCGTCTCGCCCTCTGGTATGGTCTTATAGTTCTAACTTTCAATCTATCTCATATATTATTGATTTTCACAAGATTATCGCTTCTTATCTATAGACTACTTGTCGTCAAGTTCATCTGTCTAAGTGCGAGTTACACACGTCCCGACTCGGTCCTTGCTAGAGCGCCGCCTTTGTCGGCTTATAGATCTCAAGAGCATTAATAGAGATTAAGCCGTATTAATATATTTTGTAGCGCGTTTACATTATATCCGATGTTGAAACTTCATTTGAATACTTATATAGTAGAAGTCAATGTATAAAAAAATTATTTTTATTTATATTCTCGAGATTGTTTTTCTTGTTTGATGACTAAGGCTTTACAATAGTTGACTCCTTTATTCGGTCCTCAGTTTTCAATGTTTCCAAGACATTGCATGTTTAGTGGTGGTACTCAACTCAAATATATATATATATTTACTCAACGGTAAATATATATATATGGACTTTCGCGTGGAGATCGAACTCACGATCAACGTGTTTAAAGTCAAACGCTGTCCCATTACGCCATGGCGGCCTCAATTTACAATTTTAAATCTATCTATAAACATAAATTAACCAATTGGGACTCAAATTTGGTAACAACATTTTATTTCAAACACACCGAAACTAACAAAACAAACATCCATTTCTTAAGACATCACCCTTCAATTAACCATACTTAATTATTCAATGATCGTATATAATGAATATAAACTGGCTACCGAATCTCAACGGGACGGATTACAGTTGCTCAGCTTTGAATAAAATATAATGAAGTGAATCTCATCGTCCTCTGAAAAGACGTCGTGTAAAGTAATTTACGTTCAAGGTGATTTTTACCTTCGTGTTTTGTAAAGGATTCTTGATTTTATGCAAGTTTTTTTTTGAGTACTGTAGGTACGCTTCTATGGATGCTCGCGAATAGAGAGTATAAAAATTATATTGTGAGTTTCTATAAGATCTTTTTGAATTTTTAAGTATTTCTTGTATCATTTTGTTGTGTAGAAAGTTAGTTGTAATGGATTAGCGAAGAAATATACACATATTATATATATTGTATTATATATCTTCTTAATAAAGCTTCTTTAAAATGGCGTTTCCGAAATACCGTAGCCAAAGAATTGAATTGAACTAAACTTATTATTATATTAACAAATTCATATAAAAATTATATGGTCTAGTTGATTTAAAAACAAAATTTCTATCTATAACGAACATACTAATGTATTATGATATCCAATATTCCTTTAGTTATACAGAACTCCATAAAATAAAAAAAATATAAAGTAAATGAATGCAAGTTGGCAAAGAAAATAATTTATTCGAGCATCGCTCTCAAATCTTCTTAAAGTACTGAGAGATCTAATTTTTTTCAACGAGACTAATCGTAGGCCTTGAGCTGAATGCAGACTAATGTACCAGCTTTGGATTTATTTAAATTGCGGAGTTAACTTTCCATTTGGGCAGTCGAAGATTGTGTAAAAAAGAATAGAGCACGGAGCTTTTGTAATCTGTCTGTTTTCATTTTTGTTTTTCATTCAGTCGTAAGCCGGAATGAAAAAGAAACGAATAGATTTTAATATTTTAATTTAAAAAAATACCTCTCGTGGAAATTAAACCCACAGTCATCCTCGAGCTAACATTATCTGTAAAACTACTTAAATTACAATTCTTATATACCGAAATACTATTTAAAAAGAACACGTTAAACATAATACACATTATTATAACAACAACGGTAGTAGCGTAAATGTAAATGAAATTTTCAAAGTGAATCTTTTTACCTCAAGCATATTTTTAAAATTAGCATACATACTGTGATAATACTTTAGAGTGTGATTCCACTAACGAAGTGCTGGGAAAAACGATATCAAAGGAAAAACACATTCTATTGTGAACGGCATTATGCATTATACAGAATAAAAAGGGAAAGTGGCGAAATTCGCGCTGAAATATGAAAATTTATTAATAAATCGTATATCAATGTTATTGCGTTCAATAGCTTTAATGTCATATTACTAAACACATTGAACGCTCTGGTTATTTAAATAGTTCAGGTTCAAATCTCAATATAGATATTTGAAATAATTAGTTTATAATATGTGGTGGTTTCAACGAATAGGTCGAAACCACGCGAATCGGCTACGAGGGTATGCTTGGCCGTTATGGTGAGAAGAGACTCTTCCTCTTCTCTTCTTATTATTTTATAAGATTAATAATACTATAATATTAGTATTCTACTACGATGCCTTCAATTCAATTTCAATTTAACGTTATCAAACAGACTCAGGTAGCTCAATCAATTATAAATGTTAGTGTTGTCATGCCTCAGTTGTTAATTAACTTGTGCTCTATATGTTTTGATAGTTTATTCCAATCCGGATTAAAATATGTATGTATAAAATAGTTTCGTTTCTTCTCTTTATTTTTTTTCTTCTCTTGAAAATGCGACTCAGCTTGCTTTATTTGAAATTATATAAATGCACTGATAATTGATAAGGTTTGAAAGTTTCGTATCGTGTAGGTAAAAATAATACATATTAACGTTTAATCTTTGTTGTGTTGAATTGGCAACATATTATATAAATATAGATTTTATATTCAACTGATTATATTTGGTAATACAAGTTAGTCAGCCATTGGATCTGTACGCCTCTGTTCTGATGATAAAAACATGAAATTTAATTAGAAACAACAAGAAGACATACATATATAGGTATATCTCCCGTTCGGTGCGATGAATAGACTACAAAACACAGAACTAATTAAGCGCGAAATGGTCGCTTTGTCGAATCCCGCCACAAATTGATTGCTACGAGTATTGCAATTGAATCGCTTCCTATTAATTCAAACAGTTAACGCGGACGTCTGTTACACCGAACATATAAATTATATTTGAAAACAAACTAAAAAAACCGTCTCTTTTTAAATTCTTGATAAATTAAAAGTGTTATTATTTATATTATTTCAAATAATAACAATATAAGGTTTATGAATTATATTATATTCATACATATTATTTATAATAAAAAAAAAATATAATTTGTTAAAAATGTCAGTTAGGAGATATTGGTACTTCGCTGTATGATATATGATTTTTGAGGCCAGTCGTTCATGTTGTGCCCATGCACAAAGTGTGACTATAAAATTCAACTGGTTGTGGGTTCGATCCCCACTCGACGAAGTGAAATATTTATTTATATTCTGCGCTTTGGTGTTGAGGCAAAACGCGGCGCTGAGTTCCGCCACTCACCATACAAAGCCTCCAGAACTCGGCGGAACGTGGGAAGGGAGTGTCTAAACACTAGGTTCCTTCTGCCTACCCTGCTGTGTGCAGCGTGAAGGTGTTTTTTTATGATGTATAATTTTTCTTATAGTAAAGTTAAAATCTAATGATTGTGTGTTGGGGCCCCGATTTGGAGGTATGTTCATTACACGCTATATCTCGTATATATTAGAGTACGTAGAGGAACCTAGTGTTAAGATCTTTTTTCCATTTATTTTTTTTTACTTTGGAATTATTGCGTATTGAGGGACGGGATTCAATGCTACGATTTCTTATAACCTGAGCAGTAAAAAGAAAATAATTGATTTCCTGATAGAAATTGAAGTCACGACCGTTGCTTTTACTGTTAGACAGTACGTTGTGCCGAATTATGCAACTATTACAAGCGGGTTAATTTCAGATTCTTATACCTTACTATGTAGTTACAAATATATAGTTACATTTTTTTATATTTATTATTTTTTATGTAGCTTCACGCTGTATTCCGCACTTGATAGGATAAAGAGAGGGAGTTAGACAAATTTGTGTTAATAATAAAAAAATGTTAAAATATGCGCAAAACTTTTAATAATCTGGTTTTAGGCTTTTAGTCTAGACGTAATCTACAGATTATTACAATACATTAGTTTCCATCAATTATTTTAACCGAAAACACTAATCACTTCTAAAAGACTAATACCAAATTTATTATATATTTGAATTATTATAATAATATCATGACAATACGTCGTGGAGCTGTGCTATAGAGTGTGATTGTAAACGTAACGGTAGCTGGTTCGTTTCTCAGTTGAGTGAATGAAATATTTAATATTTTCATTTTCTTCTGCTTGCTTTTTTTGTCTGCCACTCAATATCTCGAAAATTCGGCGGAAAGTGGAGAGCGGAGTGTCTAGACATTAAGTTTCCTTTGCCTATCCTGCTGTATCCGGGATACAGCGTGAAGCTAGATAAAATGACATAATGGCAAGACGTTAAGCTTTGTTTGCCAGTGATCAGTCTGAGCAGTTTTGGATCCTGTCCAAATACAGTAGTACTTTAAAAGGAATTTTATTTTCAATAAGTCATCTTTTTGGTCGGACGCTAGTCTGTTTGCAATTTTGTAACTAAGTGATATTTATTATGTGTCGTACGGTAGTATAGGATTACTCGCAGTTTTATTTATTTTCTACTTACAATATTGGATTTTTTTATTAAATATTTTAAGAGAAAGACTTTATCATATCACACACACAAATAAAAGTTTTTTTTATATATTTATAGCTCTTGTAGTAAAGATTAAGATTATTTACTTAGTGTTAAATTATTTTGTTCTCCAATTTTTCGGCATTTAGAAAAATTTAATAATGAAACTTTGTGTTTTTTATAAGAACTATACCACTACAGACTCGCAACATTCCATTACAACTTACACTTGGCTATATTTACTAATTTTCTTATCATATATGTGTATATTAATCACATTATTATTTATATACACAATTAAATCTTTTCATAAGAAAATATATTTTTTTATCAGGAACTTACTGTTAAGACACTTTATTCTATCTTTTTTCCAGCGTATTTTCCGGGACAATCTTTATTAAGAGGCGAATTTATAAAGTTAGTCACTGCACCATGCCTACATAGTTCTTCTAAAAACCTTTTTTCTATACAATCTAAATAATCCAATAGCTTAAGCCAATATATGCCCTTATGAAAATAAACGCACGTACCTTATATTTGAATGAAAAAGAGTGGACGAGAAAACCTACTAAAACAGTTCGAGCACGTAGGTGGATGAGTGATGGAATAATGTATAAAGAGATTTATGATGTAACAGTGAACCATACAATAGTGAAAATCTTTATCCAGTCTCGGATACTTAACATTTTTGATATAAAAATCAGAAAAAAATGTGGACGTTGTTTATTCCGGCAGCGCAAGTCGTTCTCGGGAAAACGTCGATTAGTTGAAAAATCAATTTTAGTTTTTTTAGTTTAGTCAAGGGGCAAATGTGTACGCAAATTGAAAACAACGCCACATTATATCTTTTCTGATCCGGAAAATGAAAAATAATTATAACCCTGAGTATTAATCGAACTCAAAACCATCTTATTTACAGTCTAACGCTAACCCACTGCGTCTCGATGGCCTTAAAGAATAAATCAGCTTCACGCTGTATCCCGCACACAGCAGGGTAGGCAGAGGGAACCTAGTGTTAAGACACTCCGTTCCCCACTTTCTGCTGAATTCTGGAGGCGTTGCGTGTTGAATGGCAGAACTCGACGCCGCGCTTAACTTCGACACCAGAGCGAAGAAAATGGAAATATAAATTTAAGTAAATATTTCATCTCCTCGAGTGGGGATCGAACCCACAACCAGTCGGTTTTACAGTCACACTTCGTGCCGCTGCAAAGGATAGATGGTTTTATAAATATCAATTTACCTGCGAGTGCACAAAATTTGTATCCACTACCCACTAACTTGGCGGTGTGACAGTCGGCCCCGAATTCGCGCTACCAGATATCCGTTCAAGCACTAAGTTAGCAACTAAGCTTATATGTACCCACTGCGGGCGGGGCGCTATAGAAATTATATCGTGTTTTGTGTCGATGGTTTGTCCCTGTTTAGATTTCATTTACGTGATTAATACTATTTTAGTGTTAGTTACATTTTACTAGATGCTACTAGAAATTGAATGTTCCTTTTTGCACAGTATGGATTTAGCGGTTGAGTTGGGATAGGTAGGCGTTATTTTATATTTTAGTAATCTGTTCCCAGTGCCACAGTCACACACAGTCAGTCAGTGCCAGTGTCGACAGATGCCAGTCGTGGCGCAAGTGCACCAAGCGTGACTGTAAAACCGACTGGTTGTGGGTTCGATCCCCACTTGAGGAGATGAAATATTTACTTAAATTTATATTTCCATTTCTTCGCTCTGGTGTCGAGGCAAAGCGCGGCATTAAGTTCTGTCACTCAACACGCAATGCCTCTAGAATTCGGCAGAAAGTAGGGAACGGAGTGTCTTAACACTAGGTTCCCTCTACCTACCCTGCGGGATACAGCGTGAAGCTGATTGGATTTGATTTTATTTGTTCCCCATGAGTCAATACGTGTTGAGTGATGGAATTTAACGCCGCACTTTGCTTCAGAGCTGTGAAATGGAAATAATTATAAATTAATAACATTTGAATGTAAGATTATAAAGAAGACATTTTTAATTAAATTTATATAATTTTTCATCTATAATAAAAAAAATTGTAAAGTACAAAAAATAATATAACTCTTTCAATATTACAATTAAACTGAAAAGCCAATATAAAAACTAGAATATTCCAATATTCTGAACTATAATAAGATTACCTCTAGATATCGAACCTGCACTAATCGCCTTAGTGCAAGCGCTTGGGGACACTCTTACGACTTAATTATATTTTATCTATGTAAGTAGCGTACCGCCTAAACGGATTTAGTCGGGGTTGCTCACAGCTTTTTAAGGTTGAATAACGTTGAGTGAAGACGAGAAACCATTTATGAAATGGTTTTTATTTAAGGAGGTAGTGTTAAGACACTATGTTGTCACCCTTATTGATATTCTGGGCTTATGATTTAATGAGAAAGAAAAATTATAACATAAAGGACAATTCCACTTGTGTTCATAGAATTTATCGAAACAACAATTTCCTGTTTTAATTTTAAATCAAATTAAATTTAAACTTTGCCCACAGATATTTAAAAAGCTTTATATACACATGTATATAACATTTAACAAAAAATTATGTTTTAATAAGCGTTTTCTCTAAGCTCTTTTAAAAATGCTAAACAAAAAAGTTATGTTTTACAAAACATATAAAAAATTTAACGTAGCGGGACTCGATCCTGCGCCTCTTGGAAATCTACAAGGCGTGGGTTCGTGTCCTGCTTCACAAAAAATTATAAATTTTTTTTCAACAATTTTTCTTAGTGTGGAATAAGACTAAAAATGTAAAAAAAATCAAATGTTATTATATTTTATACCGTAGTTGTATTCTATGTTAGTTTTATATTATATACGGCTATATGGCTTTCGTGTTTTTCATTTTCATTTATCTCCCAAGAGAGGTCTGGTACGTGCTTTTTTCTTCTGTAATTTTAGTAAAAGTATAACAATAAACAACGATATAGGTATGTATGTATATGTATATTATAAAATAATTTATAATATATATAATATACATATTTTATTAGAAGAAATGAATATTTTTATTTTCTCATTCTGGTAGCAAGAGAAGATTTGAAGTTCCGCTACTCAACACGAAAGCCTCTTAATTTCGTGGTCGGTAAGAAAAGGACTTTCTTATTATTAAGTTCTATATCTATCCCGCTGTACGAGGGATACTGCGTGAAGTTAAAAAAAGCGTATACATAAATATTGTGGAAAGTTTTACATTATTTAGTATGCGCATGTCGAAGTCCCGTCTAACTTTCAGGGTATCTGAAATTTTCTCAAGAGCTAAACGCTTACATCCTATCATATGGGAATAAATAAGTAGCTTCAGACTTCACTTACTTGATGTTTGTGTATGAGGTTAAACTATAAACATAAATTTATGAAAAATATATTTAGCACAGAATCTGACTTTAAGCTTCAGGGTTGTGGGTTCGATTCCTAGTCGAATTATTTTCTCTGGCGAGAATATAAAGCGCGGCGTTGAATACCGCAATGTTTTAAAAAACGTAAAGCCAAAAAGAGAGTAGAAAGCGGAAACCGAAGTATATTAACGCTAGATTCTCCATATTTATCTTGCCATATGCAAAAGCAACAAAAAAAAAACATATGTTATAACTTATAAATATGAAAATATACAAATTTTGAACAATCCTTCATATCAGAAAAATCTAAAACCAATATAAATCAGTCATATGTATACAAAAAACAAAAATCTAAACAAAAATGGACCTTATTTTAAAACAACAAAGTAAATTTTACATTGCTAATCAAAATTGGAATAACTGATAAGCTTTTAGAAAGAGACAGCACTATACAAATGTAGGAGATAGCCGTATGCACATGCGTAGTAGACACGTAAAAGAATGTATTACGATATTTTATTGCCAAGATCGTCGGTCCCATGGTGTAATGGTTAGCACTTTGGACTCTGAATCCAACGATCCGAGTTCAAATCTCGGTGGGACCTTCATAATTTCTATCACAGAATACTTTTTTGGATCTCGGCTTTTGATGTATCCCGCGTATTCAAGACCGGGGAAGTGAAGCTTGTATCAGGAACCTTGTTTCTCGGTTTTCGTCTGAATTAGTGATATCTATCTATCTATCCATCTATATAGCATAAATTTTTCATACTTTAAAAATACATTATAATAGCTTATATTTATGAGATTCTTTGTAAGAGATTAGTTAAATTTAATCTAATCTCGCGAGGGATCAAAAAAAGGTTTTTGTATACGTTTCTATAAAAATTATATTTACGTTTATAGTTTGATTGATTGATCTCACAATTTTTTAAAAGATAATAATACTATTAAATAACGGATTTACTCAAAAATTAACAATAAAAATTGCACTTTAAAGGCAACTTTTTATCCACTTCAAACAAGAGTAGATTTTCAACTCATAAGTGATTTTATTGTTTTCTTTTTACTTATGGCATTTTGAAAAAAAGAATTGGACAAAGACAAAGGAAACCGAGAGAACGTCGGCAAAGGGAACCTAGTGACAAGTCATGACGTTTCCCACTATCTGCCCAATTATCTCATACTCAATTAATGTATTTCGAGTGGCGGAATTCAACTCTGCTCTTAGTTTTCTTACCAGAACGAGAAAATGAAATTAGTTCACCCCAAGACCCCCACAATTCGAAGTTAAATGGGTATAGAAACCACACCCACTCCACACACGTCGTTTACAGTCAGACGCCTCAGTCAATATCAAGGTTATTATAATTTGTAAGATATATAGTAGTCTGTAAAAATATAAAGCCTTAGAACATTCGTTCGCAGTTCCAAGCAATATCTAATATTTCAGACGTCAGATGGTATTGGAGGTAATTACGCAAATGCTCCAGATCAGAAGTATTGAAAAATAGATTTTAAAATAGTAAGCACTTGAAAGTAAGGTACGGTTTCAGTTCTAACGACTTATTTTGTTGATAAAATTATCTTATATATTTTTATTGTGAATTATTTTTTATTAATTGTGCTATACATATGGATAGAGGTAAGTTAGGGTTAAATATAATTTTAATTTCTGTTGTCTGGGTTAAAATGATATATATATTTATATATTTTTTTTATGGTCGTTCTATATAAAGAAACTATGAGTGATATAATATTCCACATTTTTTACTTTACATTTAAATAGAAAAATCACTTAAAAATTACAATATTTTAAAATAATAAAACCGTCTGTAAAAAAACAGTAAATGTTTTTTCCTACTTTTTGAAAATAAAAATTAGATTTCCTTATGTTTTATTCTACAATTATTCATCTAAAATTAACAACATTACTATTTTCGATAAAATTTAAGAAATATGTATATTTTACAATACGTAGAAAACCACCTGAAATCCACCCATACCTTTAACACAGCGATTTAGTTAGCTACGGAGGAAGAATAGGTACCGTCCTTTGCATTTTTATTGGACATTTTCTCGCATTCAGATCCAAGATTTGAATAAATACTGTTTCAAGGCAGAATATCTTCGCACTCCTTATCTTCTACCTACGTTATATTAACATTCATTTTATTGAAGCACCCAGTGTACGGATGGAGTACTGTGTAAATTTTTATTTTATAATGATTGAGAGATATATATATATATATCACTATATATTATAGTATACCTATTAGTAGAGATTATAGGTAGAGGGAACCACTCCGTTCCCCACTTTCCGCCAAGATCTGGAAGCATAGCGTATTAGTTGGGGCAACACAACGCCGCGCTTTGCCTCGACACCAGAGCGAAGAAATGAAAATATAAATGTAAATAAACATTTAATTTCCTCGAGTGGGGATCGAAACTACAACCAGTCGGGCTTACAGTCACACTTTGTGCCTCTGTCCTTCATAGGACAGATTTTTTATAGGACTGAGTAATTGAAAAGATCGTTATCTTAGAACTCTACGTAGAACTAAATTTAAATCTTGCGTTGTCAAATTAGGCAAATAAAAGCCCGATTTCACAATTATTATAACATTAAATTAATGACACTTTTGTCCAGTTTAATTGTTTTAAGTGGAAGCTGCCCTGTATGTAGGTGGCTGCGCAATTTGATTTTAAGGATTTTTCTTACTTTACATTTTTTTTGAGTCAACCGTACTGTAGAACTATACATTTATATGTAGATATTTAGACTAGGTCATCTCTATCTTATAAAATTGTGAGAACTATAAAAAATCTACTCTAATTGGCTTTTAACTCTACATTAAAATAACAATAAAGAACAAAGGTGAACTATGAAGAAACATAACTAACTACATTCGAAGTTGAAGTACAAAAGCTTAAAAAAAAATAAAAGACACACCTAAGCGACGCTTATCCCGAGAGTACTCTCAGTCAAAGAAAGGCATTATATTCGCAATCAGTTTTAAATGGGAATAAGAAAAAGTATAATTGGTTTGGATTGGGAGTTAATGGAAGTATTAATTATGATACAAATTTTACAAAGAATTTTATTCTTAAGTTTTAGCTGTAAATTGAAGTTTATATATATATATATATATATATATATATATATATATATATATATATATATATATATATATATATATATATATATATATATATATATATATATATATATATATATATATATATGAAGCCAGTCGTGGCGCAGCGGCACAAAGTGTGACTGTAAACCGACTGGTTGTGGGTTCGATCCCCACTCGCGGAGATGAAATATTTACTTAAATTTATATTTCCATTTCTTCGCTCTGGTGTCGAGGCTAAGCGCGGCGTTGAGTTCTGCCACTCAACACGCAATGCCTCCAGAATTCGGCAGAAAGTGGGGAACGGAGTGTCTAAAAACACTAGGTTCCCTCTGCCTACCCTGCTGTGTGCGGGATACAGCGTGAAGCTGATTTATTTTTATTTTATTTTTATATATATATATATATATATTGTTATTCTATTAATTGGAGGCCGTCGCGGCGCAAGGGTACAATGGTGCGACTGTTTACGCGACGGTTGTAAGTTCGATTCCCACATGGAGGAAGTATTTAATATTTTCATTTCAACACTCTGGTGGCAGGGCGCGGCGCTTAGTTACGCTACTCAACACGCAATGCCTTGAGATTCGGTGAAAAGTGGTAAACCAAAGTGTCTTCCGGAGTCCGAAGTTTTACTTGGGGATTTGTATTGAATTATATTTATTTCTTTCTTCCCGTAGCATATTTATCCTATTAGAGAGGAAAATATTTATGTTATTTGAACAGCGTCAGACTTGACCGAAAGGCGGAGAACGATTTATTTATTATTAGATACTCTCTACTTACCTTGCTAAACAGCGAAACACAAAAAAATATAAAAAGTGAATTTATATCTCCACATAAAAAAAATTGTGTAATAAAAAAAAAAACAAACAAACAATTAAAAAAAAAATTAAACAATTTTCAAATAAATCGTTTCCAATTGTCACCTTCAAAGGTATTGACGCTCTACAGATTTTGAGCACTCTCCAGCTTTTTCAATAACCCCCGGGGTCCATAAATTAAGGCGAGTGTTCTCAAAAAAGTCAATTTCCAACTTCATCTCAATGATTAACGTGTTGAATGAATATTTTAGATCTTATCAAGTAGAGTTTGGGATAATTAAAAGTTTTTTTTTGGACGTTTACCTAGTAAATTATTTCATGAATTTTGCGTTTGAGGAGTTTGGTGTTTAGTTTCTGGAGAAGTTGTGGAGTCGTCATAACTTCTGAGTGTAAACATGAAGACCGTGGGTTCGATTCTCACTGTCCCACTCGGAGGAATGATTTTTTTATCGTTTCCTTGGCGTTGAGCTCCGCCATTTAACTCACTATGACTCAAGTTTTGCAATGCGTGGGAAACGGAGTACCTTTCAACTAAATTATCTCAGCTCATCATGACATATTCCGAATATGGCAGCGAGGAACTATGAAAAAAAAAAAAAATATTATCCTTTCGTTGAGTTTCATTATTTAACTTGAAATGTCATCATGAAACCGGTCGAAAAGCGGAGAACGGAATGTCTTGACAATATTTTCTCTCTGCCTAATACGATACTAGCGAAATTCAGTATCATTTATTATCGAGATCACACCCTACGGTAATAATAAGTATTAAAGCGATAAAATTTGTATTTTTTTCTTTATACAGCAGCATTCTTTATATAAAGACAGATAGATATATATATATATATATATATATATATATATATATATATATATATATATATATGTTCATGAAACTTAAAAAATATATAATAGAAACCATAATCTTTAACGACACAAGTAAAACAAATCGCAGCACTTACTTACTTACAGTATATAAATAAATTAATAAGAAAACAATCTGTGGAAATAAACAATCTTCTCAAATGCTTCGGAGAGTGGAAAAAACACTTGAAGAGCGCTTAAAGCTTTAAATGTTCTTTCGGTTAAACGAAAGTATTGGTTCGCTATAATGAGATCCCTTTTTATTTAAGCAACGAATTATATTAAAATATTAAAAAAAGATGTATGCAAGGCTACTGTGGTACATTTGCAATGCTAGTAGGTTCAATTCCCACTCAGGGGAATGTTTAAATTATTTTTGTTTCCTTCAAAAAAATAATGATTTTGTGTTAGTTTCACGGTGTGCGGGAGCACACAGCGCAGTAGGCAGAGGGAAGCTAGTGTTAAGTTACGCCGTTTCCCTTTTTTCGCCGAATTCTGGGCACATTTAAAAGTATTTTTAATTAAAGTACTTAATAAATATGTATTGTGGGTTCGTTTTCTAATCGTGGCTATGATATTATTATTTTTTTTCGCTTCTCCGCTCTCGCAGAAAGACTGCGTTGAGTTCCGCCATTGCACACGCAATGTCTGGGAAACTTGGCGGAAAGTGGGAAACCGAGTGGATTAATACTAGACTCTCTCTGCCTACCTTGCTGTTCGGAATACAGTGTAAAGCTAAAATATAAATATTACGTTCAAAATAAAAATTAATTTAACGAACCGCAAATCAAAAGGCTAAGAAGTTGAAACACATATCTTGTAAAGACAATTGTATTGTAAAAATAGAAAAAATTCACCTTCACGCTCTATCCCATTTAATATCAGGGTTGGGCAGGAAACCTATAAGACACTCCGTTTCTTCGAATTGTGATCGAATCAACAACCACCGCTTTGCAGTCACACCCTCTGCCACTGCGCCATGACGGCCTGAATTTTATAATATTTACACTTAATTAAAGAAAACATTAAAAACAAATGACAACCATATTTTCTTTTAATGCTCACCTATAAAAGAATTTGTTAAAAATATCTTTGAAAAATTTCTTCCTACCTTGTTTACAAAGTACTTAAGATGTCTGCTGAAGCATCGGTGCGCTATAATGAGACTTTACCCCTTATAAATGATGTTGCTTTTTAATAAAAATATTCAATACGGAAATGCCAATAAATATCACATTTTAAAATATTTTATAGAATGATTTTATTCATAGTTGCAAAACGATAAATTAAATTATTTGGACTTTTTAAAATTTCATAAATTAATCATGACTTAGCGATAAAGGGTGTCAATATAAGCAAGATGGCTGTGTTTGTTTGATGCACACTCAAAAGAATGAACTGTTTTTATTTCTTCGCTCTAATGCACTAAGTGCGGCGGCTAGTTCCGCCACCAACCTACAACGTGTTACGCGGGGTCGTGGACGGCGGTTATCACTTACCATCAGATGATCCGTATGGTCGTTTAAAAAGTCGTGTAAACTCAGCTTCACGCTGTATCCCACACACAGCGGGGTGGGCAGAGGGAACCTAGTGTTAAGACACTCCGTTCCCCACTTTCTGCCGAATTCTGGAGGCATTGCGTGTTGAGTGGCAGAACTCAACGCCGCGCTTAGCCTCGAAATATAAATTAAAGTAAATATTTCATCTCCTCGAGTGGGGATCGACACCCACAACCAGTCGGTTTTACAGTCACACTTCGTGCCGCTGCCTCTGGCCTCATGTTTGCCTATTCTTTTTTCTTAAAAAAAATTGAATACAGGAAAGTGGAGTACAAAGTATCTTAACACTAGATTTGTCTGCTGATCCAGCTATACTTAGGATTTATACGATATATTCGATACTATTACAAGTGATGTAAGTGTAACAAATATAACCGGTAAAACTGAATTAAATTCGCGTTTCAGTTTTGCCGATCATCTTACACACCAATCTGCCTTTGAAATTCACTATCTAATAATATAAATATGCAAACTAAATGAAGAACAGAACTAGTCTAAAACTCTAGAACTACTTCCATATTCTTCTTGATTAAACCTGTCCTGCAGCAAGTAATGCGTGAACACAAATTAAACGATGATGTAAGATAGACTATTACGATTTTATAGCAGTCTACTTTACATCACCAATAAAATATTTAAAAATATTAAAAAAATCTAAAACACTAAACTGACTACAGAAATAATACGAACACGTCCACACGATCCGACTTCTAGCGTACAAATGATTTTTTGACTTAACATCGTCGACCATTACGTCGTCACCTATGCATAAAATAGGAATGATTAATTGTTTACACAATTATAAGCCTTAAGTTTTGATCAATAAACAACTCTGTTGCATGTTAACAAAGTTCAATTTCTAAGAATATCTTGTCACCCCTAAGGGTGCAAATAAGCGGGCGAAGCTGCGCGCGCCCACTAGTTTTTTACTAGAAATTACCTAAATATTGTTTTTTATTTTAACAGTTCAATAGGTCAACGTTGAGGTGTTTTAGGTTTGTTAAACAATTTTTTATACCTCATATATAACTGGGCAGATTAAAACAGTTTATTAAGTACATTCCGTTCACCAGTATCTAGTTGAATAGCGATAAAATAAAGCAATATGTTAAAAAATTCCAAAGTAATTCACAAATTTATCCAAAGCCTTGACTTGGTACATCAAAAGAAAAATTTTAATTAAACAACTTTATCGGAGTAAATAAAGCGTACAAATCTTATCGGAATTTCGCGAACCGGACAAAAAAAGGGGTAAACATTGAAAAAAACCTCGTTTACACGTTTACACGACTTTTTAATTGTCTGTCAACACTGGACTGAACGTCAATGGGTCCCACGGCCTTGTAATTGACGTGCAAAAAAAATATACACAAAACATTTTTATCTCGTACATTTGATGTATGGCTTATTTCAGTGGTAATAAAGTCCAAAATTGTGTACACAAACGCATACGTAATATTTGGTTTTTGTGGTCAACCGTTAAATAACTATGGAGTCTCAGTGAAATATTTCTTGTGGGAATAAAATTTAGGTGGGAATTCCGCATCGGTATATACGCAGACACGTGCCTACTCCACGGTAAAGGGGACGTAAGTACGGTTTAAATTGGGATGGGTGGGAATTATGGTCTTTATTATGACATGCTTCATTTTTCCGCACGGTTTATATGTTTGTATTTTAAAAGGACTTGATTACGTACCCGTGGTTCAGTTGTTTGTTTTGCATCTATTATTTAGTATTTAATACAGAAGTTGCGGGATCAATTTGAATTTAGCAATTATTTATAAAAATATAACAATAATATAACAACATTTATATTTACATACAAGATAATTTAAAATGAAAATTAAGACACATTTTTAAATGAATTTACCCACGTAAATGATACTAAAGCAATTGTAAAAAAGTAGGCACACCAGTTAAAAATTCTCATAAATATAACATCTCAAGCCCAACACAATACAGTACAGATACAAAGCCATCCTTAAAATGGCAATAACTCTTAAAATCCGGAACTCATATAAATTCCGGTCCCATAGTGTAGAATTTTTTGCATTATCAAAAGGTCACGTAAGGACGTCATATTCCCATTCCCATGGTATTTGGTTCCTGTGAGAACGTGAGGGAAACGACAGTTTAGATGTTAATGCTGGGCATACAATGAAGTATTATGCTTATCAGTACAATATGAATTATTTTGAAAATTGCAATATTAGCACAAGACAAAAAATATATAAATAAAATTTATTTGGGTATTTAAATCATAAATAAAAAATATTTTGTTAATACCTAATATAAAACAATGTACATGTACTATTTATTAGAACTGTTTTTTGTAGTATCACGCTGTTTTTTGCATATAGCAGAGTTCTCAACTTCCCATATGATTTTTCGGAATCAGGTAACAAGTGATGAAAAGCAAATATTGAATAGTAAATTCAAAGTTTAAATTTGAGGAATCGTACCTTCAGCTCTGGCATTTACACACCGTGCCACTGTGCCACGACGGCCTCAGAAGATACTTTTTTTATATAATGCTAGGGGTAGGGCAGGCAGAGTGAACCCGGGTACCTAGTGTTAAAACACTTTTGTGCCAATTGTCCGCTGAATTTCACGAGGTATTGCGTGTATCTAACTAACTAATTGAATAAGATAAAGTGTTAGATAAAGAAACAGTGGCAAAATTATGACTGTAAAACCGACTGGTTGTGGGTTCGATCCCTACTCGAGGAAATGAAATATTTACTTATTTTTAAATTTGTATTTCCATTTCTTCGCTCTAGTGTCCAGGCGAAAGCGCGGCGCGGCACTCAACACGCAACGTCTCCAGAATTCGGCAGCAGGTGGGGAACGGAGTGTTTTTATTTTTAAAAGGTCAGTTAACATTTAAATTAATTCAAATTAATATACATGTACTTACATATTAATTATTATCATTTAAAATATTCTACTCAAAAAATAAACAACTTACAAATTATAAATACAGCATAAGTAACTAATTAATGCACCATATTATTACCATATTTAAATAAACATAACCGATAAAACCCTAAATACTTCTTGAAAAAACCCATTATTAAAAGATTATGACCCCTCGTTTTATAAGCACTTAGTGTGACATACGCCGTGGGGTGTTCCAATCCCACGGTATCATTCACAGGTTGAAAAGTACACGGGAACTAATTTAATCGCTATGTGAATGAACATTTTGACTTTTGGAGAATATAAAATTATAGTTAATTTTGGGTTTAATAAGAATATAATGAAAGGGTAATCGATATCGTCGTGGCGCAGGGGCACAAACATGGGTCTGTAAAGTGATGAGTGATGTGAATTCGATTCCCAGTCGGGGAACGATATATTCAATATGCTCATTTAAAATGAAGGAAATGTTTCATTAGAACTAGATACTTGGTCTTGAAACTAGGTTCCTTAGGACCCCTTTATCTACCTGGCTAAGTATGGGATACAGAGTGTAGCTAAAAAACTTACAAGCTTTAAGTTTTTCTTGTTTATGCACCTCATCCTTTGATAGGTGTCGGTGAAAAAAATCTAATAATTTGTACATGGTACATACTCATCACGTTTTTTTATCAATTTGAATAAATTACCTAATTGTTATTGCCTTTTCTACAAATCAGAGTAGATGTTTGAAAAACATGAAAAAGGCTTATTCTTCATAAACTATTGTACAAAATTGAATGCCCTACCTCCGATAAAGAGCAACAATGACGTAACATCACTACTGTACCACAATACAATATAAACTCGAATAAAGAAGTGTCAGTTACGATTAAGGAGTATTTTATATGGGTCCTTAAATACGTTAATAGTCAGACGAGACGAGCTGTGGGAACGCAATTTCGTGAGAATTTCGGAATACATCTTATATTCTATTCATGACGTGTAAATGTAATACTAAAATATAGTTTATTTTTATTTATTACTACTCTAGGGTATATTTTTTAATCAATCAGCTTCACGCTGTATCCCGCACACAGCAGGGTAGGCAGAGGGAACCTAGTGTTAAGACACTCCGTTCCCCACTTTCTGCCGAATTCTGGAGGCATTGCGTGTTGAGTGGCAGAACTCAACGCCGCGCTTAACCTCGACACCAGAGCGAAGAAAATGGAAATATAAATTTAAGTAAATATTTCATCTTCTCGAGTGGGGATCGAACCCACAACCAGTCGGTTTTACAGTCACACTTTGTGCCACTGCGCCACGACTGGCCTCTAGGGTATATTTAACGCTGGGAAATATCTTATAAATAGAACGCATTGGTTGTGGGTCCAATCTCCACCCAATGTTAACAATTTCGATAAAAAGCAGAATACGGAGTGCCTTGACTCTAAGATATCTCTTTAATCGATCTTGCTGTGTGCGGGATAAATAGTGAAGTTGAAAAAAACAGTAGGTACACAAGTAAATTGAAGTCATTGAGGCGGAGTCTCACTGTGTCTAACTGAAAACGTATCGGTGGTGTATTCGATTCCCATTTGAGCAAATGACTTTTGTTGTATCGCTCTAGTGTTCAAAGACAAAACGTGGCGTTGTGTTCCGATACTCAATACGCATTAAGATTAGGTTCCCTCTGCCTACCTTGCTCTAATATGTGACATAGAGCAGTTAATAAAAAACAAACATAACAGGATGTAAGCAATTTTACACTTCCCCTAACTCTGTTAGAGCTGTTTATAATTCTCACACACCGATATATATTCCCACGACAATATAATCACTTGTAGTAAGTATAGTTCAATATAGGACTACATTAACACAATCGATATAGGACTTATTTAAATAAAATAAATTATTTTTGGAAATGATGATTGATGACGATGACTGATGATGATACTGAGATGACTAGATAACCAAAGTACGATATTTTTTATCTTCGGAAAATTTTAACCCGTATATACATACTAGTGCTTGTATCTTGTACCTATAAGACAGGTTAGACAGAAAGAACCTAGTGTGAAAACACTCGTTTTAATTTTTCCATTCGAATTGGATTTGATTGCATTTTATCTTATTTTTTTTACAGCTTCCTGCTATATCATATCAGCAGAATAGGCAGGCGGAAACCTGGAACTTTGTGTTAAAACAAAGCATTCCGTGTTGAGAGATGGAATTACAAAAATTTGAAAAATTAAAATATTTAACATTTCAATGCCCTTAGTGGGAATCGAACCTATATCGAACTTTTATTCATGAACCGATTTTAATAGAACAAACGCTAAATGCTAAGGACAGTTTAGTACAATTATATAACTAATACAATAGTGAATATTGCACTTGAATCGGTTAACTCGTTTCTGAGATTAGCGTGCACAACAAACAAATAAAAGTTCAATAAAAAAAAACATTGTTTTGGGTTCTATTCGATTCACACATGATCCCTATAGTAAATTTTCAAATGTTTCTTCCATGCGCGCAGCGATCAGTTACAATTTTATTATATAGATGAAGAAATGAATACAATATCTTACAAACTATCGAATAGTTTGTTTTTTCTCATAGGATTTCTTTAAATTCCTTTAATTTAATATAAGGGTTCAATTTAATATAAGGGAACAAGTAACCTGATGGCTTTATCGGTCTTTCACGATAGTTATATTCGATAACAAAATGTTAACCGACTTTTTGTCGCGTGTCCAAGATACTTGAGGGGTTGCTAAGTGTAAGGGTCTTAATTCTCTCTTTCTCTCTTAATTCTGTTATATTGAATTAAATTCACGATGACATACAATATCGTTCATACAATATAATATGTACAAGTTAACACAAAATTGATAACCATTTATTCTCACGCAAGGATAAAAGTTCCCATGCGATTTTTTAACGGTCTTAACGAATTCAGTTCATTCTGTGGGAAAGAGTAATCATTGTAGAATTATTTTTTTTTTTAACTTCGTATTGTATCCAGTAGATAGCATGGTAGGCAGAGGGAAACTGGGAACCTAGTGTTAAGACAATTCGGCTGCCCAATTTCCGCCGAATTCTGAAAGACCTTCGATAAATGGATCATAAAAGATTTTTTGAATTCAACCAATCGTTTTTGCGATAAGCGTTTAATACAGCGTGAAGCTGATGTTATCAGATTCACGCCGTATCCCGCAAACAGCAGGGTAGGTAGAGTGAGCCGCTAGTGCTAAGACAGAGGAGGCATTGTGTGTTGAGTGGTGGAACTCAACGCCGCCGTTTGTCTCGACACCAAAAAAAAAAAAATCAACATTTAAATTTAATGTGATTTAAACCGTGCAAAGTCGACCTAGTATCAATAATCAATGCTACAATTTACTTAAAAGTTAATTATAATCAATAGTTCTTAAAATGATTACAATTATTAATTGAAAACTGAGTTTTTTTTTAATTCCCTACATTTTATTTAAAACTGTATGATATTTGAATTAAATAGTTTTCGATTTCCCTTATGTTCATATAAAAAAATAATCAAAGCCGCACCAATAAATATTATTTTCATAGAAATTGTATTAAAATATCCAAGTAGATTTCAAAGAGGGCGCGGGTTCTAATTCCGCTAACTTTGCTACGTGTAAAATAGCACTTCAAAAATGTTCAAAAGCCGAAACAAATTTAATAAGCCGCATCACTTCCCATGGTTAGTAGATTCTCACAGGATTTTTAACGTTCCCACGTAACAACGCCCCGTGAACCAAATTCTGGGGGCTTACAATATCGGACAGGGAACTAACTGGTGAATTTATCAGTTCTTAAAGTTAGGTAAATTTGTTAACAAAAAGTTAACTGACTTGTTGTCACGCGTTGAAATTTAAGAGGGGTCGATAAGGTCTTCTGTAAATGGCGTATTCAGTTCGAACATTTTTTCACGTACAAAGACGAAAATTCACATACGTATTACTAACGGTTTTAACGAACTTGGACGCTAATGTGTGAAGTTGTAAAATACAATGTTAACAAATAATAGTTATAAGTGGGTGTTCTTTAATTTCACGCTGTATCCCGCATGTCAAAGGGTAAGCGGAGGAAACTTAGTGTCCATCTACACTCCGTTCCACACTTTCCGATTTATTTTCGAGACATTAGAGCGAAGAATTATAATTAATTATTTCATTCATATTTTGCATTACAATTATTATTATCGGTTGAAAATAGATAAAATAATATTTTGGCACTATGTTTTGGCACTACAATTTACTTAAAAACAACGACCGATCAGTGACCAGTAAGTCAACGGATATTCTGCTATCTGGATAAAGATTGGTAATATTATTTCCTATTGCTACTAGATTCTCCTGGGATTCTTAATATTCCCTCTACCCTGTAATTGATAATATAATACCATAACCAGGGGTTCATAATATAATAGAACTTAACCGATGAATTTATAAATTCTTCACGATAGTTGGTTTTTTTTTTTCACAACAAGTTAACCGACTTTTTGTCACGTGTCAAAATTTCGGAGGGGTCTGATGTGATTTAAGGGTCGATTAAGTCGTACAATATTTGTATAATAGTGGTAGTAGTAACCGTGTAGATATTTAACACATCTTACGTCAATAGAAACGGGTTCAAATGGACAAATTAAATAATAATTCCAATTGATTGTTTTTTATTTCTATTATTATGTTTAATTTGTTATTTAATAATGTTATTTATTAAGAATGAATAATGTTATGTATTTAAGATATTAATAAATATTGTTCCTATTTAAGAGCAAATTTATTATATTAATTAAATATAAATTGAAATGGAGAACGGAGTGTCTTACCACTATGCTCTCCCTGCCTTGTTATAGACATGATGAAAAATGGATGAAGTGGAAAGTTGAAAAAAATAATAATTTACAAATTATGTATGGCATTCCATGATAATAAAACTGACTCAACCGTTTTTTCTCACGCAAGGCTAAAACTTCCCACACGTTTTTAACGGCTGTAACGAACTCGATTTTTTTTCTGTGCGACAGTGGAGCGTCTCGTGTGAAAATAAAAATGCATATGGTATGCACACCTGAATAGAGACAAGAAACAATTTTTTTTTTGTAATTCAGTAATCAGAATACTTGCTAGAAGTTACAAATTTATATTAAATTTATTAAAATCTTGCAATTATAAAAAAATCTATCCATTTCTTAATTACCCATTTATCAATTTTTCTAATAATTTTGTTTCTTAATTTCTTAACTTCTATAGGAAAAAACAAATAAACAAATGCGTAGAAATAAAAGAACGGAGTGTCTAAATTTGCACTAAATTTTCTCTGCCGCATGGTTAAATTTGAGAAAAAAAAACAATTAGTAAGAATAATACCTATATTTCTAATATATAATAATCGCTAACTTAATCAACAACATTACACGATCAGACAGAAATTCCCACGCGAGGGTGGAGATTCCCATACGAATATTTGACGTTCACACGGAATACAATGAAACGCTCGAGTGTTGTAAATATTGGTAAACACATTGTTAAAATTGTGGCATATTTAGTGACCAATCACTTCGCTTTCTGAACATATGGGTACACAAATATTGGAATTTTAGAATTATGTATACATTGATAAATTATTTTTAGTTATATAAAAATTGTGCTCTTTTCTAATTTCGGGTTTAAGATTAGTTACTCTAAAAATTTCATATATTTGATATTTATTTTGAGTTTATTTACTATCATAAAAATAGCATATTGAAGCAAATTATACTGAAAAATAAATTTAAAAATTAAATTATTCCAACAAAACGGCAAAATTACTATTCAATGTGTATTTAGGTGCCAATACTCATCAATCAATCAATTATAAGTCCCCTAATTCAATCAACAAACACAAATTGTGTCCGAACCCGCAAAATTCCCACAATTTTTCATTCCCACGCGACAGTGGAGCGTCTCGTGTGAAAATAAAAATGCATTCCAGACACGCGTTTATAGAGGTGGACTGTGCTTTGACATGAAAGTATGCTAGACATAAGGATATAGGTATCACTAATATTTATTTAATTTGTAAGTAAAATATAGTATGGAGGAAATTATAAGAAAATTCATATTATCCTCTTATAATATACTAACGGCCCCCGCGCGGCTTCGCCGGCTTGATTTAACTTGTATTTAGAAAAAGTTGATTAATTATTTTAGTATGGTATATGGTACTGTTACACAATAAATTAATTATTTAAATCTTTTGGGACTTTATAAGATTTTGTTTTTGATTTATTATTTTTTTTTTAAATATTTATATTTATATTCCCTCTTATTATTTGGTGGTTCGATAAAGCTCTACTACTAACTCTACTCAACACGCAATACCTTCAGAACTTGCTTGAAAGTGGGGAGCAGAATGGTTCCCTCTGCCTATCTCGCGACGTGCTACGGGATAGTTACTATCAGTTTTCAATTAAATTTTAACATGTAACTTTTTTTATTCATTGTAATTTTCTCACGGGATCCTTCGATCGTGGGAAGCGAAGGGTCGGAAATGATACAATCCTAACCTAATTAAGACATTAAAAAATGCACTCAAATATGTAGTTTTAACGATGCTTCCTTTGGGATGTTTTTTATTGCTGTGAGACGTTTATATTAGGTTTTTTGCATTTCTTGATTCACACGAGTTTTTTATGTTATTTAAATTTGTATTATATTTATATGTATGTAGAAGTAGGAACTTACGTAAAGTAGGAGCCGTAAGTATTCTTTTTGGGTTATATTTTTTTTACATTTTTATTTTTAAACATTTCATACATTTTATCGGTAGGCATTAATATTTATCCTATATAATTATTATTGATAATCTCGATTTTTTTATTATGGATATTTTTGACCCTTTAGTTTTTAATTGATAGAATAATAAGGAACAATACAAATGAAACTTAAAAATATCAATAAACCAATATAGTGACAGAGAACAAAGTGATTCAACACTACGTAAAACATTTCATTATATAAATATATTTAATTTTTATGTATTAAAAGATAGGTTTCGTAAAAAGAATCCACACAAAACCACTAAAAAAGTTCAAACTATAATTTAGTTGAACGCGCTAATCTCAGTAACGTCAAATTGCTAAATTCTTTGTGTGTTGTACGTTAATAATTTCTATAAAACTATTTTCTGGACTTTACCTTTAAATAGATATGGGGTGGGCACCAGACTTTTTGGGTGGGCACAGCGCCCCGTCTTCCTACGCCCATGCGAACAATACATTTCGAGCCCAACAAAATTCCTATGCGACTTTTAATCTTCACACGGATGTAACACACCGTGTGAAATATCAAAGGGTGAGCGTGGCACGGCACGCGTTAATACCGAGCGCCCTTGTTACGAGTACGGAGTGCCCTAATTTTGGAAATTTAATTCTGCAACCATTTATTAGGTGTGGGAAAATGTTTATTATATGCATATATGATTTTTATAAGCTTCCGTTTCGTTAAAACACTATAACGATTTTTCATTCCCCACTTTCCACGTAGTTCTTGAGGCATTCCGCGTTGAGTGGCGGAACTTAACGCCGCGCTTTGCCTCGGTACTCGTTACTATAACAAGGAATAGAAAATATTCAATATTTCATTTCCTCGACTGGGGATCGAACCCACAACATACCGCATTTACAGTCGCTTGTGCCACGACTAAAAGAGATAAATAAAACACCTAAACATGTATGCGTTTATAAAAATCTATTGAAATATATATTTACATTTACTTTTTCATTTCTTAGCCACTTAACACACAAAACCTCCAGAACTCGGCGGAAAGTCAGGGTACATCTTAACATGATGTTCCCTCTGCCTACCCTGCAGTGTGCGGGATACAGCGTGTAGGTGATTTATGTATAAAAATCGAATTTCTCCTACGAATCTATTATCTTATTAGGTATATAGCACTAGGTCCATATTATATAGCTGATCCTATTAACAATGTAACGAGCCACTTTAACTCCACATTCTCACGGGCCGCAGTCTCCGAGGACTCGCCGGAAATGGGCTTCGTGAGAGCGATGTGTGGGGCTATGAAACTAAGGTATTGTAAAATAAGTAAAAGATAAGATTGAAATGATTAGCGAGATTTATATTTTATGGTCGACGTTGGTATGGTACTGAACACGGAATGTCACGAAAATAGACATAAATGAGGAATAGAGTTAAGCATTAGGTATGAACGTTATGTGTTGAATGGCAGAACTCAAAGCCGCGTTTTTTTAACAAAGCAAGGAAGTGAAATATTTTATATATCAGTGTGGGAATCGAACCCACAACCGTTGAGCTTACAGTCGCACGCATTTAACCCTGTAACATGAGGCCTCAAACCGGCCTTGATATATTTAATTAGTGAGATAAAATGAACCAGTTGTGAATTTTACCATCAAATACCTTGTAATGCTAGTACTTCTCGTTATCTATCTAATAAAATGAGTTAATATTTAAAAAAAAAAAACATTTAAAAAGATAACGTAGCCCTCCAAGCACTCTGACTACTTACGTGCATATTTAAAAACTTTTTTTAAATCATGCTTTCATCATTAGTTCAGACTTTTCTGTCCTAAGTAAAAAAAACAAAAATCTTACAAATTCATTTAATATTTTTTTATAAAAATCCATCACATTTCATAGCCACACAGTTAAGTGCATGCCACATTAGAGCGATAAGCGGGCGCGTGGTATCGCAATTATAAAACCCTTCGCTCATTGTTCATGTCCAAGGGTCGCGCTGGAATATTTGTATCTCTAATACATACACATCACGTCTATTCCAATTGTTCTATATAGACGCATTTTGATAGAAGCTAGTGTAAAAACACTCCGTTATCTTATCTACACTTTTAGATTCTTTCTCCAGGAGGTAGATCCTCCTGGCCGTTGTGGTTTAACAGATCTGTGCCCTGATTGTAAACGCGATGGTTAATTACGTTTTGATTCGGGCAATGTTTTTTGTTCTTTACTCCGATGTCAAGAAAAAATACTGATACAGAGATTTTATCTCAACAGAGTGAAGAAACAATATAATCTAAAATTTTATAATTTTTCTTATTGAGAAACAAACCCACTACCATAGCCAGTCAGACACTGTTGCATTTATAAATGATGATCTTTATAAAATAATTTTATTATACTAGCTTCGTGCTCTATCCCGCATATAGCAGGGTAGACAGAGGGAACCTAGTAAATACACTCCGTTCCTCATTTTCCGCTGAATTTTTCGAGGTAAATATTATTTACTAGAGCGAAGAAATAAAAATATTAATAAATAATAATTCATGTGGACCCCCGAGTGACGATCGAACTTACAACCGTCGCGTTACATACACACCAACCTACCCCTACGCCATGACGATCTTGTACAAATTAATCGATATATAATATTTGAACACGTACAGCCTATACTTCAATTACGAGCTTTAGACAAAGCCTCCAAGTACTTACTATATGACTAAAATCAGGCCATTTCAATACAAGCTTAGTAAGTGGTTGAGTGAATCTCCTAACGAATAATTAAAGGCATAAGAGGCTTTCACGTTAGCGTTTTCAGTGTTTATACAATGTTTACACTGTGGGGGCGTTAGGTTAAAATGTTATTGCGGGTGCTAGTGGACAGAGTGGTTTATTTTGGTTGGTGGCGGTCGCAGGTTTGTTTTTTAAGTAAATATTATGTTGTAAATTGGTATTGTTTATATGATTTTAGAGTAAGTTTAGTTTTTGATTAAACGTGGTAAGTGGTCATTATTTTTATTGAGTAATTGGTTAGTTCTGTTTATTTGCATTTTAAGTATTCACGCATAAATAATTTGTTTAAGTGGTTATACTAAGAAAGATAAATAAAGAAGAAGAAGAAGAAATAACATTTTTGAAGAATGAGTGGTAAGACAGGCATAGTATCCAGGATCATACTAGATCACACTGGTACAGTATAAGGTCACGTAAAAAGCACATGTGGTATGTAAAGACGGTGTCGTTTCCTGCTTCTTTCCGTTTAACTACCAATCTAATAGGATAAACTCGTTAAGAAAAAAGTAAAAATATACGATTTGTTATATATGAAGTCACAATCATGTCCCATTATTAGACACATTTTCTTCTTTTCTATGTGTATATACTTAATTCTTATCACAAATATTTTAAAAAAATATTTCAGCTAAACTAGCTTTAAGTTAAACTATTTCGTGGCCAGTCGTGGCGCAGTGGCACAAAGTGTGACTGTAAAACCGACTGGTTGTGGGTTCGATCCCCACTCGAAGAGATGGAATATTTACTTAAATTTATATATCGTCGAGGCAAAGCGCGGCGTTGAGCTCTGCCACTCAACACGCAATGCTTCCAAAATTCGGCAGAAAGTGGGGAACGGAGTGTCTTACACTAGGTTCCCTCTGCCTACCCTGCTGTATGCGGGATATAGCGTGAAGCTAATTTAAATTAATTTATTTTATTTTTTATTTCGTGGCGATGTAAGGAAAAATACAGTCGAATTGATAACCTCCTTTTCTTAGAGAAGTCGGTTAAAAAATCTGTTAAATTAAAAAAATAGTATCATAAAAGCATTAATAATTCCTCGACTGTCGAGCAAATCTTCTTCTATAGTACGTGTATTTGATCAATTTGCTTTGCCAAATATATTTCAGGCGTGAAACTTGCCTTTCGAATTCACACGACGTACCCAAATATCAACTTTATTTCAATAGCATAAAGTCTATTTTTGATATTAATGTTAAATGTATGCTTAGATGTGAGAAATTTCATTTGAGACGATTTCGCGATTTTCGCGTCTCTCTAGGGAAGCGCCGTTGATTTGTACAAGCTATTCTTTCTTTGTATTTCAATTTTTTTTATATTATCATATGTTAAAGTGTATTGATATAATGTACAGACTGATACTGACTGACTGGTAGTCTATTAAGGATATAAAATTATTACTATAGATTCCTTAAGTATATCAATTATCTAATATAAACGTGGATGTTTGTGAGGATCGTTTTTTGATTTTTCACCTAAAACAAACGAACGTATTTGACATAAATATAGCTCATACTTCAGAAAAATATATAGGTAGGCTAAAATTATATAAAATTCATATTAATATTCAACAAAAATAACATTCCGCTCTGTTGCTATATTATTTTTTTCATATAAATTTAATAAATTGTTATTTAAATTGGGGCCAATTCTGGCGCAGAGGTGGAGTTGGGGCTAGTTTGATTTAAATGTTTGATTGATACATGATATCTATGTTATTATTGACTAAAGCAGTGGTTAATACTAAACATTATATGAGGCCAGTCGTGGCGCAGGGACACATCGTGTGACTGTAAAACCGACTAGTTTTGGGTTCGACCCCCTCTCGAGAAGATGAAATATTTACTTAAATTTATATTTCCATTTCTTCGCTCTGGTGTCGAGACAAAACGCGGCGTTAAGTTCTGCCACTCAACACGCAATGCTTCCAGAAGTCGGCAGAAAGTGTCTACCCTGCAGTGTATGCGGGATAAAGCGTGAAGTTGTTTTTTTTGTAATGGAACTACCAAGTAAATTAACCACAGCTTATCAAGAGTCATAATCCCATACAACATTTCACCCAACAAATCCCCTTTAAATTTCAATTAATGATGGCATAATAAATATTATTTGTCGCCAATAAGAAGTTGCAGTAGTGCTCATGCCCAAAACGACGATAAACAATAACTCAACCGGCGTTCGAGGCTTTATACTTGTATGACCATACACCTCTACTATGAATTATAACAAAAAATAAGTTTAAAAAATATCTTTTCCTGGATTTAAACTCTATAAATATAGTACTAAAGTTAATGATAGGAATAGTGTAGCTTATCAACGGCAAAACTAACTTGGCTGATCGAAAATAACATTGTCCTCCTGGGTGTACTGGAAGACCATATGGGCTATCGGGCTGTTGAAGTTTTTCCCCTATGTCATATAGTTGGTTAAAAATAACTTTTAAAAATAAGCTTTTTTAATAATAAATATGTATTATTTTGGGCCGTCATTGTGTAATGACAAGCGAAGGTTTCGGGTTCGAATTGTGAAATGAAATATTTATTATTTTCAGTTCCTTGCTCTGGTAACGGGTTTGAGGTCTGCCACTCAAACCACAATGCCTCGAGCGGCGAAACTGTGAAATGTTGTGAAAAAAACACACTTTTGACACAATCGAGATATTGAATGAGGAATTGAAAATGAAAATTGAAATATCCCTCTTTTAAGTAATCATCGAATCCACAACCATCGCACACATAACTATAAGATCTAGTGTCACATGAACTTGTGTTTTTGTTACTACAAAATATTTGATACAAAAAGCGCACCTACTCATGCTTTTCCTGTTTTTTTAGTAGCTAGAGAACAAACGCTATGATTTGTTTTTAAGGTAACCTTCGATATTGTGCTCTCGAAGAGGAAAAACGAGGACCGAGCCCTATTTTATCTATTCTTCATAAATTTATTATAAGAATTTTAGTTAAATATAATATTTGACACAGGGCAAGCAATGTGTATGTTTAAAGGTTAATTAACAGAAACAATGCTATATTTACATATAACTACAGTATTTACCAGCAGACTACCGACTGAGGTGACTTCTCTAGGAAAATAGAAATTACCTCGCTGTAATATATTTGATATAATTGTTTGCATGAGAAGATCTCTAAAGGATCTTGTTAGGTATATATTGTTTATTGTGCTTTGCAAATACGTATTCTAGTTCCTAGGTAGAGTTGGGTTTGGTTTGATTCAAATGTTTGTTTGATACATGATATGTAAGTTATTATTGACTAAAGCAGTGGTTTATATTAAAGATTATATATGAAAATTTAAAATATTAGATAAATTATAACAATAAAATGTAACTATTTAACGATAACAACTTAATTTACTTCTTGCATTTATTTGCTTGAAAACCAGAAACAACCAAAAAACAAAAATAGAATTTTTATTTTTAAGGAATACAGAAAAAAAATGATCATAAGATACAAATTTTACACCTTTAAAATAAGGATTAAGAGTAGAAATTAAAAAAATATATGTGGGTACCCATTATCTTTTTGATTACATTTGGGCAGACAAGGGACTTGGCACTATAGAGCAGATATTTGATTTTATCAAGATGGATGGAAGTATACAGTAACGTTTTATTTGAATGGTTGATGTGTGAATTTCATTCTTTCTATAATAGATATGTATTAGGAAATTGTGTCACAGTGGAACGGTTCACTGTGTATGCGATACTAGTAGGTTGGATTCCCATTGATACTACCTCCCTGCTGATAGGAAATATTTTATTCTTTATCAAAGTCCACATAGACATAAAGTAGAGAAAAACCATACTTATTTTTAAGAGTATTTCGCTAATGATGTTAGCAGCAAAGTCTAGTTCTGAGCGGAAATTCCGCTTTTTTACCAGAAATCCTCTTCCTAAGGGCTTTGAACTTTTAGTCGTAGTAGGTAGCGGCACTCGTATTTATTTTTATATTTATATAAGTAAATTATTATGTAACATATAGGATGTAACTTTTAAGTAAGTCTATTATAGATAATTAGTTCATTTGTACACCAACCTAAAATCCTGTGTTCAATGATCTTTTTACTGTAGGGGTTGCCTGGAAGAGATCACCTGCGGTGATAAGGCTGCCCTTACATCTATGCTTTTCTGAATGATTGTTTTTGATCTTTTGTTTTTGAATCTTGTTGATGTAATAAAGACTTCAATAAAATAAATAAACATCTTGTCATACAAAATAAGTTAGTATACATAACATACATTTACAATCACTAAAAGTGTCTACAATTTCTTTCAATTTGTCCCCTGTTAATTTAGACTGACAACAGAGTGGTGTGAATGTTTGCTCAGCTAATAATATTAGGCGCTTGAATATGTAAAATAAGTTACCGTATATTTTAATTAAATCAAATCCAAGATAAAATAATGAAGTAAAACTCTTTGCTTTTTAAATTTGATTCACTCAGTATTAGTTGAAAATGTAAAATATAATAATATGATAAGTGGGGAACGGAGTGTATTAACACTAGGTTCCCAGGTTCCCTTTACCTATCCTGCTATAGGCGGGATGACGTATGGAATCGGATTATGACTGTGAACGAAACGATTGTAATAATATTAATGATCATTATATTATTTTAATTTGCCCGCATTGAGGGAGGGAGTAAGAGTGTTATAATATCACGTTGTTTCTGCTTATCTTCTTTACGGGAAAAAGCGTGAAGCTGTATATTTTTTTCTTTTTTATATAAAAAAATATTAAATAACGAACATTAAGCTACACAATTTGAAATAAATATTTTCCGGATAAAATCTTGTAGCGTTAACTTAAGTACGACAGAAATGTCGTTTTGTAACATTCACGAATACTGCTAATGGAGGAGGGACATGAAAGGAGTAGTTATTGTCTGTAAGTCAAAAGGGTTTCCCGAGGGAGGCATACCGAAAAAAATTGTAAATTTTCCTCACTTGTCGCAATATAAGGATCCATCTTGTTAAGATAAATGTTTATTTTTATTATTTTATTGGAGTGAGTAGTAAAGACGTTGGTTTTACGTAGTAAATTTAAGTATTCTGCTGATATTTTATGTCAATCAGTTACATATATTACTATGTCTAGTAAAGCGCTAAGACACTTCACTTCCTTTTTTCGACCCAATTTTCAAAATATTACATATAGACTTCCTTCCTTCTTATCAGAGCGAGGATATGAAAATATTTTCTTACCTCGAGTAAGGGTCGAACCCACAACCATCACATTTAGAGGCAGAGAGAGTTGTCCCACAGTACTACGAAGGCGTATATTTTTCAAAACAAAAAATCAGCGTCACGCTGTATCCCGCACACAGCAGAGTAGGCAGAGGGAACTAGTGTTAAGACACTTCGTTCCCCACTTTCCGGCAAATTCTAGAGGTATTGCGTGCTGAGTAAGAAGTCAACAGGACACCAGAGGAAATGTTTCATTTCCTCGAGTGGGGATCGAACAAAAAACCAGTCGCGTTTACAGTCACACTTTGTGTCCATGAGCCACGACCGGCCTCAAGTTTTAAAATTTTGCTGGGCAACGGGCCCTTTAGTTTGAATTAAAATATCGGGAAATCAGATAATACTTATTTAATTTAAAGCTATATTCAGTCCAGGAAGACTAAGCTAAGGTTTGCATTCATTTGAGTTATTTATATGAGTCATTTTGTATATTTTATTTCTTCTCTATTGTTCTAATCATAAATTTTATTTTCAAAAGTGTATTTTGGTTCTATTTTCATGTACACTCACTCAAATACAAAACCTACTTCACTCCTTTAAATAATAATTAAGTACTAAATACTTGTTTGTTATGGGATCATGTTAAATTAAAGCAAGTTTTTATATTTATAAAAATAATATATATATATGTTTGATATTTAATTTACATAGAATTGATGTTTATTTATCAATTTTAATTATTTTTATCAATCTGCATTTATATCTGAAACAATAATAATAATTATTATTACATTAATTAATATAATATTGATAGTAAATCATTAAATAATTTATAATTATATTTTACTATAAACTATAATTTATTGTTCCACTTTATTTCTTAAGGAACCTACAAACAAATGTCGTCGGTCTATGCAGCATAGATCCGTCTGTGCGTTGACTGACAGTCACTTACGGAATAATTTTATTTATACGACTATATAACAAACCGCATTTAGTCTACTAAGTTTTTATTAAAAACTTAGTGGCCCAAAAGCGGCTTTGCTTATCTGCACCTATACACAAAAAAGCAAAATTTCAGATAATTCAATATAAAAATTATATACATATATTAATTTTGTCAGATAACATTCTTGAAAAACGCATAACTTTTTTATTTATAAGACGATTAAAATATATAAAATGTATAAATATAGGCTTCAAGGCTTAAAATAAGTAAATCATAAAATATTGATTGCCAAAATACATTTTTACAAACAAACACACCGACAAACAGGTAAAAATTTTAAAATTATAATTTTTTCTTTTATTATTTAATAACGACTGGTTGTGGGTTCGATCCCCACTCGAGGAGATGAAATATTTACTCAAATTTATATTTTCATCTCTTCGCTCTGGTGTCGAGGCAAAAGTGCGGCGTTGAGTTCTGCCACTCAACACGCAATGCCTCCAAAATTCGGCAGAAAGTGGGGAACGCAGTATCTTAACACTAGGTTCCCTCTGCCTACCCTGCTGTGTGCGGGATACAGCGTGAAGCTAATTTGATTTAATTGAATTATTTAATACGACCAATAACAATTTTCTTATACATCTTCCATGTGGGTACAGACGTCCATTACTATTTTATTATAAATATAGATTAAAACTAAATTATACAAAATCTTTACATAAATTGTAACCTATGTGTTATATTGTTTCTGTTATATTACTTTAAAGTGTAATCTAAATCCGTTTAGTAGTTTTTGAGTGAGAGTAGAACAAACATTCATCCAACTTTCATGTTTATTAATACAATTTTGTCATACTTAAACATCCTTTCTTCGTACAAGCTCCGACACCATTAGCGCCACATACGCAAGTATTACATTCTTCTTGGTAGACAGTGAACGGCGTACATTTTCCAGAGATTTCTAAAAATATAAAAACAAAATTGCTTGACGCTGTATCCCGCATACAGCAGGGTAGAGGAACCCAGTGTTAAGACACGTTCGGTCTGTTTCCCATCTTAGGCCGAATTTTTTGAGACATTGCGCGTTCAGTGGCGGAGTTAGCAACGGGGTTCTTGCCTTGCTGCCAGAGCGAAGAAATGAAAATATTAAAAAAAATCCAAAAGTGGGTATCCAACCCACAATTGCCGCGTTTCCAGTCTCACCCTTGTGCCCCTGCGCCACGTCTGTCTCGAATAATATATAAAAAAAATATAGGTTTAAATTCCGTTTATTAGTAATATTGACTAATATATGTATTGTAATAAAAAAATATTAATGGCTGTTACAGGAACTTTTTAGAAATGAAAAAAAAACAGTATTATATTTAATTTACTTTAGCTTCACGCTTTATCCCGCATATAGCAGGATAAGTAACATAGAAACTAGTATTTCGCATATGAACTTAGTTTTTCGCCCAAATTTAAGACACTGTTTGTTGAGTCACCATTTAACGCTGTTACATTATTTATAGGTAATATGAATTATATATATATTAAAATTTTAGTAAAATTAATACTAATTATTTACAAATAGCTACCTTGTTTCCATAATAGCGTATTATCCATGTAACGCAGATGTACTGAAGAAATAAGCTGAAAAAAAGTAAATAACACAAAATTAATTACTTTTTAGGGTTCCGCACCTTTTAAGGAAAAAAGAACCCTCATAAGATCACTTTGTTGTCCGTCTGTCTGCCAAGAGCCTTTACGTAGGGAACGCTTGGAGAAATCGAGTTGAAATTCAAACCATATTCCTAGATCTACGACCCCATGATTTCCTAAAAATAAAAGGTGTTTCTACATTGAATTAAAAAAAAAGGTATGGCCGTTTAAATAGCAAAAAACGCGTATTTCGACACTACAAAAAAAGGGAACAAAAATTAATAGGATACTTCCCGTAAATATACGTATGTCCTGATAAACGTAAAATTATAAAATTTACCACCGAACATCTATAGGTAGTACTAAAATGGTAGTACTTTTAGAAAAAAAATCTGAAAATTCTACGCTAGTTCAAATGAAGTATCAGATAAAAGGGCTCTGGCTAAGCTAATCCTGAATTTCAGAAAAAGCTCTAGACCACCACCTTCTTGCCTGGAACTTACGGCCAAATCCGACTTGCTCTTGTCTGGTTTATCCGTAAATGACGACGGATGATGACACTAATATGACGTGATGCATGTAAATATTTTGAACTAATATATTGAAACTTAGAAATAAGAGTAGTTATAGATTTTTTTGCTTACGATTAAAACTGCAAACTTAAGTTTGTTAACTTTTTTCGCCGCATCATCAAAACCTAAAAGGTATTTATGAAATTGGTACAGAACCCTTTGTGAGCGAGTCCGACTTGCGTAAGGTTAGATTTTTCTTAAATACATTTAAATAAAGATTCATACATTTTAAACGAGCGTATCTGCACGGGAGCCCCTAGTATATTAATTAATAAATAACAAGAACAAAAAATATAGTACACTAATGCAATTGACAAGGACATTTCTTTTCAAGATTGCAAAGTGGTTGTAATAACGAAATATTTAATTATTTTCTATTACATTTAAATTCAACAAGAAAATTTTTGCAATAAGCACAGAGCAAATTACGGAGAGTCAGCTCTAGATTCAATGTTTTATAGCGAACTAAGTCATCTGTCCAGTGTATCTACGAATATTAACGATGTCTCATGTGAAAATCGTCAGCTTTACACCAGAACACATCAATTGTTTGGAGTTATGGTTTCTTTAAGTAGGAACATGATCGGCAATCATCTATTTTATTTAAGGAATTTAAAAATATTTATATTATTATAGTTATAAATTTCTTAATGATTATATTAAGAATACAAAACTGTCTTATTTCTTTCAGAGGTACAATAAAAGCAAGAATATTTAAAAAAATACAACATTTTTAAAATTAAATTGAAAACCATACTCACCGCAAGTAATAAAACGATACGCATATACATTTTTTCGATTAAGAAATAATTTATATCGGAGTTCGAACACAATTTGCTATCAAGAACGATGCCGCGACACTGTTCGATAAATCCTTATGTATACAACGTTTTCTTTATATATTTTGCTTAAGTACAACGGGTATTTTAAGGTTAAAAAGGCCAGGCCAGTCGTGGCGCAGGGGCACAAGTGTGTGACTGCAAACGCGATTGTGGGTTCGATTCTTACTCGAGGAAATGAAATATCCTTCGTTCTACTGTCAAGGTAAAGCGCGGCGTTGAGTTCGCCCACTAAACACGCAGTGCATACAAAATTGTCTCCCTCTGCCTACTACTACCTAATTTTAAGATTTAGTTTAGTAAAAAAAGGTAGGGTAGTCAGAGATAACCTAGTATCAAGACACTCAGTTCTCCACGCCAATTCGAGATGTTGCGTGTTGAGTAGCGGCAATTAACACTGCAATTCATCTTTCCAGAGGGAATAAATGAGAATAATTAATTCCTCAAATGGTAAATGGTAATTGTACCTACAACTATCGCATTGGCAAATTTGAACGGGCAAAAATGGATTTTTCTTTTTTATGTCTTAAAGTCGATACAAACAAATCAGCAGGAGACGACTAGTTTGAATATTATAATTAAATTTAACTGCCACGAACAACAGGTTTTTCCAATATCATTTAGAGAGATATGCCCTTGAAGATCGTAAAGAACAAGGGTAATTTTGCATTTATTGGTTTTTCCCCCTTATACAGTTCTTATCGAATTAATAGCAATTTTATTAATAATTAACATTTTTTTATCTTAACGTTTCATGGTTTGATTCTCACTAGAGAACTGATTGATGTTTCCACTTTGGTAAGAACAGGCGCAGAGTTGATTTACACCACTCAATTACTCAGTATAATGTCACATTTATAAAATTATGGCGGAAAAGGTAAAACGCGGTGACTGTGCACTGCGTCCTATCTGCCTATTCCACATTGCGGGAAAAAGGTCTAGAAAAATAATGATATTAGAACAGTTATTCTTTTTAATCTCACGTTGTATGCTAATGTGAATCTAGTGAGACACTACATCGCCCCCCCTTTCTGCTTATTTTTTGAGTCATTGAATGTACGCAGTTTTCAATGACGTGCTAAGTTTGTTAATGTTTAAATAAAATGAAATTTTTAAATGAAAATAATTCATCCTACCGTTGGAAATCGAACCTACAATCTTTACGTTTTCAGTCAGACTCTATGCTACTGGGCCACGTCACTTTTGTGTATTGTTTTAAAGACCTATTTGTTCTAGCATAAATGATTTTTTACTCATTTTGAAATTGTATTATTCAGGATAATCTTTGAATTATAATTACTTAAAGTAGCCTCGACCGTAATTATAATTTTTACTATTTTTTAATTTGGCGTGCTTTAACAGACTGAGTTAATTGATTTAAAAATTTAATTTAATTTTATAGCACACCTATGCAAAGTGTAAATTTTCAAAAATTGTTGCTAATGTTGTAATATGACGCCTCCTGGTCGGTTTCCAGGAGGTGTGGGTTCGACTTCCGCTACGTTAAAATTTTTGTACGTTTTATAAATAAGTATTTTTTTTCGTAAGAGTAGAATAGCACTTTAAAAATGTTAAAATAAAAAGATAGATATTTAAAGGTTATAGTTATTATCCTTGTTTTCATTGGATAATTTGCATTTGACCTTCTTTTTTAATAATAAAACTACTGTATTTATGTAAATATTAGTGCCATATTAGCGCAGTAGTAGGTACAAGCGAGTAACTGTAAACGCGACGGTTGTGGGTTTGATGGGGAAGTTATTTAAGACTTACTTATCCTCGCTTTGGTAACAAGCTTTGCCTTGTTTGTAGCGTTGAGTTACGACACCCAACACGCTGTATTTCGAAGTTAGCACTAGATTTTCTTTGCTTATCTTGCTGTGTGCGGGATACAGTACAAAATTAAAAAAATATAAACAACATACTTTAACGATAACAAAGAACTTGAGAGTTTATACAAAACATTTTTGAATACAACGATATTTTATTTAAGCTTAAACTTATACTTGTTTCTTAAAACAGAGCAGTGTTTGACTGTAAATGCGGTCGCGAGTTCGATATCCTTACATGAGAATGGGGTGGTTTATTATTATTGAGTTAGGCAAACCCCCGTTTTCATTTCTTCCACTCAACATACAATGTCTTAAATAAAATTTTGTTGCACTTGGCTTTCTAAAATAAAACATAATTTAAACGACATTTTGTCATTCTTTATTTTTTTGCGTCGCAATTTAAGCAGAAAGTAGCTAGTCTACCGCCCGAATTCAGTATATTATGCGCTAAGTCATCACTCGAGTGGGATTTGAATGAGCAACCACTGCCCTCGCTCAATAATTAGTTTTCTATAGGTATGATATAACGCTTTTCATACTTAGCATGGTTTCAGCGTACAGAGAGCTACTCCATCATCAGTACACACGCACGAATTACAATCTTCTTGGTATTTTGAAAGCGGCGTTCCAAATTTCTAAAATAAATAGAAAATATGTTATTTATTCTTACGTACGTTGTTATACTATGATAAAATAAATAAATTAGCTTCACGCTGTATCCCACATACAGGAGGGTAGGGAGAGGGAACCTAGTATTAAGACACTCCGTTCCCCACTTTCTGCCGAATTCTGGAGGTGTTGCGTGTTGAGTGGCAGAACTCAACGCCGCGCTTAGCCTCGACACCAGAGCGAAGAAATGGAAATATAAATTTAAGTAAATACTTCATATCCTCGAGTTGAGATACTAGAATGATGAACTGTTAAAACTGATAAACTGTTAAATAGAATAAACTTTTTATCGAATAATTTGAAAAGTATCAATTAAAAAATCAGTCGAGTGCAATGCGGACTCGCCTTCTGATCTGGTACCATATCGGTTTCAGGATTATATGTCAACGGAAAGTACTACTTATAAAAAATGACAAACTTAAGTTAAGTCACTTTACTTCACTTTACACACTTATTTTCGAGTTTGTGATATACAAATTCATATATGATAAAAATGAATTTCAAAAAATATTTAATATGAATTCATTTTTATATTACCTCGTTTCCATAAAAGCGTATTATCCAAAAACCGTAGTTGTACAGAAATTAGCTGGAACAATTTTTTTCTTGAAATTTATTCTACAGCAGCGTAAAGTTATATTGATATATTCAATTATATAAAAAAATTGTCTTATTTTCCACACATTCATATGTTGAGTATTGGAAATTAGCTCCACCTTCTGTCCTGCCAGAGAGGATTTCCCATTTATAAAGTAGCCACGGCCCACTCGCGGCTTCGCCAGCATACCACTCATATATTTTTATTATACTCCATTTGTCAATGATTGATTGTAAAATTTATACATTCAATCATTTTTCACAACTTTTAGATAGTCCAAGCGCTAGACTCCTGAAAGAATGTCATAAGACGCAAGGGCGCCCCCCGTGGGACTCGAGCCTAGGCTTGCGGCCGTAAACATTTCCTTGATAATGGAATCACTACCACTCGTAAGTTTTAATATCTTTTTCAAATAAAATACGTTAAAATATCATTTTTAACAATTTTTTGTCTCAAAATGTCTTATTGTGACTTATTTATAAAAGCTAGATATCTCGGAGTTTTTGTTAGACAGGAGAGGTAATATAATGCACTTACTTGCATATATGTAACTATTCCTGCGGCGCACGGTTAAATTAATACGATAGCACTATTGAGGAATGTGGTTTTCATATAAGACACAAAAAAGTAAATCCAACCAGCAGTTCTAGAGATTTTAGCGTTTGAACTAACAAACAAATTATTCCGCTTTATTACATAAGTATAGATTTTGTTTACAGTATATATCTAATATCTGTATATAAAAAGTACTTTTTCGTTATTGAGTAACTGACAGACAACAAATACATCAAACTATACTATAATTGGAATGTTGAGTATTGGTACCATAAATGAAGAACTGAACTGAATTGAGTATTGGTAAGTAAGTATAGTAGGTTAGGAAGCGTAGGGGAGCTATAATAAAGTATTTCTCAAAATTCCTATTAGTCCAATACAAATGAGATGTTTCATTTTACGTCTTAAAATCATCACAAACAAAGTTATTATGTTAATAACGATGGTTAAACTTTCTTAATATAAATAATTTCTAAAATTAAATTTAAAAACAATAAATTATAATCACTTATTTTTATAAAAAAAAAAACATATTTTCAATACTTACTGCAAGTAATAAAATAACACGCGTATACATTTTTCTATTAAGAAATAATACCATAATACGGGCACAATTTGTTACTAAGAAGACGTGTGACACTGCGGACAAGTATTTACTTATACTAGGTATTGATTATATATTTTTAGATTTTCTTTGCTTCACGCTTGGTAGTAAAAACCTATTGTTAACGCACATCGTTCCTCACATTCAAGCCCAATTTTCAAGACGCTATGTGTTGAGTGACGGGGCTCAACGCCAGATTTTGTCTTGCTGTAAGTGCAAAGGAAAGAAAGATTTTTTTCTTCACGGGATACACCACATTACATTTTACAATGTGGGCTACGTAAGTGTCCTAATAAAAGTCGAGTGGCAAGTCTGAAGATTAATGATTTGAAAACTAAATATGTAGCAAGAGTGACTGGTACAAGAGACGTAATATCTATATTCCGAATGACGTAAAAAGCACGAGGACCTCATGGACGGTATGTAAATTACACATATTTGCAAATGAAAGGGTTATGCAGAGACCGTGCCGCAATATACTCTTCATTTCTGATCTCAGTCAATTACTATCGCTGCCTTTTCTGCAAAATTCATTACTTTTTCAACATCATACTGTATCCCGCATAAAGCAGTATAGGCAGAGATAACCTGGAAACCTATTACTAAGAAACTCCTTTTCCATTAACTACTTACCGCTGTATTCTGGAGGCATTGTGAGGGATTGTTGAGTGTCGGAACTCAACGCCGCACTTGAGCCGCCTCGACGGCAGAGCAAAGAACTATTTAATATTTCATTTCCTCGAGTGGCAATCGAACCCACAACCTGTTGTATTTACAGTCACACTGCCCCTGCGCCACGATTGGCGTCATACAACAAAAACTATAAATAATTAAATAATAATATTTACTTTTGATTCAGTCCAATATTAAAAGTTATTTTAATTACTTTAGACTCTAGAGATATTTGGGAAAATTTAATATTTTGGAAATACTCAGATTCTTAAAGAAATTTGGCTAATACAGCCCGACTGTGGGATCTGCGGTAGTGTTTTTTTTTCTCAATAATAGCCATTTAAAAACGTACACCCATTTTAGCGGGCTTTCTATTGTCCCAGCAAATATGGGGGTGGGGGGAGCGGCATGAATGTTTCATGTAGACGCTTTCAGTTGTTTAAACACTCGACGAGATTATTCGCGATGACAGCGCAGACGGAAAAATGCTGTCTTTTACACCGTTTGAGGGTTGCGATTGAATTTTAAAAATGATCTTTTATGTTCCAATCTCGTGTTTGTATTTGTCTGTATGTATATTGTTCTTTTTAGTTTGTTTGTTATTCTTGCTGTTAGGTTCACGCTGTATTCTACACATGGCAGGGTATTCAGGGGGAACCTGGGAAACGAGTTTAAAACACTCCTACTGACTCCTAAATTTTTTTGAGAAGCGCAACTTAACGCGGCGTTTTGCCTCGTGACAAAACGTTACACGTTTGTGTGCTTGCAGCCAGAAGACGTCTTCTTTTCTTTCTTATTCTTGTTATTTTTTTTTACTGAGACTAGCGTGGCGCAGTGGCACAGAGGGGTGTAATCGTAATGGTTGTGGATTCGAGGTCAGCTCGAGGTCACGTTGAAAACATATGATTTTAAAACATATAATGTCACTCTCACACGTTGAAAACATATAATTTTAATATATGACGGCGCATTGCTAGCGCCTTCTGTCGGAACGAGCTTGATAACTATCAAGCTGGCGGAGCGTCGTGTCGATGGTCAGCGCGGCCATGTTGAACGTCACTTTTGGATTTGAATGTCAACGGTTGCGTACCACGTTTGCGACGAATCGCTGTTGTTCCGAATAATCTTGTGCATTATAATTAAGAAGTGATTAAAAGTGATTTATTAAGTAATTCCTTAAATTGGCAGTGAATGTATTTTAGTGATATTTTGTGCAATTAAATAACTTGATTGTGAACTGGGTGGTTCTTTAGTTCCCACCCACATCTTATAGGAATGATGTCTGATCTTGATGGTGAGGAGCAGCCGCTCAGTTCAGAAGTGGGATCCCATGCGCTATCGACTGAGGAAAAACAACCACCTGACGAAAATAGCGCGTTGAAGTTGTTAAGTAATATGGAAATCTTACTTACTCGAATGTTAGCGACGACGCAACCACCGGTGGCAACTGCTAGCGAACAGTCTACTGCAGTGAAACTCTTAGAGTTTAATCCGGAAGATGCAGACGCGGATATAGAAAATTGGTGTAAGATTACAGAGCTTATAGTACTGAGTAAACATTTAGAGGGTGTAGATTTACTTGTGGCTCTTACCAGTGCACTAAAAGGACGCGCAGCCTCTTGCTTGACCAAGTTAAATTTGAATGAGCTGACATGGGAGACTGTAAAACAGAGTTTAATGGCCAGATTTTGTAAACCAAAATTATTTCAAGACTACTTTGATGAAATACTGCGTTTTCAAATTGGAATAAAAGAGACTGCAGCAGAAGCTGGCCTGCGCTTATGGAATATGATCGAAACTATACCTAAAACGCGAATGCCAGAAGATGTTATAACTGGATTCGTCGTATCGGTCTTATGTCAGAAGGATGGTTTGGTACGCCGTGAGCTAAACGCATATACTGTCACTACCAAGCCTCAGCTGTTTAGAATCTTAAGAGGCATTTCTTTTAAGCGAAGATCGGAGGTTACTGAAATCCAAGAACCTGATTTCAAGCGACCTAGAATTGCGGATGCAAGATTTCCTGGTAAATGTCATTTTTGTGGAATTCCGGGACACCGGCAAGCCGACTGTAAAAAGCGTTTTCGAGAAGATTCTTCTGGGATGACTAAGCAGCAAGATCTGTCAAATGCAACACGTGCCTCCGAGAAAACTTCTACCGTAACCTGCTACATATGTGGTCAAGCTGGACATGTATCAACAAACTGTAGAGAAAAGGGAAAAGGCGGTGGATCTACTGCAAAGAAAGAGGTCAATATTTGCGAACAACGGCTGTCGAGGGGCACCTTGACGACGTCATCCGGTGAGTCAGTACTCTTTTTGTTTGATAGCGGATCGTCTTGCTCGTTGATTAAAGAGAGCTATTCTAGTAAGTTCCCAGGTACTGTGCGCAATGACCTCGTGTATCTTACAGGCATCGGAGGCGATGAAATAAAATCTACGTCACAAATTTCTAGTGAGGTTAATCTTGGACATTTTATGAAACTCTTGACATTTCATGTAGTACCAGACTCATGCCTTACGGACCCTGTTATAATAGGTAGGGACATTTTAGATAACGGTGTGAGCGTCAAAATTAATAATGATAATTTGATTTTTTATTTTGAGGAACAAGTACAAGTTTGTGAGTCGATTGCTACCCAGCCGGACTTTACTCGGATAGATACGGATTTGACAGCTCATGATAGAGATACCCTTATTAGACTATTGACCAAATATGCTAGCAGTTTCGTCGATGGTGTTTCCCGTAGACGCGTGAACACAGGAGAGCTAGAAATTGATTTAGTAGATCCATATAAAACCGTTCAACGACGCCCATATAGATTAGCGCCAATTGAAAAGCAAATAGTTAGAGAAAAGGTTCAAGAGCTCCTCGATGCGGGTGTAATTCGAGAAAGCTCATCCCCATTTGCGAGTCCAATTCTTTTGGTAAAAAAAAAAGATAACACCGAGAGAATGTGTGTCGATTACCGGGAGCTTAACTCTAATACACGACCCGAACACTATCCACTACCTCGTATTGAGGAACAAATAGATCAGCTCGGTGGTGCTCATTATTTCTCTTCCCTGGATATGGCATCAGGGTTTCACCAGATCCCTATTCACCATGACTCAATAGAAAAGACAGCGTTTGTGACGCCAGAAGGGCAGTATGAGTATCTAGCCATGCCCTTCGGGTTACGCAATGCTCCTTCGGTATATCAACGCTGCATCACAAAAGCTGTCCATCAACTAAAAAAAAACCTCTGATTTACATGGATGACGTATTATGCTATTCTGGTGATATATCTGAGGGTCTTAAACGGCTGGATGAGGTCTTGTCTGCTCTTTGTACCGCTGGTTTCTCTTTAAACCTTAAAAAATGTAAATTTATGAAAAAGAAAATTGATTTCTTGGGTTATTCTATTCAGTGCGGAGAGGTGGGACCAAACTTACACAAGATACAGGCTTTAATAGATTCTCCCCAGCCTAAAACTGCGACACAAGTCCGTCAATTTCTAGGCCTTGCCTCGTATTTCCGAAAATTTATCCCAGGATTTACAAACATTGTTGGCCCGTTGTATCCCTTAACAAAGTTGAAAGGCCCTATAAAGTGGGAAGAAAAACATGAACGTATCCGTAATACCATTATAAAGATACTTACCTCCGAACCAGTTCTGATGATCTTTGACCCGAACTTATCCGTTGAATTGCATTGCGATGCTAGCTCGGAGGGTTATGGGGCGATCTTAATTCAGAAAAAGAAGGACCTACCCCATGTTGTAGAATACTTTAGCCGACGAACATCTGAAGTAGAGTCCCGTTACCACTCGTACGAACTGGAAACGCTGGCAGTTGTACGAGCGGTAGAGCACTTCCGGCATTATTTATACGGTCGTCGTTTCAAAGTTTTCACGGACTGTAACTCATTAAAAGCTTCGAAATCTAAAACTGACCTAACCCCACGTGTTCATCGCTGGTGGGCATTTTTACAAGCCTACGATTTTGATATCATATATCCCGAAGGTCGTGGCATGGAACATGCGGATTATCTTTCTAGAAATCCCCTGCCAGACCCCAATAGCTTAGTTTCTGAATCACAAGTTTCTTCAAAACCTATAACTCAGAAAATAAATTTTGTAGAATTACATCAGGGCTGGCTTTCTGTTGAACAGAAACGTGACGTGGAGGTCCAAGACTTGATCAACAAGTATAATAATAACGATTTTCCCGAAACGGTTGGTCAGACATATGACGTTAGGGATGGTATTCTTTATAGGAAGGTCGTAAGAAACAAAATTATATCATGGTTGCCAGTCGTCCCTCGTTCCCTAATATGGACTTTGATCAATCACGTTCATAATGAGTTACAACATCTGGGTAGTGACAAAACACTGGACAAACTGTACGAACAGTACTGGTTCCCTCAGATGTCCAAGTGCGTTAGAAAATTTATTGACTCCTGCATTGTCTGTAAGGCATCAAATGGTCCCTCGGGTGCTCAGCCTGTGCAGCTCCACTCTATTCCAAAAGCTCCTGTACCGTGGCACACGATTCATATAGACTTCACCGGCAAACTAAGTGGAAAAAGTGACCGTAAGGAATATTGTTCAGTAATTATTGACGCATTCACTAAATACGTATTATTAGAGCATACCTCTTCATTAGATGCAGCCAGTGCAGTTCAAGCTGTTAAAAATGCCGTTTGCCTTTTTGGAGCACCTAAGCGTATAATAGCTGATCAAGGCAGGTGTTACATTAGCCAGGTTTTCAAGAACTTTTGTTCTGAACATAACAATTAGCTGCATTTTATAGCAACTGGCGCCAGCAGGGCAAACGGGCAAGTAGAGCGTGTGATGCGCACTTTGAAAAGTTTGCTAACGATTATCGAAAACGATCCCAATAAAGCGTGGCGTGACGAGTTAGGTAATGTGCAATTAGCGCTTAATAGTACTAGGTCTACAGTCACTAAATTTACGCCAACAGAACTCATGTTCGGTATCCGTTCTCAATCTCTAGGTATGTCGAGAATTAGGTCTTCAAGTCCAGATTCAGAACAAGAACAGCGAATTGACGTAGAGTCAGCCAGGCAAGATGCGTCTCTTAACATACAAAGGGCAGCCGCATCTGACACTTTACGATTTAACAAAGGTCGAGCTACTGTCAAGCCATTTGCTAAAGGCGATTTTGTATTTATCAAAAATTGCGAACGCAACCAAACCAAGTTAGATAGGAAGTTTAGGGGTCCGTATGTAATAGTAGCAGTATTAGATAATGACCGTTACGAGTTAAAAAACATTGTCGGTTCACATCGTACCTTTAAATACGCGCACGAGAACTTGCGTCCAGTACCTCGCGGTCATGACGGGTTAGTTGAAATATCTACTAGTTTGATGACTGAAGAAGAGGCCATGACGGCGCCGGAAGACGTTGAACTTGATAATAGTCACCTCGACAGACCGAATAGCTGTGAAACAATGAGTGCAGTGTCCGATACACTGTCCGCAGGATCAGACACACTTACAGCGGAGTCTGATACCCTAAGTAATATCTCAGATCGCGAAATCATTGAGCATGAGGTCCAAATTCACGCAGAGCAAGACAGTTCGTAACTTATAGGTATGTGTAATCTGTAAGGATTGTTTGCATGTAGCTTACTTAACTATGTTGGCACGTTGAGTTAGAAGAGTTATTGAGTAACGTGGTGTGTGGAAGGTGGTCGAAAGGATAATGTCGTCCGGGCCATGCAGCTGATAGCGGCTGGTCGAAGGGACACATTCATCCGGTCCAACCTTAAGTGTTCATTGGTCGAAGGGACAGTGTTGTCCGGGCCATGCAAGTGTAGCTGGTCGAAAGGACACACCCGTCCGGTCCAAATTCCAAATTGATACTGTGCGAAAAATTTAACCTAAGGGTAGGTCATGCCGTGATTAAAAAAAAAGGTGCCGTCCGGTCCATGAGTGGTCGAAAGGACACACGCTTTTTATTTTATTCTGAGACAGTTAATGCAGTTGTATGACAGTACCATTACGTAACAATCCATGACTAGTAGACACTAGTCATAGATTGTCAGGTTGGACGAGCGGGTAGATTTACTGACCATCCGTCCGTTTTATTGTGCCATTGTTACAGGACTGCAACCAGATGCGCCCGGGGACGGTCGAAAGTCAGTCCGGCCGTGACGGCGCATTGCTAGCGCCTTCTGTCGGAACGAGCTTGATAACTATCAAGCTGGCGGAGCGTCGTGTCGATGGTCAGCGCGGCCATGTTGAACGTCACTTTTGGATTTGAATGTCAACGGTTGCGTACCACGTTTGCGACGAATCGCTGTTGTTCCGAATAATCTTGTGCATTATAATTAAGAAGTGATTAAAAGTGATTTATTAAGTAATTCCTTAAATTGGCAGTGAATGTATTTTAGTGATATTTTGTGCAATTAAATAACTTGATTGTGAACTGGGTGGTTCTTTAGTTCCCACCCACATCTTATAGGAATGATGTCTGATCTTGATGGTGAGGAGCAGCCGCTCAGTTATATTTTATTTATGTAATTTTAAATATATTTTATTTATAAAAATGCCTTTTTTCACAAAATTGCCAAGTAAATATTTTATGAAAAAGATATACCAAGAAACATAAATACAAAACAATAACTGCAAAACAAACTACGATTTATACGGTTATACTATATTAATATATTTTTTATATTATAATGTTAAAAATGTTACTTATTATAATAAGTTTGATTAATAATTCTGCCTTTTTTCCAGCTTTAAATATTAGTTTATTTTTTTTAGGAATCGGACAAATAACCTCATACTCCGAATGCGTTATTAAAATGAATAATAAATTAATCTTAATAAAACTGTAGCTGTTCTGTGACGCAGAGGCAGGCACGGACAACGTGTAATTAATTGCTTTCATGGGTATTTAGAGGGAACCTGGGAACATGGTATTAATCTTCAGATTTGCCTAGTTATATATAGTACCTCTATATTTTATACAACCATAAAACTTAAATAATTAATTACTAATAAGCACGTTTTAAAACACAATTTCACATTTTTTTAATAAAATTTCAATATAATATACTGGTAAATTAAAAAACAATAATACAATTAAAAATATTACTTATTTAGAAAACGTATAAAAATTTGAACGCAGCGGGACTCGAACCCGCGCCTCCTGGAAACCGACCAGGCGCTCTGACCACTAAGCCATGCGTTCTCGCCAAGCTACGTCGAAATTTTTATACGCTTGTTACAACTTATTTATAAATTTTTATACGTTTTCTAAATAAGTATTTTTCTTTCCTAAGTGTGGAATAACACTTTAAAAAATGTTTAAAAATATTAATTAAAATATATCTGCAATTAAATATTTTTCGTTGTATCTCAAAGAAAAAAGGGGCTTTGTATTTTTTTTATATTTCCCAATTAACACTTCATCGTTCTCTCGAACGGAAAAACGGGCGTATAAACGGAATCTGCCAGTGATAGCTACCCGACCCTTGCTTTAAACTAAGAATAATAGCTCGAGGCGTTCAGCGAGTTATAATTAGTTTGAGATTCTTAATTTTTCAAGAATACAGCGTCGATACTGAGAGCAACCAACCACAACGGAATTTTATTTGCTCGTAGACGCTATTACTACCTCTTGGATATTATTTCTTTCCTATATTCTTATTCTTAAGTGTTTTTCTTAGTTTGATTGTAGGTGAGACTGAGGCCAGCCGTGGCTCAAGGGCACAATGTACATTTGTAATAGCAACAGGTTGTGGGTTTGATTCCCACTTCAGGAAATAAAAATATTTATAATTTTTATTTTTTCGTTTTGGTTGGGAGGCGAATCGCGGCGTTGAGCTCCGTCTCTCAATACGGTATGCCTCGAGATTTCAGCGGAAAGCGAGGAACGGAGTCTCTGCGCCACTTATTTACAATTACCTAAATGTACATTAAGTATCTATTACAATACTATTAAAGACTGGTCGCTTAATTAAATAAAAACTTGTATTTTACCTAGATAACATAATATAAAATAAATATATATATAAAAAAAACACCTCCATATACATCCCAATTAGTACCGGCCATTTTATACTCCAGAGGTATCTACGTGTCGTAATTGGTTTTCAAATGTTGTTCGCGTGGAAACGTCGAGAGGTATCGCTGAAACTTTAAAATATAACTATGGAAGTTCTTATAAATACATATACATCACATATTTAAAAAGTTTTTTTTAGTTTCCAGCTTTTCTCCCATACTAGGACATATATGCAACAAGCGCGAAACGAATGTAATGTAACTTATGTTCTCACCAATGATTTACGATGGAATATTCTTAGCTCCCTGAAAAGATCTAGATTTACAGGGGCATCCACTATCTACACAGTCCCCAAACATCTTATACTTCCACACCTGCAAATTATATGGGAGAAGAAACAACTCACGCATAATCACCATCAATAAATCTCAAGGATTATCACACGAGTCTGGTCTTCATTCATACAAAATCAATCAAGAGTGCCATACATGTACCCACGCCGAAAACGCCATCGGCAAGTTTATCCGTCGAGCCACTGAATCACGAGTCACCGATATAATAGACTGTAACTTAAAGATAGCTTTCTGTCATAGATACCAAGAGTCCAAGAGACCAAGAATAAAATATATAATAACCCAAAACAATTTAACGCAACCACCGGAACAAAGCTAACCATAACAAATTGCAACTTCAATTCTTCTGTTGTGTAAAGGAGTAAATTTAAAAAAAGGAAAAAAGAACAGAAAATAAAAAAAGGCTTTCTTTGCTCCCATTAAAATCACCTTTGTTTGCCAGTTAGCACTTTCTGAAGTAGTTTTTTTTTTTCGTAGGTAAGATATATGTATGTTTTTTATGGTTTAAGTTGTTCATCGTGACGTATCAATCGTTTAGACGACTAGCAACTGTTACCGGTTTTCTATAATAAGTTATGGGTTAATTAATGGGTTATTCTAGGGCTATTTGATTCGATAATTACAAACATTCCAAATTAATAAATTTTCAAAAAAAAGAACACGTAAAACAAGCAAAATAGCGTTTCTAACCAGTACGTAGATACTATAAAATGTGCAAGTAAATTTTTAAGTTAAATTACTTTTCCGAAAGGACGTCAAAGATTTTCTTAATATTAATGAAACCTATAAATTCTTAATTGTTATAATTCGTTAAAAGACGTCAATTTTCATTAGTTGAAGAGAAAGTTTTTACAAACCTAAACGCTTGATTATTGGACTTGGAGTTGATGAATGGAATGCATTAAAAGTTTTATACCAGTCTAGAATATTTATTAACCCCACACTGAAATATATATGGATAGTATTATAGAAATAGAATCGCTTAAGAATTTAGAACATCTGATAAATGTAAAGTGTGACTGTAAAACCGACTGGTTGTGGGTTCGATCCCCACTCGAGGAGATGAAATATTTTCATTTCTTCGCTCTGGTGTCGAGGCAAAGCGCGGCGTTGAGTTCTGCCACTCAACACGCAATGCCTCCAAAATTCGGCAGAAAGTGGGGAACGGAGTGTCTTAACACTAGGTTCCCTCTGCCTACCCTGCTGTGTGCGGGATATAGCGTGAAGCTAATTTTTTTTTTTTGATAAATGTTATTATTGATTTTATTAAGTATGAATCCATAATGAATGAAGAGTATGAATCAAAACTTTATAATTCCTCTTGAAACTCTGTATATTCGTGAAAACGGCAAACTCGAAGAGAGCTCTAATTTAATTATTTCCACTTCTTCGGTAGGATCAACCTTGATGCTCGATACTAAACAAGTTCACCTCGCAAAGTTTCCAAAAAATACCAAAAAGCCAAAGAGTGACCTAATACCACGTTTGTCTGCTCATTCTGTAATATACCTACTGAAAATACATGAAAATAAAAAACATTCATACTAGTTTAAGCATTTTTTCCATACATTTGCAATATACAGCCGAGTGGGTCGGTTTTATGACGTATAAAATGTTTACTGCCAGATAATGTCACCGCTGATATCGGCCTTTTGATGACTCTGAATGGAATGCTCACAGTGTATGAAAAGTAATAGGACAATAAAATGAACGCAACGCTCTTTTAGTTCATATTACTTCATAATTCATTGTTGATATATTTTGAATTAACATTGATTTAGTATGTACTAATGACTTAAAGGTAATGACTTAAGTTGTGGGTTCAAATGTTTTTACAAAAAAAAATGCATAAATACATATAATTTTGTAATTTTAATGTTAGCGGTTAGTCGTGGCGCTGGGGCATAATCGTGTGATTGTAAACGCGACAGGTTGTGAATTCGATTCCCACTCGAGGAAATGAATGATCATGATATGCAGAAAAATATTTACTATTTTTCTGCATATCATGCTTTCTCTGGGATATAGCGTAAAGATGAGAAATAAACCCACGTAAAGAAATACAAATACTTCCGGGTTTAAAAATTGTGTAAGAAAATCTTGTAATATAATCAGTAAATATAAATAGGTAGGTCTTTAAATAGATTTTTATTATGGTGCATAATTATTATAAATAGAGAAAGTACGACTAAAGTTATACTAGACTAGAGGAAATAGCAATATAACATTAAATACCTAAGAATTTCCAAAGCAATATTTCATCAAATTTAAAGTAAATTGGATATTTCTTTACATAATACATCTCCTTTAAGGAAGTAGTTTATAACTGCCCCACGGGAGACATACGTTCGTCGTTGAAACCTAGTAATGTACGGTGCAAGACTCGGTACATTTCTGAACGAGAGAACCGACATTTTCTCTTTGCCTTGGATAGCTCTTGGTATAGAGTAGTGAGATTGTAGACGAATTGGGACCGAAGTCGGGCTGTTTTCGTTTAGTCTCATGCTCTATTCCACAAATAGTAGGATATGAAGAATGTTTGTAGGTTAAGATATTTAATTCCCGACGCATTGTCTAAATTTCGTAGAGTGTTGAGTGGCGGAACTAGACGCCGCGTTTTGTCTTATTAGAAGCTAAAATTTATTTAGTTATGGATTCGATTTCCACACAGGGAAATTATTTACATTTTCCCGATCTGGCAAGACAAGAAATTATCTTAATCTTACTTTGAGCTAGACACACTACTTGGAAACAGAGTGTCTTGGTACTAGATCATCTCAGCCTAGGTCCACTTTGTTTACTGACATACATATACGAGTCATTTTTGTCTCATATGACATTTTTAACAACAGTTTGACCCATAAACCACTACGAAAATGTAGTATCTATTTTCAGTTGTTTAAAGGTTGAACTGAACGTTAAATATAGCAACATTATTTTTAAACTTCTAAACTAAGCTTTGCTATTTTAATCGAAAGTAAAAGTGTTATAGCAAGCGAAAGTTATTCAGCAAAGTTCAAACAATATTATGCATTACCAAAATAGATATGTCAAAACGTAAACATCCTAGATTTATTCTAGGTGTCTGGTGAAAGTGCTTGTATGTTTAGACTTCAGACCGCTGAATAGTAATGAAGCGAACAATTTGCGGGGAAATCCATTTATGTAAATCGATTTGCGATGTTAACTACGTATATCGAATAGGATGGTTTGTATCGATATAGATAGAATAGTAGTGGAGTGGTTATTACTCTGTGATAACAATCTGTTTGTATTGTTAGGGTTAACTAGTAAAAGCTTTTGCGTTTGTCGTCCATGCTTGTTGTAGAATCGATTGACTTATTAAGTGTAGAATAATCGATTTAACTATTTTTAGCATTATGCGAATGTCAGTGAAATAAAGATACTCAATTATATATATATGTATATATATATATATACATATGTAAATAAAACTTGCAGTTTATTTTACCACAAGCGACCCACACGCGTTTTCACCCGCATAATACACTACCTATAACAATTTTTTTATGCTGCATTTGCACTTTTTTCATAGTTTTGAGAAAAGGGCAAGCCTACGGCGCTGCTTGCGACGATGATATTGGCGGCAAGGGCGCCCCCAACGGGACTCGAGCCTATGCTTGCGGCCGTAAACAGAGCGTTGAATTATTTTAATTTTACATTTTCTCGAAAAGTATACGTCCAATTTACATACCATAATAGCCAAAGGTTATCTTCATTAAATTTCCTTGCTGACGTGTTTCCTTGATGGATACACTTGCAATTTTCAATTATTCTTTGTCACAAAATGTCTTATTGTGACAAAAAGTGACTTACGTAGAAGAGGTAGTATAGAGTCTCGCGGACTTCATTTTAGAAGTAATGATACTGAATGTCTTTTGCACTATAGTATACTTATTTATATATATTTCATTATTTCTACAGCGCACGCGTCTAAAGTAATACGATAGCGTTACTAATCACTGATATTTCATTAACTAACTAAGAAATAAAACTTAATGTTATATGGCCTATAGCACTCCTGAAGGATGTAACTTTCATGCAAAACAAAGAAAAAGTAAATCCGACCGGTAGATCCCGAGATCTTAGCGCTTCAACAAACAAACTCTTCCGCTTTATTATATAAGTATAAATGCTACAATTACTTACGTTTTGGGACGAATACAACATTATTTCTTTTTGGGTGTTGGTACTCAACGCCGTCCTTTATCTTATCATAGTTGAGTAGTGAAAAAAAAACATTTAATTTCAGAATATGAAGTTATTATAAAATAAACTACACTAAATACTGATGTGTGGCTTATTTGATTATACTCTTTTTTCATGCACTTCTTGCGTTTTGCGCAGTAGGCAGAGAGTACCATTTTCGTCTAAATATTAGTAAATATAACTTATTTAGTTTAATTTTCGTGATTCGAATTAAATGCGTTATTTGTCAATCACTAAGTATCGGGAGAGTCTTATATATATCTACCTATATGTGGATTTCCCATAGCCTTCTAAGGAAACCAGAATAAATCCCAACAGTATATAGTGAAAATAATATAAAAAACCTATCTCTCTAAACAACACCTACTCTGTGCTAGAATAAGCGAATCTCACTCATGTATGCAAGTGAATCTCAGCGGTGTCGTACTGTAGCCCATAGAGTAGGTAATGCCGGGGCGCCGCCTTAGTCTCCTTATATTGAATATTGTGACGCAAATCCTGTGTTTTCTTTTCATTTTAACTTGAAATCGATGTTAGCTTTACTGCCTTTCTTATTTTTATTCAAAAAAGTTGTGATAGTATTATATTATAGTACTATTTAAATTAACAGGTGCCAGGCGTGCGACTGCTAACGCGATGTGGGTTCGATTCCCACTCGATGAAAATTAAGTATTTATTATTTTCCTGCTGCCTCTTCGCTGCTATGTGCAAGATAGAGCTTAACCTAAAAACATATATATTTGAAAGAATTTAAAAGAAATTTTTACTTAAAGAATTGCTAGAAAAGAAATTGAATATAGTTAGTAGGTACTATCTCGCATAGATCAAAATGCGAAACACTACGTGTTGACTTGTTCTGTAACTTCTGCGTTTGTAATCAAATATTATCGCAAGCACAGAAACACATTTTATTTTAGTCAAAGTTTTATTTATATACATAGGATGATTGCCACTCTATTATCTATAATGAAATGAAATTCCTAATAATATTATCCCATATACCTTCTCTTGAATGTGCACACGAAATGCAAAAATATGCATAAACGGAGCGGAAGTCCCAAAGGAGGCTTCGGCGGTACCATTTCCGTTAGCGGACGTCTCGAACCGGATGCTTTGATTTGTCAATATCTAATATTGCCTTTGAAGTTTACATAACTTGCTCAAAAATAGTCATATTTACAACATATTTAATATATTAATTACTATATTTTCATTCCTTCGTTCTTGTAAGAAGATAAAGCGCGGCTTTAAGTTGCCCCAATAAACACAAAATGTCTCGAAAATTGGGCGATGCCTGGAAAATGGAGTATCTTTACACTAGGTTCCCTCTTTTTCAGTCCGTAACTGATTTTGTTTTCCTTTTGAGGAACGGAACCTAAAAATAAAATATACATATTTAAGCCATAATTTATAATATATTCATGCATATTTTAAAACTATAATCTACCAAGCCTCGATAGCGTTAGTTTAAAATTTAACAGCCAATGCAACTTTATATTTATAACAGAAGTTTAACTTAAATTATTATAAAACTAGTTCAATCCTCATTACTGGAGCGATCGTTGATACATACATAACTATCTATCTACAGCAGAGGTTCCCAACCTTTTCTTGATCAAGGACCTCTTTTATATCATTCTTGGTAGCAGGGACCACTGTATATGTAGGTAGGTATAATAAAAATGAACTGTGCTAATTAAACAGAAACTTCTTCTCACCTCCCCATTCATAAAATTAAAATCGTTCGCGGACCATATTTAGGCTTCTGCAGACCATTGGTTGGGAACCACTGATCTACAGTATCTATATATTTTTATATTATAAAGTCGAAGAGTTTGTTAGGTTGAACGCGCTAATCTCAAGAATTGGCTTGTATTAGAAACATCATTTTTTATTGGATATTCCATATATCGAGGAAAGTTGTAGAATATATCACCTATGTTGCAAGTATTCATTAATAAATTGTTGAAGCTGTCGTGGCACAGGGGCTCAAGCATACGATACAACGATTCTGGGTTCGAGTGCCAGGGGAACGAAATATGTAATATTTTCATTTCCTCGCTCTCCTCCATTCCTCCTCCACAATATCAAGAATAAGGCGGAAAGTGGAGAATGGAGTGTCTAAACATTTGGATCATAGGTTACCTTTGTCTATATCTTGTTATGTGCATGAAGCTAAAGAAAAAAGAGGTCTAAAATTCAAACAAGTGAAACAGTGGTTAGGTCGCGAAATGTTCCTTGTTAAATAATTATTACTTGAAGGTGTTATATAATATTACGTATGTCAAATAATTGCACAGGAGGTTTACTTATTATTAGATCTATTTTCTTTTTTGTTAATTCGTATTTGTAGCAAAAAAGATAAAAAAAACAACAACATTTCTGTAAAAATGTAGTAAAATCTATTTTTACATGTTTTTTGAGTTTTTGAGTTTAAAAACACGGCGACTGGTTCGACCCCCAGTTCGAGGTACAGGTGTGAGGTTAAAGCTCTCTACAGAAAGTCAGCGGAAAGTGGAACGAAGGTTAACACTAGATTCCCTTTATTCAGCGTGAAGCTAATTTATCAATTAAATTAAATTAACCTGAGAAATTACACGCTAATCGTAAAATTAAAAAATTAAAAGTAATCAATAAGCATATTTTCCATTTCATTATATACCTAATTCATACATAAACATACAAAACATGGATGACTTCTCCTGACTCTTCCAGTAACTAGTGATACTAAATTCATAGATGTGCCTAGCATCTGTAGTCTGTACACTGCAGTCTCCACTGCGTTACTCATCTTGACATATAGCTTACTTGTAGTGTTGTGGTCACGTGTAACTGGTCCACAGTTATCAAAGTGGTGGCAACAACTGTACAGTTGTAGCTGTAATCTTCTTGCAACATGAAGTATGAGACCAAGATATGGTTTTGTTTATATGTAATATATTATGAAAATAATATTAAATATTATATAAGCATAATGCATGCGGAAAGATTATGATTTTTTTTCGACTGTTTCTCCTGCAGTCGTGGCGCAGTGGCACGAAGTGTGACTGTAGAACCGACTGGTTGTGGGTTCGATTCCCATTCGAGGAGATGAAATATTTACTTAAATTTGTATTCGCGTTTCTTCGCTCTGGTATCGAGGCTACGCGCGGCGTTGAGTACCACTCAACACGCAATCACTCCAGAATTCAGCAGAAAGTGGGGAACGTAGTGTAACACTAGGTTCCCTACTCTGCTGTGTGCGGGATACAAAATGAAATTCTTTAACCGGATTAATCTTTCTGACTCTTTAAATACTCGTAACAGTTCGTTCGTGGTCACGGATAGAGTAGTTTGCTTCCGCATAAATAAAAAATACAAATATATTCAAATTCCACCAAAACGATATGTATTTATGTTTACTTCAACATTTTTTTTATTATAGGCAATTATTTGTGCATACTAGAGAACGAATTCACGTATAAGCAATGTGTATGTCACTTTATACAAAAATATAAATATTGTTCAACATATAATGGTGCGGTGTATGTATTTTTTTTTATTATTTTCAGTGTATTATTTTAAAAAATAATAGAGATACATTTCTACATTCCTACACCATGTACCTAAACTTTTAAGGGGTAGAAAGATTTTCCTTATCATAATAATATTTTTTTGTATCCCACGTACGTAGGAGAGTGGGCAGAGGGACAGTTTCCGTTATCCACTTTTTATAATATACATTCAAGTCTATACTAGTTAGATGCTTTTAGGCAGACAAAATAAATTATGTCCAGAATATTTAATAAACTTACAAATAAATAAATTTTATCAGTAACAATAAATTTTAAGAAGATTAAGGTTTAAACTCGAGACTGCCAAAAGACGAGGCATAGCTCTAAAACAATTTCTCGTATAAATTAAAACTTTTAAATGGCTATATCCATTTTACATAACAATGAGTGGAACACTATTATTTTATGTAAAATTTGTCCTCTTTTGTTGTAAATTTTAAGAGGATTTTAAAAAGTTTTGCGTCCACAGTCTATGGAGCGAACTTTGTTATTACTTAACCGCTTCGGTGACCCGAGTAAATAATGGCCAGTAATATTTATTAAATTATACTGTTATTATTAGTTTGACTCAAATAGCAGAATAGGCAGAAGGAACCTAGCGTTAAGATACTGTTGTTCCCATTTCCCGCCAAATTTTCAAGACATGCATAACCCCAGTCACGTATAAAATTCCTCTTCTTGAACCAGTTCCTCTTGTATATTTTTTTCTATCAAAATGTGGAATAACACTTTAAAAAAAGCTAAAATACATGATAACGTTTATGTGCCCATTACCAAAATTTATACACAACCAACAACGACTAACTACAAAAGGAATTTTATACTTCATAAAATAACGGAGGAACAATGGAGTAGCCGTTATACAATGTTTTAGTCATTGCTTCAACGTTTACATGTCCATCATTTAGTGCGACCGCTACAAACTACCTGCAGCTTGGAACCTCAACTGAACTGAATTGAAATGGACGATAATTATGTTTTCATATATTTGGTAAATATTGTGTTGTGTATTCCTTTTCATTTCAATTATAAATATTGTATATGAATATTCCTTTGGTTATGAGGCCAGTCGTGGCGCAGTGCTAGTGTGAACGCGACTGGTTGTGCGTTCGATCCCCACCCGAGGAAGGGAGATATTTATTTATGTTGTTACCTTCAAACCTTTCTGAAAAATAATTATTTTGAATATGAAGATTTTATAAGGAGCCGTCGTGGCGCAGCGGTAGAGTAAAAGCGGTATTGATAGTAAAAGTGAATGTCTTGAAAATTGAGAGGTGCGTGGAGAACTAAGTGCATCAACAGCGCTAAATCTGTCAGTCTACCTACCATATGCAGGAGAGAACGCAGGGAGAGCACGGGTTCCGGGATATTGTGAAGCTCAAAAAAAAAAGAATTTCAACTTAATTAAAATTTGTCCCTGCATATTCGAAACAAAATTGATATGAAATCCATTTATTAATTCCCCGCTTAAAGCTTTCATCAAAAGCTGGCTATATATAACGAGGTTTGTTTGTACCTACGTACGTATATTTTGAATATTTGAGCAGTCACCGGCGAATACGCCAACGGAGCGTTAACGAGTTGAATACCAAACTATTTCTAGGCTACCGCAATATCAATATTTGAACTACTATAGTATTAAATTTTCAAGAAGTGGCTGTTGGTGTTACTACGTTTTAAGTTGTATAGAATTATAAAATTTAAGGTACACGTTAAGGAAGGATTTAAAAGAAGAACGAAGTGAAAGGTATTGTAATTAATATGAGTTTTTTATGACGCTTTTTTCCGCATATGCATTCCGCATAAGGATTAGTTAATATTTTCATTTCTGCGCTCTGGTAACAAGGAAGAGCGCAGTATTGAGTTCTGACATTCAACACACAATGCCTCCAGAATTCAGCGAAAAGTGGAGAATAAAAGTGTCTTAACGTGTCTTAATACTAGGTTCCCAGATTGCCTCTGCCTAACACGCGATCTGCAGGATACAGATGGAAAGTAATATTCGACGTAGACTTTGGAAAACATAGTAGGCTAAGAGATGTCTACTAAAGTTCGGAAATGATAATCATTCCTGTGGCCGTTGTAGCGTACCGGCCTAGGTTAACCGCGACGGTGTTGGATCAGATTCCCCATTTGGAGAATGAAATTGGAGGAGATTTATTACTAAACTAACGGTTTCACTTCTTTATGTTACATTAGAAACTTACTAAAAAAATGATATTGTTGATTATACCGTTCAATCTAAAACCGTCTCTAATAATTTATATTATTACCGCCTTTACCTGAGGTTTCCGACCCGACCCAATATCTTTTCGCGACCAATGGGGTGTTTTATGGGGAAATTCCTGAACTATCGGCTGAAGGGAAGTCGCCTGAAGTCCTTAAAGGCTTACGCTTCGTCGCATATATACAATATTTTTAAATTGGTTACTTCAAATGTAAAACTAGCTATAGATACAGACTTTGCCTTCTATTTAGGTGTTCATTTAGATAATAAACAAATTTTATATAAAAATATCCGGTCAAACGCGAGATGGACTCGTATACCGATTTCAGGATCGTATGTCAACAATTAATTTCAGGATTGTATGTCAACGGGAAATATAATTTAAAAAAAATTACAAAATAAAATTTGCGGACGTATGCACTGATTTTATATAAAGTGAAATATAATTATAAGTTTGCGATGATTTTTTTCCTATGAAATATTTATACACTGGCACTTTTTGGTTTTACTGGTACTCAGCAACGGACGAGTTTTATACAGATTATATTATAAAGTTCAATTTAACTGTAATATACAGCTGTAATATACAGCTGTAATATACAGCTGTAATATACAGCTGTGATATAAAAAGCTATGAAAAACAAAAGGTAATTACCCAAAAAGGTTATAAAAATGCCACATATGAATAAAGATATCTTTTGAAGATATCAAATCAAAATCATATTTTTTACTTTTCTTCAATAACAGAGGATTATTTTTGTCCAAAATCCATAGCAATAAATAGAAAATGGCGTAAAATCCAGCTCAAAACAACTGTATACATTGAAACGTCCACATCCGGCAGGAAGTATACAATATTCGATATAGGGCGCTTTTCTCATTTCCGGTACACTAAAGGTTAGTGAATTGGCAACGCAGGTTTAGTACATTTTTATTATTTGGACGACCGTAAAGATTTTGATTGAATTATTTGCCCTACGAAACAAGATTATATTACAACAATGGTAGCTTTTGTATGAAATCCGGCATGCTTACGATATTTTTTTTTATATTTATGATCAAAGGCACTATATTGCCTTTGTATGTTCTATTTTTCTAGATTCACGCTCTATACATAGTACATAAGGGTAGGTAGAGGAAACCCAGTGTTAAGACACCCTGTTTCCCTGGAAACCTGCGTGAGTGTGGACAACTCACACTTGACCGATTTTTTTTGTATATCTATTAGTACCTGTATTTAAATCTTGAAAATTGTTAATTTATTATGAATTTAATATTATATAGTGCATATCAGTATGGGATAGATATCGATCATTAATCTTTGTTTACTTTAAACGTTAAATTTTAAAAAGATTTCCCAGCGAGACTAAAGCTTTACTTTTTATTGGCTGACATGAAATCAATCTTACTAAAAGCACCCCTGAGAAACGCCCTATCTATAATGAAATATCTGTTTAAGATTGTGACTTTTAGACTAGTACGTATATTAAAAAGTGTTTATTTTTAGATTCACTCTTTATCCCGCATATTAGCTTAGCTTAGCTTTAGCTGCGTAATCTAAGTTCATCATGCCTCCGTTGCGGGATGAAGCGTGAAAAAAAAGTATTTAATAATTTTGCAAAAGAGAAAGAAATTAAAGAACTTAAACATACGCCGGTTATAGAAATAGAACAATGAAAGTACTCTGAGATAGATAAGATTTTCTTTATAATATAGATATTTGATACGTTTCCACTAGAGTGAACGAACTGAAACTTTATAGAAGACTGAACAAATTCGATTACACGTCTGACATCACTAAGTAATACTATACATATATACATATGTAGGTAAGAAATAATATTAAGAATAACTTAAAATATATAATTCCTTTATGGATATTTTTTACAATTATTTATAAAAAATAACAAAATTACCATTTTTATAGTGAATAGGGAGGAGAAAGAAATCGGCCCATTCCGATAATAAAATAAAGAGCAATCTTGCTTGCGACTTGCTTCTAAATCTCTTAGTTCACTTTATTTAATCATATTTAATTTGGTTAAAGATATTAAACATAGCAAAAAATAGCAAATAAAAATATTTTTTTCAAGCATTTTAAATTTTTAAACAACACCAATTTCGTTTTTACCACTCCGTAGTATGGTAGTACTCGTACATTCGCTAACTCGAAGTAAATTCTCGCTCAATCAAAATGTAAATCTAGTGGCGGCATTATAATTCTATTTGTGCGAAATGGTAGACTTGTTCAAATTTTACTTATCGATAGAAATTATATGGAAATACCGTGAATATTTTTTTTTGCCTCATGCTGTATGTATAATATAGCAAGATGACCTTGTGTTAAGACACTCCGCTCCCAGTGAAACAGAGTGTATTAAGATCACCGAATTTCTGGGATAGGGCATTGATTGGCGAAAATCAATATTGCCCTTCGTCTCACTACTAGACCGAGGAAATTAAAACAAAATAATTCTCAGAATGTGACTCGATCTTATAATCGTCACACTTAGTACTGTTAGACGCTATATATCGCTGCGTTACATTGGTGCTTTTAATATTTTAAATTGCACATAGAACTTTTTATACCTTTTTAATAAAAATACAAAAAAAAAACAACTTATATCTTTTTGTCTTGCTTGTCACTCAATCAGGTTATTGTGAACATATCTTTGAGTAATTTATTTGAGCTTTGAGCGATTGCGACTATTATACTGACGTAGACTACTCCACGAGGCACCTTTTTTAATTGCAATTTTTTTATAAACTCAACTTCTTCTATTATTCTATGTATACTTATAATTTTTTTTGTCTATTATTTATGCAAAATTTATTTTCAACAAAGAAAGCGATGTGTACTTTCAAAATTAAACAGTGTTTATGGATATTACATAAATCACTCAATGAGTATCTTTTTTAACATTAATGACAAAGAAAAAATATCAACTTCGTTTATATTTAACATTAGACATTTGGAAAATTGACTATTACTTGAATCAATCTAGAAAATATGAAAAACAATGATTGAGTATAAAATTAGACAGTCTTTAAATTACATCTTTTTTTGACAATTATCAAAGGAAAATTTCTTCGAACAATTACAGAAATAATATTTAGTCTCATTATTAATTTTTGTTGGACAAATTGGACATAGTTTTTTTTGTGTACCCGATTACTAGTGATAAAAAGAACATATCTTTGCCTATTAATCTGCTTACTCATAGTTACAAGCCTCCCTTGAAAATCTTTCACTGTCTTTCACTTTTACGGCCCCAACTGAGCAATTCTTATTCACCTCGTTCACTCTACCTTTCGTATACCTATGGTCTGCAGTTATGTCGAGGTTTCCTGAATCATTTTCGATTTTTAGAATTATGAGAAGAAAAAGTAAAAAAAAATCAGAAGACAAAACTCAAATGCATTATGCATAAGTTTAAATAAATATATTTTTTATAAATTAACTCTAAAATAACGTGAAATAATACAAAAAAACACGTTATCTAAAATAGACACAGTATGAAAATACAATAACTTTACTGAGGTGGTAGTCTCTTGGTCAAGTGTCTATCTATACACTTGCCCTAACGCCGACGTGGTAGTCTCGTAGACATTTTTTTCCCACTATGCCTTCGTGGGCACTCTGCGATCACCTTATATACACTAACCAATGCGTAAGCTCATTAAAGTAGGGTACTGAAAACGGACTTAAATTTTAAAATTAGTGGTAATAAACCAAATTTAATATTTTACGGTGTCTATGGGCCTACAACATCGCTCGTAGAGGGTTATCAGACTTAAGACACTGTTAAAACTAGGTCCCCTCTGCCATTAATGCTATATTCGATAGTTTAACTTTACCTTTAGTTTAGTTTTGGTTTAAATTTAGTTAGTTTTACACTGTTGGAGATTTGAGACTAACATTGTACGTGAAGCTAAAATCTCTAACAGTGTAAGCTTCATGTAGTAACCATATGCTGTCTCATAAATAAAAAATAATAATAAAAAATCGACATCGTCACATCACTACAAGAATTATTTACTTGTTTGCAACAATAATTCGTTTTGATTAATTTATAAGAGACGCTTAAACTTTTAGCTTAAAAGCTCTTTTGTTTAATTAATATCATCCATAATAGCCCAAGTGGCGAATGCCAATCACGCTGTATATTATAATCAGAACTCCTCGGTACATGTAATTCGATTGTGCCTTGAATATTTATGAAAATTAAATGAAGTTTAGACAAAATTTTAAGATGGCTTAAAGATAATATTTGTATATATTTGCTTGTATATAAAACTTTTTAACGTTTGCCAGTGTATTTATCACTATATAATATTGTGAATGCCGTGATGCAGTGGCACAACGACTTAGTGTAAACGTGACAGTGGAGGTGGTGTGTGTTTATATAAAATATATGCTAATATAAAAATTTTGAACACATACATACATATAAATAATTATTATAACCCAAAATGTTATCACCATTTTAATAAGCCTATTTCTCGTTAAAGGTTGTATCGTCTAGGGACATGAGTCAGGGTAATTCCCCGAACGTAGCGTCGGAAAACTCTATGACTCACAGTTTAGACATTATTCAATGCTTTTTATATATTTTTTTATTGGGAATTGGATATTTTTTAGGCTTCAGTTGGAAAGCTTTTATGATGATTCAGTATTTTTAGTCTGTAATTGTATACTGTTTCGTTTTTATAGTATTTTTTCACATGTATAGTAAAAGGCCTTTGTGCTCGAATGGCTGTTCCATTCGAACTTGGGGGAATGACCTTTTGACATTTAAATTATTTCCGTTTTCCTGCTCTGTTAAGCAAGGCGTGGAAATGATTTCCGGCGTTCATGTGTGGTCTGGAAAATTGGGCGAAAAGTAGGAATCGGAGTGTCTGAATACTAGGTTGTCTCTATCTAGGGTAGATATATTAAATTTAGATGTTATCATGCTATATGAGAAAAAAAATGTATAGCAGACTAATTTTTTTTTCGAACATAAGGTTAATACTGTTAGCCCTTTTGGGTTTTGCAGTAATCAGTTGGGTATGGGAGCGGGTTCCCTGTCTCTGCAAAATTGCAAGCACTACGTGGCTGCTTGAGAAGATATCGACCTTTTAGATATAGGGCACTAGATTTATCTGGGAGTGCTAACGGTCTCTTACCGCTGGACCTGGCCACGTGGCCGTGCGCTCTTATCTGTCCGTCGATTTCGTCGACGAAGGTGTTTGTGTCAAGTATGTCAAATGTTTCTCTACATATTTACGCAGTATTAGCAATTGTAATGACAACATCTGGGTCTAATGAAACGTTTCTCGGACGTCTGAGGTTAAGTTTCCTGTGAGGGGTATAATTACACGCCATTACTATAAGGGGATTCGCGTTCGAGCCTGCGTGCTCAAAGTAGCGCTTGGATAATCTTTTGCAGTGTCCTTAAATCGTGTCAGTCGATATTACAAACGCACCAAGGGCAACCTGATGTAATTGGTAAGAATTTGTTTTGTTACTTTTGAAGGATGTATGTCCTTGACAAGCGTGGGAGAGAAGCGGTCTAACACAAGCTTTGTAAAGTGTCACCTTGCTTCTAAATGACATTTTACCGCTCTTGTTTATAAAAAGGGTAGAGACTACTGAGAGAGGGAGAGCTTTTTGTCAAACTCTATTATCTTCAGATCTGAAAGAGAGTTTGGAGTCTAAGTTACTTTTAAACATTAAACCTATACTTGCTAAGAAATAGGCTTTTTTAGAAAAGTTGTTTAAATGTCGTCGTTGGCGTACATAGCCAAGTGGACATCTTTGGTACGAGATATGTCACTGGTGTACATAGCGTATAAGTTTAGGGAGAGTGCGGAACTCTAGAAGACACCGGCATGGACGAGGTGGAGAGAGAAAAGAGTATCTTCAGCTTTAAAGCGGAAACACCTTTTTCGTTGAAACTTAAGGCCCGCCTTAAATCTCGGTTTCCCCCGCAAGCGGCCCATTATGCTTAGTGTTTTTTTTTTTTTTAGAATTACTATTCGGATAAAAAGGAACAAGCGAGCAGAAAGAGTTGAAATGACCTTGCTCAGTTCTAGGGAGCAGAGAGAAATAATTACAAAATAGCAAACTCTCGTATTTACAACCACTGCGACACTATGACCTAGAAATTTCAATAATAAGAAATATATCTTTTTAAGAAAATTTGTAGCCTAGGGCTTCTTAATATATAATATGTATTTCCATTTCATTTAGTTTTAGTTTGAAAGGTTCTTATTTACGTTTATATTCATACGATGGTAATCCACATCCTGGTATCCTCAATTATACGAGGTCTCCTTTTACGACCACACCGAAAGGTATGAGCGGAAACATACGAAAATAAAAATTAATATTTTAATTTAGTAAAATTGATTTTTATCTCTTTTGAGGTGTAGTTAGTAAAGTTTGTACTAAAAGTTTAGTTAGTGGTTCAAATGTTATTCTTGTAATACTTTTTTGTTAATGACGTAGATGTCGTTGAGGCTGTCGTGAGTTTAGTGCAGCATGGCGTCTCAGTATCATAAGGCACTGCTTGCGTTTCCACGCTCTATACTCGTATACCATGACCTTGAGTTCCGCCAAAAACTCCGTAATGTCTTGAAAATTGTAGGAAAGTTGGAAACGTATTGATAGCACTAGGCTACAAACATAGACCTAACCAACAGCTCTTCTGAACAAACTTTAATGACGTGAATGATATACTCAAAATAAACCTAAAATCGCAATAACACAAAATAGATATAAGGCACGCATGGTACTGATGTCTGTGGTGTGTTTCAAATAAATATAAAAACAAAATTTTTGGTTATCTCTGCCTCTGCCTGTAAAGTTGATTGATATATATGAATTAAAATAAAATCCATTTTCTTGGTTCAACAGAGTACAGTTGGAAAATTTCCACCGTATGTTTTCGTCTATCCAATTTTTTATGGAACCACAGCATCCTTTTGCTTCCCATTAAAGTTTTATGGGCTGTATTACTATTATGTCCATGTATTTTATAACTGAGATAACAAAGGTTTTTGTTTTATAAATTGCTTTAAATAAATGTTGGCTCTAATCTAATAGAAGAAGGTTTACGCGTTGTGCTAACGTACTAGTAAATTGATATATGACATAGAGGCTCTTAGCCAGTGTAACCTGTATTGGCCTTGTTCATGTTTAGCTAACTTACAATATTTTATTTTATTAATTTTTAAAACACCTTATCACACTGTATCCTGCACAAATCAGAGTAAGCAGAAGGACCGTAGCGTAAGCACACTCCGTTCCCATCGAGGCACTTCCGTTCCCGAATTTTCACTGAGTTCTCGGAGCATTGAGTGTTAAGTGGCAACCTACAATCAGTTTCACGCTGTATCCCTTATATAGAAAGGGTGGCTTGAGAGAAATAAAAGTTAAAATTCTTCGTCCTTAACGTACCCGAATTCGAGATTGTGTGATAACGTTTTTTGACGTGATTTGTGTGCGGCTGAACTAAGATCCACAATCCACCTTACCAGAGCAGGGAAATAGGAATTGTACTTCCTTTAGAAATTATTATATATAGAAGTTTACAGTATAAGTATATAAGTATCTATTTTTATCAACTTAATAAAACTTAAATGGTAGTTGACTTCTCTAAGAGTGGCCTCTAATAACGTTAGTATAATTAAAAAAGGCAACATCTTTATCATAATCATGTATTAATATAAAAAAAAACATATTGTAAAGCAGAACTGTAAGCTGTCTAACGTTATACAACGCAAGTAAAGCATATTAGCATATTAACATAAAACCGAAACTACAACAATGTGAATAACTCTAATTAGATGCATTTAACATGTCGAATATCTAGGGTTGCTAGCGTAGGGTTGCTATATGAGTTTAGAGGAGGAAATTTATTGGAATTAAAGTATATTATTATTGGGGAACGGAGTGTCTTAACACTAGGTTTCCAGGTTTCATCTGTTAATAATTTGATATGTGCAGGATACAGCGTGAAGCTAAATTATATTATAGCATTCAACATCAATAGCGCAGCGGTACAGCATCTGACTATAAACGTGCCTATTATGGGTTCTATTTCCACTCGGGGAAATTAATTGGGCGTCGTGGTGTATTTAATATTTTGACACTAGGTTCTCACTGTCTACCACACACACCACAAGCAACACTAGGTTCCCTCTTGGATTAGAAGAGGAATAACTCATACAGTTTAATAAAGAAATGGACTTAACTTTCTCGGTGTACCCATAACATATATTTGTTACCCTTGACTACCTTTCACTATATCATGAGTAAGAGCATCCATTAATTTGCACTAAAATGTAGGCGCCTATATATTATATTACACTGTGCCCGACACCTGAGTATTTAAGCTTTATGTATATAAACTTTGTGTTTAACTATTTTACTATTCTACTAGTTACATTGTAAATAAGAGCCGAGCCGAGATGTATTCTCTTAATGATGAACTTTAGTTCTGCTCTAATTAAATGTGATTACATATTTCAAATTCATAATTAAAATATTATTTTTTAAAGAGACTTTTTTATTATAAGCACTTTTGAATCGTCGAATGAATCGAATTTGATTCGTCGAATGTATTATTGTTTTTTCATCACTTTTTTAAACTTTTGTTATTTATGCATTTGACTTTTTTTGATCATACAGAAACTTAAAAACTGTAAAATTGAACCCATTATTGAAGAAGAAAAGAAATGTGTTTATGGGATTTGGGTCCGTAGAGACGAAAATAATGAGGAAAGAATGGCAAAAAGATTTATGAAGCAAGAGAGTTCTCTATTTCATTGAGAGTAAGTTTTAGAATTTTAAGTCCAAAATTTTAATATTTTCATCTGTCTGTCATATTTACAAAAAATCGATAAATAGAAAATCTCAACTGTGTGAGTGGAGATCAAAAACATTGCGCTGATGATTACAATGATGATGATCTTCTTTTATTTATCAAATGCTCTCTCAATAGAGAGAGAGAGCAGCTGATAAAAGAAGATATATTAACCCAAGGCTAAACTGAAAAGAAAAAAAAATCTATTAATAATTCTTTATAACCAATTTGCGATGTATTAATTACAAAGCCCTGCTACAAAAGCACGTTAATGCTGACGACAGTATCGAAACCTGCGGTCTAGGTGTATAGGGGATTAGCGGAACGGCTGGCTAGGCTGTTTCAACTCCATATGATTATTTTGTTTAATTAATTTCTGCGGTTTTATTACTATTCTATTCTGTTTGTTATACGCTTATATTTGGTAAATATGGCTGTTGAGGTCTTCGTGGCACTGTGGCATATCTGCTTGTGAACGCGATGGTTGTCTATTAGGTCCTCATTTGAGGGTGTTATTTTCATTTCTTTACTCAGATTGGGCAATTGGCAGCGTTGAGTTCCACCATTCAACTCGCGCATTCGGACGGAAAGTTGGCAACAAAGTGTCTTAATACTAATTACTTTCTAATGTTTCTACACCAAATGCTACGAGTACTAGGATATGCTATTAATTAAGGGAACCTAAATGCGAGTTGTACTTACTAATAACCTCGAAAAAGTCTCATTGTTCAGATCCTGGCCATCAGAACAGCTCGATGATACCATATTACTACAATGTTTCTTAAGTTACATATAATAGCCAAGTGTGAAACTTATAAATAACACAATTATAACAAGTTAGTCAAATTTATTTTCTTACAGCTTATATCGACTTAATATAAGATTTCGATCGACGATTTCTATTCTCACTCTGAGTGAATTCCTATTTTTTCGCTCTGATAACTAGGTAAAAATACAGCGTTGAGTTCCACTCAACACGCAATGACTTGAATATTCGGCGAAAAGTGGGGAATCCGTTCAAGGCTTAACACTAGGTTACCTCTGTCTAACCTGCTATATGCGAGATACAGCGTGAAGCAGATAACTTATAATACAATATCAGCTACAAGTCGACCTAATAAAGGCGTATTAAAAATAGCATAATTCCTATAATATATTAGAATATTATCCAAACTATTTGGTAGAAACGAGACTGTTTTCGTGGAATTAAATCCAGAACGTTTAAATGGCTTCATACGTCTTGTTAAATCAGCTTTACGGCTCACTGTCAGATTCCTTCTTAAAACCTGAAATCTTTATAATGAAGACTGAAGACTAAGTACTGGAGGGATCTTTTACGAAAATAACGAGCTCCTACTTTGTTGGTTAGAAATTTTAAAGGAATATGTTGGGTGATTTTAAAATATTATTTAATATGAAATATAACTAGTTTCTTTTTTTGCTTGCTTTGCTAAGATTTACTTGGTTTTTTTTTAATACAAATAATTAAGATTTTCGATCGTTGCGTGCTGATTGTAATGTGTATTTTTTTTGTTATTATATATTTATTTCAACAATAAAAGTTTAATCCATAACAAGTCGTAGGTTAGAAATTTCGTTTAATAGAATATTTTTATGTGCAATATTTCGTTTCGTATATTATCAATTATATAAATGCTATAAACGCACTTCATTCCCATTGAAACACATTTGTATTCCCCACTTTCCGCCGGCGTGTGTGGCGGAATTTAGCTCCGCGCTTTGCCTCCTTACCAGAGCGGGGAAATGAAAATATTAAATATTTTATTACCTCTCGAGGCGAGGAATACTCTGGCCATGACTGGCCTCTAAAATTAATGGTGTATAATATAAGCATATAACCAGTACTTGCCACCTACCAAACCAAACCTTAAAGATGTTAAAAAACAACACGAAAAAAATTGAGAACGGGAAGATTAAAAAAAAATTGTTGATATAATGCAAAAAAGTTTCCATTTCGGCCGTAACGTTGTACCAGTGTATAGCGACCGCGAGCCAAGCTGTTTTATAAACAAACACATATCTATGCCACGCCACTGTCATGTCGACACTACAATGGCTGGAGGTACGCCAAGTTAGGACTTGTATTTTTAAATACTTTTATTATACTAGTGGTGTGACATGGTTTTGCTCTGTACTAACAGTAATGTATATGTTAGTGTTGTAAGTAAAAAAAAAATATTTTTTTATTATTTTTGGACGTATATGACAGTAGTCCAGTAAATATTATGTGTTGAATGATGGAACATAACACGTAATTTAATGTCTCCAGATCTAAGAACAGATTAATAAAAGATCGGAAAGAGATCAGAGGAATGAAATAATTTAAATTCTTCCCTACAGGATGAGCGAAATCGAATCTACTATCATCGAGACTTAAGTAGGAGGGCGAATGTCTCATCACCCCACGATGAAGCCATTTTTTGTTTATTAATTCGGCTTACTAATAATTTTATGCTACAAAACTAAAACAAAAAAACACAAGAGTATAAGCGTAACAACGTCCAATGATATTTAAGATTAAAAGGTTATAGAATTGATCGCCGCTCTGGAGAATAAATTATTTTCGAATTATACACAATCGTATGGTGGAATTGCGTGAAGTAAAAAATATATATATTTTTTAAAAAATATATATATTGTTTATATATGTCGATGTTCCTACAATTCTCCAATAAAAATAAAAAGAGGAATTGTAAAATGTGCACTCTGCTGCAAGGCCTTCGCTCAATTTGCAATGTAAAACTGTATAATCATCAGAATCATCATTTACTTCAATATTCATATATAATTTCTTATTTTAACCGTCATATAAATATTTCAATGTTTTTTGCAATTTAAGCTAAGGTGTATGATAGTCATACAACTTTAAACTATTTCACAGTAAGCAGAATCTAATATTAAGACAATCCAATTTTTCAAAGCTCTCGTATAGAGAAGCAGAACACAACGCACTTTGTCTTTAAAGGGAAGGGGTTTTTTTAAATGAAACGAAAATAAATGGATGGAAATATGGAAATCAAAACTAAAGTCTTGTTTAAAGACGCTGTGCCATTGTAACCACCATGGCTTCGGCTAACATATTGCCATATATGTAGATTTGTGATAATATATCAATTTAAAGTTTAGAGGTGGATATTCCATTTGAATAATTAAGTACAGACAGTAAAAAAAAATATAAAACAATGCAATTTTAAAAGAATTTCGTCCAAAGCATAAATGAAAGAGGTATTTAACAAATATCCGAAACAATTATTAATTGGTAAAAGCGAATATACGGTAACGGTGCCGTGTCAAGTACGTGCAACCGGACGTGACATCGCCGACCGCAGTGTGACCAACATTGCGATCAGATAGCCTGAAAAATATATACGATTATAAAATAGCCTTTTTGGATTTGTTTTTTTTTTTAAATATTATTATGGTATAGATGGAAGCCGTATTTCTTGGACTTGGTTTTAGTTTTAAGTTTAAATTTTGACGGGAAGGTGATTATTTATACAAAGCTGTAGAATTTCAGGAGCTACTGGTTCGATTAGATTTTTTTTTTTGCGTTGGATCGAGGAAGAATATGTATGTAGCATCACGTATGTGTATGTCATACACCACTTTAAGCTTCCATTATGATTAGTTAAAGTGAAACCGTAGGTAAAAATCTAGTATTAAATATTTACAAGAACTCAAGAATCTCTACTACGCGATAGGAACGGAAAATTACACTAAATTCCAACATACTTTTTCATTCAATCAGATCATATATTTCACAATGTATTTATTATTTTAGTTTAGATATCTATACGGATATACACTTAGCTGTTTTTTTTTTAAGATTATATTTGAATTTGCTCGCAATGTCTTATTCCCGATAAACCCGACCCTTTATGGGAGGAGGTATCTATAGATCTGCCTGGACAAACAGAAAGACAACCAGACGCTATGTATAGATTTAGTTAATATATAGCGGTTACGTGCAGTAATAATAAAATGACCCAATTACTTTAATAACATAAAATTTGTCTATACCTATCTCTTATGGTACTTAATCGGGGTACTTAAATATAGATAGGTATTATAGATAACAAATCCTAGATATCCTTACACTTTTTATACACAATATACAATTAACTTAACGTGTATAATATTCAAAAACTTTTGTCGTTAATTAAAAAAAAAATCTTTATTCTCTATAACAATACGATTTTATAAAACAAAATCAATTAATATTTCATTCCACATTTTCCATAGTATGAAACCTTAACACGAAGTTACGTGAAAACCGATGTGTAACATTATATGGGAAAAGTAGAATGTCACATTAATAATGGAGGTAATTATGAGTCACACTCACGTTCTTTTTTTCTTTTCATGAAATGTATGTATAAAAGAAACGTATTAGTCATTTATGTTGTAAGCTTTTCTATTTAGTTTTTGAATTCTGTGATAAGTATAATGGGTGATTAGGATAGTTGTGGATTCGATAAGATTAAGGATTTCGATAAATGATCTTTGATGTTTTAGACTTTTAGGAACATATAAAATTTTGAATCGACGACTCTGGGAAACTGTCCGCTCGCGCTTTGACTACTATGCCATAAGCTCTCATCGAGCTACGTCGAAACTCTTATACACTGGCTACAACTTACATATGTTGTTAGTATCTCTGTAGGGAGTTTTCTTAAAATGTTTTCTATTCTTAGAAATAACACTTTAGGAATATTAACATTATCGTTTATATTTAATAATATTTTTTTATGGTAAATTAAAAATCACACTGTAGACGAGACCGTCGTGTCACAACGGCATAGGGTGTGACTGAAAACCGACGGTCGTATGTTTGATTCCCACTCAGAGGAATGAATTATTTTACCAACCAATTAGAGCACACCACTAGTATCTCTTTGCCTAACTTGCTCTAGGCATAATTTAATTTTATACTCAAAAATATTTAAAATAAATTAAAATAAGCTTCTCAACAGAAAAAATAATAAATTTAAAATATATTTAAATAAGAATAATAATACATAAATACCGTAAGTTATGCAATTATAATATCTAAAATATAAATCTCGAACAGACCGGCGACCGCAGAGGGCGCTGTGGCGTGCGGTCGACTGCGTTTGGTGCCTACAATTAACATGTATAGCACGAATGTGTTTGAATATGATTAGTTACATACTAGCCATATAATTTGACTTTGCTTGTATATTATTGATAGTTGTATTGATTATTATTTATTTTGTAGAGTTTGGAACAATGTAACTGTTTGAGATTGGTTGAGATTAATTTTTATATAAAAATTAAAATTAATTAATTCAGCTTCGCGCTGTATCCTGCGCACAGCATGGTAGGCAGAGGTAACGTAGTGTTAAGACACTCCGTTCCTCACTTTCTGCTGAATTCTGTAGGCATTGGGTGTTGGGCAGAACCCAACGCCCCGCTTTAGCTCGACACTAGTGCGAAGTAATGAAAATATAAATTTAATTGAGTATTTCATCACCTCGAGTGGGAATCGAATCCACAACCAGTCGGTTTTACAGTCACACTTTGTGTTCCTGCTCCACAACTGGCCTTTTTATTTCATGTATTCCTTAATTAATTTACGCTATCATGTTATTTATGTCCATTTGAGGCCAGTCGTGGCGCAGTGGTACAAAGTGTGACTGTAAAACCGTTCTGCCACTCAACACGCAATGCCTCCAAAACTCGGCAGAAAGTGGGGAACGGAGTCTTAACACTAGGTCCCTCTGCCTACCCTGCTGTGTGTGGGATATAGCGTGAAGCTAATTTAATTTAATTTAATTTTAATGTCATTTAATATTTTTTTTATTAATTACAAATTATAACCAGACATTAGGCAGTATTACTTACGTAAAGAAAGCGTTAAACTAATTTCTAAAACCACTTAAATTAATCGAATACCTTTAAAGTTTAGGGATTTCTGTAACTGGTGGAGTTATTGTTAGCATTTGCTGCTTTAATCAAAGTGCGGCTTAATTGCCACGTTCCATGTTGCTCTGATAGGCGAGTATGGCACAATACGTAAGGTTAGTTCATTATTTCACAACTTCCACAGTAAAACAGCTGTATCTGCTAAACTAATGTCGTAAAGTATAATTGGGCGTCTTATGTGTGGATGTTACAGCGTACGGTGGTTGTAGATTGGAATTCTGCTGCGGTTTTTTTTCGTGTTAAGACACTTTGTTCCCCACTTTAGCTAAATTTTTTGAGACATTGCGTGCTGAGTGGTGGAAAGCAACTCCGCGATTTGTCTTGTTAACAGGGCAAGGAAAATAATTATTTATTTACTCCAACGTGTGGCATTAAATGATCCACAAAATTTCTACCACTTATAGTCGTATAACAAATTTAATTCTACGAAACATTGCTTTTAAATTTACCCAGGATTGATTTGTTATAATCAAAAATTTATAATTGTCCACAATTACCTCCTGTATGAAGGGAAATAAAAAGAGGAAATCTAGAAACTATATTCAAAAGAAGTAATTATTTTTAGTAGCTATTTATTTATACTATTTAATAAATTAACTTTGTAACGAAACAATTCCTGTAGAAAAAATATAGCAAATCTTATGATAAATGTTTATTGCTATTTTTTGATAATCTTCAAACTGTTTATAAAGTCATCGTGGAGCAGTGGGTAGTTATGGTGCGATAGTTGTGGGTTCGATTCCAACTCATGGAAAATATTGATTGTGCATAAATAATTTTCATATCCTTACCATACCATACTCTGGTTTGCTAGAGTTCGACAATGGGTTCCACTACTCGACACGCATTTTTTTTATGTGAGAAGAAATTGTTAAACGAAGATTATATTTATTACTAGCGACCCGCTCGCGGCTTCGCCCGCTTAAACCACAGAACTATTTACTTAACACACTGAATTATGTTCGTGTCTTGATATACTTATAATGTATGTTTGCAATGTAATGAAGATTTTTTATAAGAAAGTTGTTAAAACTTTAGGTCGCATTTTCGTACCTCCCATAAGAATCTTCAATTGAATGTTTGAAATAAAAACACAACTTATCGATACTTACTATATGTGCGTTTCTTTACGATAATCTCAGAAACGGCTTAACCGATTTAAATACTTTTTTTGTTTGTATTCTGGCAAACTGCCCTTAAATATTAAGCATTAGTTTTATTTTAAGCAGCTTCATGCTAGTCAGAGGGAGGAACCTAGTATTAAGACACTCCGTTCCCCACTTTCTACCGAATTCTGGACGCATTGCGTGTTGAGTGGCAGAACGCAACGCCGTGCTTAACCTTGACCCCAGAGCGAAGAAATGGAAATATAAATTTAAGTAAATATTTCATCTCCTCGTGTGGGGATCGAACTCAGAGAACCAGTCGGTTTTACAGTCACGCTTTGTGCCGCTGCGCCACGACTGGCCTCAACGGGACTGGACTTTATTTTAATCGGTTCACATAAAGTTAAAACCAGATCCACGCTTTATCCCGCCCTTAGTAGGGCAACTTAGTGTAAGATATTGGGTATAATGTTTGACTGATGTGCGAAATGAAAATATTATTAAATTATAACTCAATCCTGCATGTGTGGATCAGACCCACAACGTCACGTTACAGTTACAATTGGGCATATAGGGTAAAATAGTTTTTAAGATACATCAACAGTGAAGACGTAGGTTTTTTTTCTTATTTCACAATGTTTATTCATATCTATATTTCGTATGACGCGGTTACGCATAGGTTGGTACCTATGCGTAACCGCAATAATATAAACACACAATAATGTAAACACATACTACTACAAAAATAGTACTAAAATGTTTAGAACTTTAAACTTTGCCGCCAATACCTACGACTCGATTTCGCAATGAGGCGTATGCGGCGGTTTCCCTTTGATAAGTTTATGTGTGCGTGCGTCGTTCTTAACAAATTGTATTTTATTTTACAACGAATTTTATTATTTATTTTGTTTGAAAAAATAACTTTTTTATTTTCGGGTTTTTAATTTAATATGTAATAGGCTTTTATAGAGTAGTTAAACTGTGGTTTCATTTAAAGTGGTCCTAACAAAAAAACTCTGTATAATTGAGCATATTTAATATTTATAGTGATTTTTTGGTGAAAAGATACCAATAGTTATTACAACCTCTTGCGAAGAAGCATAGTTTAGGCAATTTTTTATTCTTATACCTTTTGAAAAACTACCCACGTTCTTAAGTTAATATATTATTTTTTCAAATTAAAAAAATTGTCTATGTCATCCTAATGGCGGAAAAATATTCAAAATGTATTGTAATACCACATTAGTATCGACAATGTAGTGTTGATAGTAATTAAAAATAGATATACTACAGGAGGATATCTTCATATGCACTGTTTTAACCTGTTTTATGTATAATATAGAATAATATATTGTATAGAGGAATCACACATTCTTTTTATTCAGTTTAGTAAATACATTTTTTACAGGTTACTCTGTACTAAAATGGCATGCAACTCTGTTCCCGCATTTACGTTCCTGATATATCGATATAAATAATAGAAATACAAAATATAGGAAGGAAACACAAATGCAATTATATTGCATTTTTTCTTTTTTTCATACTTGAAACGTATTAATAAATTACATATTATGTATTACATACAATTAATTTCTTTTGAATATAACACTAAGTTTAATCAGCTTCACGCTATTTTAACAGATAACATAAGATGACATTAAAACGTATTGACATCACCACGTGATCCATCTAAACACAATATAAACTTTTATAAACTATGAACTCACAATCAGAATTTACTTTCCAAATACATATACTTTTTATTCTACACATCGCCATATGAGCTAATTCCGTAAAATATACCTACTTTATTATGTTTGTTAATATCACCAACGTTGACGTTTGAAATAATAATTATGGTAGACTGAACAAATATTGATTATACTTCTTTTTTTAGCTTCACGCTGTATCCCGCACACAGCAGGGTAGGCATAGGACCTCTAGTGTTAACAACAACACTCTGTTCCCTACTTTTCTCGGAATTCTGTAGGCATTGCGTGCTGAGTAGTGAAACTCAACGCCGCACTTTACCTCGACACCAGAGCGATGAAATGGAAATATAAATTTAAATAAATATTTCGTTTCCTTGCGTGGTCATCGAACCCACAACAGTTACACTTTGTGCCCCTGTGCAACGAACGGCCTCAATTTACTTTCTTCTTTTAAAATGTGGTTAAATGAAATAGTCGTAATTTAATTATGTCAGATTACTATTAACCGACTTCTTAAAAGGGGTCATCAATTGGGCTGTATTTTTTAGCCTTGTTACCTTAGAACTTTTGATTGTATGAACCGATTTTAATGATTCTTTTTTTATTTGAAAGCTAATGCCTCCCGTGTAGTCTTATTTTAATTTAGTTTATATCCAACAATGGTATCTATGAGAAAATCATATAAATCTCAAATTTACATTAAGTATATGCGCGACAAATGAACGTATAAGTCAATATCAATTCAACCGATTTTAATGATTCTTTTTTTATTAGAAAGGGTACATATAAGGGGTAGTTTGGTGAAAGTTTAGTTAAGTTCAGAGTGTGAAATCCGGTTGAATTTGAAGAAGTCGATTTTTTTTATTAAAAAATATAATTATGTAATTTTTTCTACAAAAAAATCTTTATACTCCATGATAAAAACTATCCTATAAGTGACATTAGGCTTTGAACTATTACCATGCCAAAATTAATTTAATTTCATACAGTAGTTATCGGTATTTTAGGTAATTTATATTTTTCAGTTTTTATTTTTTTTAAAGAAAACTATCATGAAATTCGGAGTGAAACCCAAAAAAAATGTACCTTGAGGCTCTAGGCTAACACCATGCAAAAATTCATCAATTTCTGTCAGGTAGTTTTTGCGTGATTGACGAACAAACAATCCGACAGACAGACAGACAGACAGACAGACAGACAGACAGACAGACAGACAGACAGACAAGAATTCTGCTGAGTGGTTTTTTAGGTTCTATAATCGACATATTAACCGACCTAATTTTTATTTTTTTAATATCTTTCATGTACAGAATTGACTTTTCTATCCTTTTATTATATATGGAGATATGGAGATTAATCACATTAATAAGATAATGAGTGCGACAAGGTCAGGCAAGACAAAACTAACATCATTTTTTTAATTCTTAAAATAAAAAATAGGTATAGATTGTTTTGTGAATTCATGTGATAAATTACATTTTATAACTCCTTTTAATTTTTGACTTTTCAGTTCGTTTCAATACAAATTTAAAATACCTTTCGTGACAAAGTGCATTTATACATCGCTCATTTACCGAAACAATGTGTCGGTAACCTTCTTTCGTCGTACCATCGTTTCTAATTCAGTAGCTTAGAGAAATAGCTGTCTCCATAGCTGACTTGGAGCCTGCGAATGAGGCTAAGGATGAAGGACCTTGTCTCTCAACGCAATAGGTCATCACTGACACACACACTGGTCCTCCTAGTTTTTCCATTTAACTACACTTCAGATAGGAGACAGCCTACATAAAAAATAAACTTTTTTAAATTATAAAACTTTTATTGAAGTTTATTCGTGTAGTAAAAAATTTTTTATGTGAATGTGTAGTCACATATATAGATCACATGTGTGAATATGTAGTCACATATGTGGACCACATGTGTGAATATGTGGTCACATATGTGGACCACATGTGTCAATATGTGCTCACGTATGTGGACCACATGTGTGAATATGTGGTCTTTCATGTGGACCACATGTAAGAATGTGTGGTCACATATGTGGACCACATGTGTGAATACGTGGTCGCGTATGTGGACCACATGTGGGAAAATGTGGTCACATATGTGGACCACATGTGAGAATTTGTGGTCACATATGTGGACCACATGTGTAAATATATGGTCCCATATGTGGACCACATGTGTGAATATGTGGTCTTTCATGTGGACCACATGTGAGAATTTGTGGACACATATGTGGACCACATGTGTGAATATGTGGTCGCGTATGTGGATTACATGTGGGAAAATGTGGTCACATATGTGGACCACATGTGTGATATGTAGTCACATATGAAGATTACATGGGTGATCCTGAGGTCACATATGTGGACCACATGTGTGAATATGTGGTCTTTCATGTGGACCACACGTGAGAATTTGTGGTCACATATGTGGACCACATGTGTGAATATGTGGTCGCGTATGTGGACCACATGTGGGAAAATGTGGTCACATATGTGGACCACATGTGTGATATGTAGTCACATATGAAGATTACATGGGTGATCATGTGGTCACATATGTGGACCACATGTGTGAATATGTGGTCACGTGTGTGGACCACATGTGTGTATATGTGCTCACATATGTGGACCACATATGTGAACATGTGGTCACATATGTGGACCACATGTGGCATCGTGTGGTCATATATGTGAACCACATGTGTGAGTAAGTATTCACATGTGCAGATCGCATGTGTGATATGTTGTCACATATGTAGACCACATGTGTGATATGTAGTCACATATGAAGATTACATGTGTGATCATGTGGTCGCATATGTGGACCACATGTGTGAATATGTGGTCACGTGTGTGGATCACATGTGTGAATATGTGGTCACGTGTGTGGACCACATGTGTGTTTATGTGCTCACATATGTGGACCACATATGTGATCATGTGGTCACATATGTGGACAACATGTGGCATCGTGTGGTCATATATGTGTACCACATGTGTGAATATGTGGTCGCGTATGTGGATTACATGTGGGAAAATGTGGTCACATATGTGGACCACATGTGTGATATGTAGTCACATATGAAGATTACATGGGTGATCCTGTGGTCACATATGTGGACCACATGTGTGAATATGTGGTCTTTCATGTGGACCACACGTGAGAATTTGTGGTCACATATGTGGACCACATGTGTGAATATGTGGTCGCGTATGTGGACCACATGTGGGAAAATGTGGTCACATATGTGGACCACATGTGTGATATGTAGTCACATATGAAGATTACATGGGTGATCATGTGGTCACATATGTGGACCACATGTGTGAATATGTGGTCACGTGTGTGGACCACATGTGTGTATATGTGCTCACATATGTGGACCACATATGTGAACATGTGGTCACATATGTGGACCACATGTGGCATCGTGTGGTCATATATTTGAACCACATGTGTGAGTAAGTATTCACATGTGCAGATCGCATGTGTGATATGTTGTCACATATGTAGACCACATGTGTGATATGTAGTCACATATGAAGATTACATGTGTGATCATGTGGTCACATATGTGGACCACATGTGTGAATATGTGGGCACGTGTGTGGACCACATGTGTGAATATGTGGTCACGTGTGTGGACCACATGTGTGTTAATGTGCTCACATATGTGGACCACATGTGGCATCGTGTGGTCATATATGTGTACCACATGTGTGAATAAGTATTCACATGGGCATATCACATGTGTGATATGTAGTCACATATGTAGACCACATGTGTGATATGTAGTCACATATGAAGATTACATGTGTGATCATGTGGTCACATATGTGGACCACATGTGTGAACATGTTATCACATATGTGAACCTTTTATAAAATATATTTAATTCATTAAATGTAATATGTATATAAATAAATAAACGTAAAGAAACGTTACGTAACATCATACATAATAACAATTAAAACGTAAACTGCAGGCTAATTGATCATCCGGTAGACATTTTAATTAAATTATCAGCTGAAGCAGAATGTCTTTGTATCATCAGAGTTGTAAACCATTTGTTCGATAATTAACTTTAACAGTTATGAACATATACTATTGTTCAAAGATGTCACTATTACATTTCAATCCTATGAAAATTTATAATGGAGAGAAGAAAGAATTTCAAATAAGATAGTGGTGCACTTACTCAATTTTGCACTTTCCAATTTCTTTAGATAGTATAGCGGAACACAAGGCTTCGCTTCGTTTGTTTTTACGGGCAGAAAAATAAATATATTCTTCCACTTAGTGGGAATTTAACCTAATTAAAATATAACTAGTGCTACAACCAGAAATCTCAGTTCTCTCAACTGTACCGTCATAGCGTCAAGTTTTAGTCGACATATTAACTTTAAACATATTAATTTTTTATCGACATATTAACCGACCTAATTTTTATTTTTTTTATATCTTTCATGTACAGAATTGACTTTTCTATCCTTTTATTATATATGGAGATTTTGTTTGAAAAAATAACTTTTTTATTTTCGGGTTTTTAATTTAATATGTAATAGGCTTTTATAGAGTAGTTAAACTGTGGTTTCATTTAAAGTGGTCCTAACAAAAAAACTCTGTATAATTGAGCATATTAAATATTTATAGTGATTTTTTGGAAAATTGATACCAATAGTTATTACAACCACTTGCGAAGAAGCATAGTTTAGGCAATTTTTTATTCTATAAGAATTCCTTTTAAAAAACTACCAACGTTCTTATAGTTAATATATTATTTTTCCAAATTAAAAAAATTGTCTATGTCATCATAATGGCGGAAAAATTTCATTCATATTGTAATACCACATTAGTATCGACAATGTAGTGTTGATAGTAATTGAAAATAGTTATACTACAGGAGGACCTTCATATGCACTGTTTTAACCTGTTTTATGTATAATATAGAATAATATATTGTATAGAGGAATCACACATTCTTTTTATTCAGTTTAGTAAATACATTTTTTAGAGGTTACTCTGTACTAAAATGGCATGCAACTCTGTTCCCACATTTACGTTCCTGATATATCGATTTAAATAATAGAAATACAAAATATAGGAAGGAAACACAAATGCAATTATATTGCATTTTTTCTTTTTTTCATACTTGAAACGTATTAATAAATTACATATTATGTATTACATACAATTAATTTCTTTTGAATATAACACTAAGTTTAATCAGCTTCACGCTATTTTAACAGATAACATAAGATGACATTAAAACGTATTGACATCACCACGTGATCCATCTAAACACAATATAAACTTTTATAAACTATGAACTCACAATCAGAATTTACTTTCCAAATACATATACTTTTTATTCTACACATCGCCATATGAGCTAATCCCGAAAAATATACCTACTTTATTATTTTTGTTAATATCACCAACGTTGACGTTTAAAATAATAATTATAGTAGACTGAACAAATGTTAATTATATTATTTCTTATTTTAGCTTCACGCTGTATCCCGTACATAGCAGGGTAGGCAGAGGGAACCTAGTGTTAAGACACTCTGTTCCCTACTTTCCGCGGAATTCTGTAGGCATTGCGTGCTGAGTAGTGAAACTCAACGCCGCACTTTGCCTCGACACCAGAGCGATGAAATGGAAATATAAATTTATATAAATATTTCGTTTCCTCGCGTGGGAATCGAACCCACAACCAGTTTTCAGTTACACTTTGTGCCCATTGCAACGAACGGCTTCAATTTACTATCTTCTTGTAAATTGTGGTTAAATGAAATAGTAATTTAATTATGTCAGATTACTATTAACCGACTTCTTAAAAGAGGTCATCAATTGGACTGTATTTTTTATCCTTGTTACCTTAGAACTTTTGATTGTATGAACCGATTTTAATGATTCTTTTTTTATTTGAAAGCTAATACGTCCCGTGTAGTCTTATTTTAATTTAATTTATATCCAACAATGGTATCTATGAGAAAATCATATAAATCTCAAATTTACATTACGTATATGCGCGACAAATGAACGTATAAGTCAATATCAATTCAACCGATTTTAATGATTCTTTTTTTATTAGAAAGGGTACATATAAGGGGTAGTTTGGTGAAAGTTTAGTTAAGTTCAGAGTGTGTAATCCGGTTGAAATTGAAGAAGTCGATTTTTTTTATTAAAAAATATAATTATGTAAATTTTTCTACAAAAAAATCTTTATACTCCATGATAAAAACTATCCTATAAGTGACATTAGGCTTTGAACTATTACCATGCCAAAATTAATTTAATTTCATACAGTAGTTATCGGTATTTTAGGTAATTTATATTTTTCAGTTTTTATTTTTTTTAAAGAAAACTATCATGAAATTCGGAGTGAAACCCAAAAAAAATGTACCTTGAGGCCCTAGGCTAACACCACGCAAAAATTCATCAATTTCTGTCAGGTAGTTTTTGCGTGATTGACGAACAAACAATCCGACAGACAGACAGACAGACAGACAGACAGACAGACAAGAATTCTGCTGAGTGGTTTTTTAGGTTGTATAATCGACATATTAACCGACCTAATTTTTATTTTTTTAATATCTTTCATGTACAGAATTGACTTTTCTATCCTTTTATTATATATGGAGATATGGATTATTTTATTTTATTTTAAAATCTCTTCAAACACGAAGGTTATGAAAAAACTAAGCACGGGCCTAGGCCAAGTGCGTAGTTAGGATAAAAAATGAAAAGTTATATTTAGTTTTGAATGTACTACTTATTGGGGGGGTTGCAGGGTTCAAGTTTGAGACAAAAATTTACGCACTATTCGGCAAGTGTTTAAAATTACTGCTTTCTGTAAAAGAGTGTATGTAAAAGGTGATATTTGAAGAGTATTAAGACTTTGGTGTAGAGCGTAAGGTATAACGCCCGTGGTAGACAGAACTATAGGAATTGTTTTTGCTGTGGTAACTTTCCACTGCGTCTTGACCTCAATGGCGAGATCTGTGTATTTTGTTATTTTTTCAGTATATGTTGATTCTAAATTGTGTGTGTTGCAAATAGAAATATCGATAAAATAAACAGAATTACGAGTTTTATCAAAAATTGTAAGATCTGGTCGGTTATAACATATTGTTTTATCGGTTACTATTGTCCTATCTAATATACTGGATATTCTATAGTTATCATTTTCTAAAACTTGTTGTGGTTGATATTTATAATATGGTACTTTTTCGGTTATAAAATTGTATTGGAACGCTAAATTTTGATGTATAATGGCCGCCACTTGGTCGTGCCGATGTTTATAATCACTCTGGGCTATAGACTTGCAGGCGCCGGTTATATGTTGTATTGTTTCTGAGCTACTGTGGCAATGTCTGCAGGTATCTAAAATGTTTGGTTTTCGGATTATATATTTTAAATATATATATTATTATTATTATTTTGTTTCTCTTTCAGTACTCAGGTTCAAAAGAACCCGGTCCTTTGGAAGGCTTGCGTGGGGACACAGGTCCAACACGTAGAGGCCCCTTAGAGAATATACAAAGGTTTTACTGTGACGCATCAGCCGGGATCCATCTCTAGGTAACCATAGGTAATTGCCCAGAGATGGTCGCCGGTTAATGCGTAGAAACTATGGAAAATGTGGAAATCTAAACTAGGAGTATGGAATGAAATTTGGATGGACTGGCTACTGGGCTATTGTTTGAGACTAACGGACGTCCGCCTTTACAATAGTCTCAAATTGAACGGTTGGCGGACGGTGACTCGCCTCCCACTAGATGGGCCCCCACAAAGCGGCGTAGTGCCTTGGGCGCAACATCGGCGTGGTCGGCTAAGGGTGTAGAGAGGTGTGCACCGGTTTCACCATCACGAGGAGCTCGTGAGCGGGTTTCCCCGCTATTACGCAGATTGAGCACTTCCACCCTTTCGAGCATATAGCTCTTGCGCTCCACTCTGCCGGCCAATAAAGGCAAGCCAGAGGCGGGGGATAGATTACAATTCCCCTCCGGAGGACTCAGGTCCGTGGGGTCGCCACTCCCCAACAGCTCGCCACAAGCTGCCCTGCGGGTATATTTATTATTATTATTATTTTTTTTAGTTTTCTTGTATTTTAATCTAACCCTTTAGATGTTATATTTTTTACCATAAAAATCATTCATCTTTTAAAATTCATAAGACTGACTGACTGATTTATTTTTATTTAGATTTTTTTTGTATTTAGGTATTAAAGTATTGTAATTTACGTCGGTTCTTAAATTGTATGTCAGTAAGGTCAGTGAGCGGCAAGGCAAAGCTTCACCGCATCATTATTACTGTAATCTTTCTATTAGTGTCGACTTACGTTATTTTAAATTGACAGTATAACAACAACAACATAGTTGTAGAATGTTTTTTTTTATAAAAAAAACATAAAATAATATTTAGTAATGTGAAATTTGTATGACTTTTGCGACAGCATCCAAAGTGATGAATGATCAAAAGTGCACTTCTTTTTTTTAGGTTCACACTGAATCCTTAAAACAGCAGGGAAGGAACCTGGGCATCCGATCGCATTGCATGTAGATTCGCGGAACTCAATGCCGCGCTTTCGCTTTTTACCAAAGCGAGGAAATTAAAAGATTAAATATTTCATTTCCACGTGAGGGAATCGAATCCACAACTTGTTGCTTTTACAGTCGCACGCTTGTGCCTGCATGCATATGTACCACACCTGACTTCCTATTTACCAATAAATATATATAAATTAGTATAGTTTTTTATGATAAATTAAAAATCAGCTTCACGCTGTAACCCGCACGCAACAGGGTAGGCAGAGGGAAACACTAGCGTTAACGTATTCCGTTCCGTTCCGTTCCGTTACAGATACTTACTTCACAATTTGTATACCAAAATATTCTGTTTGTCCGACAACATATTCAATGTCCTAGTAAAAAATCTGATAGACATACGATAGGAACGAGAAATAAAGATAAGCTTGTTACGCCAAGTTTTCACTTGCAAAAAGTTAAAAAAAAAAATTAAATTAAATTAGCTTCACGCTATATCCCGCACACAGCAGGGTAGGCAGAGGGAACCTAGTGTTAAGACACTCCGTTCCCCACTTTCTGTCGAACTCTGGAGGCATTGCCTGTTGAGTGGCAGAACTCAACGCCGCGCTTAACCTCGACACCAGAGCGAAGAAAATGGAAATATAAATTTAAGGAAATATTTCATCTCCTTGAGTGGGGATCGAACCCACAACCAGTCGATTTTACAGTCACACTTCGTGCCGCTGCGCCACGACTGGCCTCTTTTAAATGTTGATGATATAATTTAATTATTATATAAACTAGCAGCTATCGTGCACAACATTCAATAGACTTTAATTCCATACATCTCTATCCTGTAAATATTCTTGAACAGTATAATAAAGCTGTAATTGTTAATATTTTTTTATAGATAATTGTTGTATGGGCAAACTTAGAATACGTTGCAGAATCTTATTTTATACTCACACCCATAAAGATTTGTTAACTTTTTGCAAGGCCAGTCGTGGCGCAGTGGTACAAAGTGTGACTGTAAAACCGACTGGTTGTGGGTTCGATCCCAGCTCGAGGAGATGAAATATTTACTTAAATTTATATTTTCATTTCTTCGCTCTGGTGTCGAGGCAAAGCGCGGCGTTGAGTTCTGCCACTCAACAGGCAATGCCTCCAAAAATTCAGCAGAAAGTGGGGAACGAAGTGTCTTAACACTAGGTTCCCTCTGCCTACCCTGCTGTGTGCGGGATATAGCGTGAAGCTAATTTAATTTAATTTATTTTTTTAACTTTTTGCAAGTGAAAACTTGGCGTAACAAGCTTATCTTTATTTCTCGTTCCTATCGTATGTCTATCAGATTTTTTACTAGGACATTGAATATGTTGTCGGACAAACAGAATATTTTGGTATACAAATTGTGAAGTAAGTATCTGTAACGTAATAATACCTCTTTCAAAACATCTCGCAGAGATTCTCGAGCTCTTTCGTTGCGGGGTTGCTCCGTAGCAGTATTCTATAAGATAAAATACTATGAAAATACCAATAGTAGACTAGTCGGACAGTTTCAACGTCGAATATTGCCTTATTTTTTTAATTGCGGCAAAGCTGAGTTTATCTGCAAGTGCTTCCAGGTGAGTGTTCCACTGGAGTTTGGAATCTATAGTTATGCCTCAAAAAATAGCTGATTTCATCATCGAGTTTTTGATTTTGTAGATTTACTTAATTACTAGGCTCAAATGATGTTTTCAACATTTGGTAAAGTAAACTCAATACTTTTATTTTTTTGGCATTTAACATTAGATTGTTCATTAATATCATACCAACGAAGAATGTGCGATTATGCACTATTCAATTCGTCATAGATTATTTTGTTCCTGTCTACTTTAAATATTAAACAGGTATCATCTGCGAAAAATACAATATCATATAGGTCCTTCACATAAAAAGGCAGGTTGTTAATATAAAGAAGAAATAAATGGAGACCAGAATAGATACTTGTGGTACGTCCATCCTTAGAGAAGAACCAGATGATTTTACATTATTTATAGTAACCTTTTCAATGATTTGGTTTAGATGAGGCAATAAGATCAAGGGCAGTGTCCTCTATACCATAATGATATAGTTTTAGTAACAGAGTGTCATGGTCTACACAATCAGTCTTTGGATAAATCACAAAACACTCCAATGGCATTTTGTGTCTTCTCCAATGGGTCATAAATCGCGCCTTTACTCAAACCATATTGCTCACTATGGAAACAATTGTTAATATTTAACCAACAAATATGATCAAATATGATCTGAATTAATGAATTCATACCCAGACTGATTATACATAGTTTTCACTAACACACAAATCCGCAACCTTCCACTCAGTAACCAATCTCTAAACTACTAGATCGACTTAATATTTTTTTCAACATTTCTACCCCGCATAGCAGTGTTAAGATACAGACTACAGTCTCCGTCCGCTAAACGATTGCATTTGAGACGCTGTACCGCAATTTGTCTTATAAAACCTTGGAAACGAAAATAAATTAATTATAATAATTCCAGCCCGTCATCGTGGCGGACGTTCCCACTTGAGGAAATAAAATATTTAATATTTTCATTTCAGTGACTCAACACACAATACCCCGAGAATTCGGCGGAAAATAGGAAACGAAAATATCTTGATGGGAACGGGTTGTCATGATACTAGATTTCACACACAACGTTAACCTAGAACAAATCCTGGCTAAAGATCAAACAAACACCCAACGCATTGACAATTGGATGGCTCCCACTTCGCCATGTTGATCAATTAAATGGAAAATAAAAAAAAAACCACAAACTTCCCAAACAATTACTTCGAACCCGTATAACTAAGAACAGAGGTTACTAACTTCGCAAAATAACGTAAGATCTTGGCAAATATTTCAAGTAAAGTTTAAATAAGTATTACGCTGTATGATTGTAGGGTTGACAGTTTTTATGGCTTCCCGAGACACTCAGTCCTTGGGTTGTCTCGACAATATTTTCGTTATGTTTTGTTAAATTTGTTTTTGTTTTGACAGAATGAGATTGTAAAATTTTAGAATTTTTATAAAAAAAACCTCTTTTTGTAACGTATTTTTACGTTTTGATCAAGTTTGCGCTTCTATCTGCAAAGCGATCAAACAAAATCATATGTTAAAACACTTTCCATCGATTTTTTGAAATATTGTTTGGTTAGCGGAATTTATCGCCGTTTATTTATTTATCAGAGCGGAGAAACGAAAATAGATTAAATATACTGTATATTTATCAATAAATTATACAAAAAATGCATATATATTTACATAGGTATTCTATAGAAATCAGATCGGACACGGCTATTCATACTCCACAGCCATATTTAATGATTTCCATAACACCGTTTCTTTTCTTTTTTATCAGTCAGTGTATATCTATTTGCATTTGATTCAATTTATGTTGAAGTAGAAGAAATGAATTAAAGTTAACAGTTTTCTTTTAACTTTTCGTATCTATTTATGGCAACGCAAGGCAAATCTCTTAGGCCTATTAAATTGTCAAAAAAAAATAAAGTGAATGAAGTAGTTTATCGCTATCTACTCTCCGTCGAATCTAAACCATATTTGAAATATATATTTGGCTTTTACAAACATAAAAATATCATGAGATCGTCCGCTGCGTGCACTGTGGCACAGCATCTGGCTGTTTCTCCGCTTTGTCCGTAACAAGACGTAAGTAGGGAACTGAGTCCTAAAACTAGGTTCTAACTGCTTACTCTTTTATATATTATAAAGACTTCTTGTATTACAAATATTTAATAGAATATGGCCACCCTATTAATTCACATGATGTTTATTAAACACGGTTACATTCTCAGTCTATAATACAGCCGCGAGTGCTCTCACCCCCGGCTTGCGTATAATATATGTTTGTATGTATATGAGCACTGTAAAAGTTTATAAGTGTAAACCTTTCGTACTTGTAATGCCGTATGTAGAGAAAAGTAAGCCTTGTAAGCGAAAATAATTTTTAATGAAGATAAATTGTGATGGAAATTGAATTTGCAATTTTGTTTATTTATTTAAATTAAATGTTTATTGTAAATACATGTACATAGATTTTTTTTCCGCTTCACACTGTACCCACATGTAGCAGAGTAGGCAGAGGGAGCATCATGCGCGCTCCCCACTTTCCACCAAATTCTGAAGACATTGCGTATTGTGTGGTGGAACTCAAAGGCAGACTTTTGCCAGAGCGAAGATTAATAACAAATAAGAATTCATTTCCTCAAGTGGGGATCGAACCCACAACTGCCGCGTTCAGTCCCTGCATCACCGCAGAATGGAAATAATATATTTATTGTAATTGTAAATATAATATGTACATTGTATATAATATGTAATATGTTGTTAAATCTATTTAAACTATACGTACTAGTTTTATCCTGCGGCTTTTCTCGCATGGTTAAATGGAAATGACTAATGAAATGAATAGACTACGACAGAAATTCCGATATAACCGTGAGACATTTCACGTCTCGATAGTGTCAGTTTGTAAGTGTAAGGAAACTGTGTCCGAGTAATGCGTTTATTATGCGATTGTCAATACACCGCGTATTGAAAGTGTCAAAGAAGTGTCACGCAGGGGCTGATGCGCCTGTAGTTATCGTGTCACAATATATTTTACAATTAGAAACACACACACACACAACACAAACAAAGGGAATCTAGTCTTAAAACAATATTTCCACAACATACTGTCTTATTTTTAAAAAATTTCGTCGTAAGTGAAAGGACTAAACACCGCGTTTTATCTTGCTGTTAGAGTGAGGGAATGAAAACAATACTCTGGGCGGTAATAGATCTCTCTTCACAGTCAGATGCTGTGCCGCTGTGCCACGATGGTCTCAAAAAAAATACAGTAGTATTCATGGTAGTATAATTTTTTTATTACATGAATATCATAATAAAAACAATTTCTTCACAAATTATATAAAAATACCTTAATGAGGTACTGTACACAAGTAAACAAAATCCAGCGCTAGAAAAGGAAAACCTATGTATAGTCTCAACAACTATAAGTTAAAGAAGGATAGATATAGATTTTCTTTTGCGTTTTCCG